>CM031239.1:669247337-669696322 GCA_018340775.1 Taxus wallichiana var. yunnanensis
TCTAACTATCATTCAAGGGAAAAGGGACTAAATTCTTCTGCATACACTTCATAGGAGGGGAAGTTAATTTGACATACATACATCTAATTACATTGCTACATCTAGTTATTTCTCAATATTCAAGACATCTTACAAAAGAGCCACTAGAGCCACCTAGAGCATGATTCCACACACACACACACACACACACACATCAAACTACATGTATTCTAAAATGTAGTGTAATGCCTAGATCATAAATTCACTCAATTGGGTGACCTTCTGGTCAGTCCAACTCCCCTTTTGTATCTTTTTATTTTTAGGATTTGATGTGTTTTGGGGTTTTACAGGTATTCTTTCTCAGGACATAGGTGAATTTAGTGGTCATAGTGCGACACATAGGTGATCAACGGTGAAGAACAGTGGCATAGAAGTGACACAGAAGAAAACACTTTCTAGCCATTTTCACAGTCACGGGTTCCTGTACGTACCCAAAATTATGGGGTACTGCACCATTGGAACAACGTAACACGTGCCCTGATGATGATATAATTCTCCTCGCAAGGTGTTCGGGATCCGGAAAAGGCTCTTCAAGTATGTGTTATCATCCCACATGCCCCACATATCCCCGCATGCTTTGTTTTTCTCTTTTTCCCTCTTTTCTTTGCATTTTGCCCTTGATTCTAAACCGCCCTATCTCGGCGGCGGTCCTTTATGCATTTTCCAAAATGCTCTTTTAACACGACTCACGTAATTTTCAATGTTTACCAGCTTCTTTTCACCACCTTGGGCTTGCATTAATGATTTTGGTTCCTAGAATAGTTTTTGCCTTTGTTTATAGTTTAAGAGATCAATTTGGTTTTTACCTTGGGTAAATGCAAATGCTATAAATAGTTGGCTTGTGCTCAAGCAAATTGGCCCCTTAAATTGGCCCCTCAAATTTGCCTCGAATTTCTTATTTCAATAGATCAATCTTTCATTTTGTTTAGATTTATTAGTTTCATTCATTATATGCTTAGTTAGTATTGTTTTGCTGCTAGGAAGCCACATATCCATCTTGTGTAGGTGTTGTCGATACTTCATCCAATCCATTAGAGTAGAATAGTTTTTGTTTTCAATAGGAAGCCATTAAAGTTGCAGGTTTTGTTCTTCAAACATGATAGTTTCAGGTTTTGGATGTTTTATTCTACATGACTCGCAATAAATCCCGCTAGGAATTGCATAAGCCAAGCTCTGTACTCTTGCGCTATCCCTCTCCTACTCGCATTGTATTCATTCTGTATCTTAAAGTTGTCTTTATTCCAATATCTACTCATGTTGATGCTAGCATTGCACACTTTTTTGGATCCACGTGAGCACGAAGGAATGAGGATATCACACTAAGGGGACTAAGCCACACACACCATCGGATTCACCACTGTTTTGCAGAATCCAGGTTCTAACTTTCAAAGTTCTAGTTAGAAGAATATCAAATAGAATAGCCAATCACTTTATTTCAGTCAATTTTACTTTCGATATTGCCAAGGAAGCTATGAGGATTGATAGTTTATGAGAGACTATGATTCTTTCCTCACTTCTGAGGTAGGATTGAGAGTCTTCCAAATAGATTAGATCAATTATTTCATTATTTAGAATAGATTTACAACTGCATAGGCAAGTAGCTATACTCGGTTACTTTGTTTTAAATTCATCATTAGATTAATCGTCAATTTCTAGATATATTAAAATAGCTACCCCTTCAATTCATTTGTAAAATTCATCGGAAAAATACAAAAATATAGAAGTCATATATGTTATAGATATACTTCATATAGTCACTCTTGCTTTGCTGCATTTTAGTTTACACTGTTGCTTTTGTATGACAATCACGGGACCTAGAGAGCCCAGGGAATACGTATTTGAGCCAATCATGCCCCAACCCAATCTCGTCATAGCCATAACTGATATAGATCAAAATATTAGGATCCAAGTCTTCCGAACAATGGTAAACTTACAACAAATCAATTTCCAACTACATGGGTTAAACATAGAAGACGACCAAGCACACACGTTTTGGTCAAATCAACCAAATTACAAATTACCCTAGATATATACCCACATGACTGTGGAAGGGCTTGAAAGAGAGTAAACATTTGGTTGTGATCCTTTGGTCCCGCAGCCAAATGCAGGAGACACTCTTACAGATATAGATACCAGCTTAAGAATTCAAGTTGCATGAACACCTGTGAGATACTCTGAAAAAGTCAAACAACTATTAATTCTAAATATAGAGGCTGAAAAAGCATATGACTATTGGATACTAGGGATTAGAGACTGATTCCGCATATGAGCATAGCAGGGCTACAACAACCACGAATCTACGGTTGTGACCCACAAACCCCACAACCCAACGAGTCCATAGGTCAATCTAACATTGATGCTGGCCTACACACATTAATATTCAGGTCTACTCGCTTCCACCTATCATCATTGAATAGTTATCCTTATTAGACATAGCAGCTAACAAAGCTAAGGAGTTTGGAATAGGCCGAGAGAATCGCCCATAGAGTTAATTATATTTACTATCCACCCTATGACCTTATCTAGAGAAATACATGAAACCATCCCAGTCATTTTCACATATTCCACAACCCATAGACCGAATCACGCCAAAGCTCGATATTGATTGGATCCTTCGAGCAGTCATCCTTGTTGATCGATCTATCACACCAGTTCAGGTTAGGAGGGCCTTCTTTGCCTTAGATTCACAAATTCCACTAGTGCGTGTCGAAGACATCAGATTACCTAACTAGTTTGTCTGCATCCCACGCATATTCAATCCCCACCAGCTGTCTCGGCACGACCTCGAGAGGTCGGGTGCGAGGAAAGGTTACTTGTAGATTCCCACGCTCGCTTGTCACTTTTCCATCGTACAAAATTGGTGAACCCGACGTGAAACGAACATGCAACCTTCTGATCTGGAGTCATATTTCTACTAGTTTTGTTTTAATTTAAACGACTTTTTCATCTTTACTACCTCATTAGCTTTCACCATTACCTTCGCTCTTTCCCATTATTCTGTGGGTATTCATATACCCCCCGAATATGTTGGGATTCGATGCGCATGGTAGGCCTCTCTTAGGTCTTGAGGCATACTACGCTCAACTGAATAGACAATCATCGCCCTCACTCTCAGTATGGGGTGACAACTACTCAACTAACCAGTTGTCAACACAAACTCCAAGGGTCAGATATAGCTCATCTTTCCAAACAGAGGAGTTGGGTCAGCTCGCTCAAACACAACAAACAGAGCCTTCAGGATCAAACAATATGACGTTCATAGGAGAATCTGGTTCGTCTCCTCAGATACTATTTAGACCACAAATTAGCAGACAATCTGACCCATACCTAGGTTTAGATGATGAACATGCGGTACGTTATTTTGGGAATGAACAATGTTCTCGAAGTATGTACCCACCTGTAGGAGGTTCACAAACACAACCCGAGGTCTCTTTTCAAGAAAATACCTCCATACCACTACAGATAGGAAACACCCTCGGGGAAACTTGGCAGGGCAATGATCAGTTCATAACGGGATATCACATGCCTATACAACACCATGATATACAACAAATGCCACTAAAGAAAAATACCGTGACTTCCCCAAATGAATTCATTTCAACGTTAGTAGAAAAAGTGAGGGGGTTAGAACTTGCTCAAGCAAATCAAAATTCTCAATTCATGTAGGCAGGAAATTCCAATCTTCCACACCATCCTACCCAAATAGACCTCCTCATAGGAATAGGCATGTTAGGCATGACTCCTCAGTATTCACAACAAACCCCAGCAAGAACCGCCATTTCTAACACCATTCTGACACCTCCCGGTCTAGTACAAAATAATCCATTCTTGGATAATACCCCTTCATACTCAAACATGTATTCCAAATCACCACAAGGGGATATGTTCTCCTCTCCGGTATTTTTACTCAACCATAGGGGTTTCCTTATGCTCCCACCAATGCATACGCCATGCCATATCAACAACCCATTCCACCGCCACCCCCTCAGCAGGCACCATCAATGGTCAAAACCTACGCGATAGGGACATATTCAGAATACTTGAAAGAACCTTTAAATTTTACCATACGGAGCATCATGCTTCCAAGACCTCTTCCCGATTTTCCCAACTACAAAGGTGAGGGAGATCCGAATGCACATATCAAGGCTTATGCCACAACTATTCGAGAACTACTCCCTTGGGATGGGGTTGTTGCTAAAATATTTCCCAAAACTTTGGAAGGTATCGCTCTCGATTGGTATTATAGAATACCTGAGGCTTCCATCCATTCGTTTAAACAACTCATTTCAGATTTCATTAAGGCATTTGACATGAACAAACTATTAAGAACAGGAATCGGGAATTCTCGCATATTAGCAGAACACAATGAATCTATTGCTCATTTCATCCAGAGGTGGCGTACAGTTCTTTATTCTTCAGCCAGTGCTCCAAATATGGACCAAATGGAACTATGTGATTTATTCCTTCATTCTCTCAGCAAAGAAGTGAAGGAAGAATTCCAGAAGTTCCCACTAAGGACTTACGATGAAGTACTTGAGAGTGCTCTCGAATAGATCAAGCGGCAATAGATAGCGGTCGTAAGATGTATGGAACAAATGGGAGGTTAATCACCTCCAACCAGAATACTACGACTTATCCAACTACCACAAATATCAATCAAGGACCTAAAATCCTCAATAAAAATTGTGGAGTGACAACAGATGGAGTAACTGATCAGGCTAAAAAGGTAAACGTTGTGAATACGCCACCGCTAATAAACAACCAACGAAACAACAACTTTACCCCAACAATCAATGCAGTGGATTTTAATCATCCACAACAACAACAACAACAACGGCGAAACCTTACACAGGGTTCAATCCAAAATTCAAATGGGTATCAAAACCAGAATTCAAACCAAAGACAACAAACGCAAAAATTTAATCATAATAAACAACGGTTTGATCGAGTTTTAGGCCACAATATACACCAAACCAACAAACTAGGGATTATAATCCTAACTCGTATTGTGGTTTAAAATCCGAGGTCATGAGACTAGAACTTGCCGTGACTACAATAAATTCATGCAAAGCTTACCGGAAAGAAGAACAGAGACAACTTTTCATAGATATGTTCTTGGCAGACCCTACCTCACCAACACCAAATACTTTTACAGGGGTAGTTTCCCCTCAGAATGCACCCCTTAAAATCTTCAATGATCCGCTCCCAAATCACAACAACAACAGGTTAAATCGAATGGGACAAACAAGGGTGTAATGATAGGAAACAACGATCATGAAGCCTCAACTTCACTAAATCCATTAGTTGCGCCACAATTAGGAAGTCAGCCATGACCCAAGATAGTCGGTTTAGTGGAATTAGACACCGAACTACCCGTAGAAGCTGTAACAAGGACACGAGAGTATTCCTCTCAGCTAAGTCCAAGCTACCCACTAGAAACGGACAATATCCAACAAGTATTGATAAAACCTGTGGGTGCCTATGATTTAATTAATGATCTAACAAAAACCTTCTCACACATTTCGTTCCTGGACTTACTGAAGAACTCCCCTACTCACAGGGATGCTCTTTTAGAGGCATTGGGTTTAAGTCATCTAATTAACATCACTCCACCTCTCGAAACATAGGTAAACCATATAAACTTTGACATCCACCCTCCGGGGCAGCCGGATAGGGACACCGAATTCATATTCGAAATAAACAAAATGCCAACAAACGCTGAGATTGCACACCGAGATGATCCAACCTTACACTTGCAAGTGTGGGTTTATAACAATTATGTGAAACGTGCAATGGTTGACGATGGGGCAGCAGTTAACATAGTCCCTTTTTCTTTTCTCCAAAAACTAGGGTATGGAGAAACGAATTGTTCCATGACGCAAAATACACTAAGAGGCTATGATAGCCTTAAAGTCACCTCGATTGGAACCATAATATTACTGGTCACCTTAGGACCTAAAACAATCCTAACTGAGTTTTATATTATAGATCAGGAAACTAACTATAATATGATTCTCGGCCAACCATGGATACATCGTATGAAGGCAATCCCTTCTACGTTATTTCAAGAAGTAAGATTCTTGCATTTAGGAAAGGTGTTCATAGTTAAAGGTGGTCCAAAACCATTCAATGTACACCTGGCTGACCTAAAGAGATGACCGGGCATTCACTCGGAGTTTGAACTCCCAACAAACCAACTTAATAAGCCTATCGGTTCGAAACCGGAAGAAAAGTTGGTACCTACGACAGATCTTGAAACCATGAGCCTAGCCGAGACAATCCCAGCCCTCAAGGATGAAGTTAAGATCGTAGAAATAGTATCATTAGGAACTACTACAAAAATTGTTGAATTGCTAGAACAGGATCTACCAATGTTCCTACCATTTGATTCGGTAGGCATGGGACACACCCTAGGTGTCGGTTCTCTCCCAGCAGAAGATCTCTGCATGGTGGAAGTAGAAGATATTAACACAACAAATATCCCAACATCCATATTCCCAGCAAAATATTGGACTCTCCATTTCGATGGAGCTAGATGTCGTTATGGAGCTGGGGCAGGTGTAATCTTTACTTCTCCCGAGGGAAAGGTCCTACCATTTGCCTTTAAACTAAACTTCGAATGTACAAACAATGGCGCTGAGTACGAAGCCCTCCTCCTTGGCCTCATCTTAGCTAAGAGGATCGGTGCTAATAATATCAGGGTGTTAGGAGACTCACAATTGATAGCAAACCAAGTCGCTGAGGTATATGAAACCAAAGCCGAGCACTTACAACTCTACAAAACAGTTGTATTGAATTTAAGCAAGGAGTTTGACTTCATATCAATTGAAGCAATCCCACGAGAACAAAATCTTCTCACCGATTCAATAGCAACCTCAGCGTCACGCTTCACTCCAAGCAGCGAGTTGGAAAATACCCATTTTATGGTATCCCTTCGTACCGAACCATTAGTAAAACAAATGTCAAGCCCTCGTTTAATGAACAGAGATGAGAAAAAATCTACTATCCTAGACCACATTGATAGTGAGACAACCACTCTTGATTACTTAAACACCTATGCAGCAATACATCTCACCCATCACACAGTAGATTTATCCTTGATCCTACATTCATCTTCCTACTACAGGAATCCCATGACAGAGCTTCCCCCACAAAAGGAACCCAGCATATACACAGTCGAGAATGGAGACGAGCTGGAACTACCTCCAGCCCCGCCTGAGTTTGAAGAAGGTAACACTTCTCTAATCGAAGAAACAATTGATATTAACATCAGAACAGAGGATGAACCAAGGATATTGAAGTTAGGATCCTCATTAACTCCACCGAAGTAGAAATACACACTCGGATCCTCAAGGAACATCAGAAGGCTTTTACATTTAATTATAAGGAAATGACAAGAGTTGCACCCCACATTGCGGTGCACAACCTCGTCACTAAATCAAATGCAAAACCGATTAAACAAAAATCAAGACCAATGAAGCCCAAGGTGGCTCTCATGGTGAAAGAGGAGGTAATGAAACTCCTCCAAGTAGGATTCATCAAACCAGTCGATTACTTTCAGTGGGTATCTAATATCGTTCCCGTTCTCAAAAAGAATGGGAAGATACGCATCTCCATAGACTTCCAAGACATTAACAAAGCGTGTCCTAAGGATGACTTCCCGTTACCATCCATAGACATCATTGTTGACGCAATAGCTGGATTTGAACTTTTATCTCTCATGGATGGATTCTTGGGATACAATCAAATCAGAATATCCGAACAAGATCAAGCTAAAACCATGTTTATAACTCCTTGGGGAACTTATTACTATGTTGTTATGCCATTTGGACTCAAGAACACCGGTGCCACGTACCCGGTGGGCTATGACATATATATTTCATGACCTTATTCATAAAACTATGGAATCCTACGTAGATGACTTGTTGGCCAAGGCCAAGAAGCGTTGTGACCATCCGGAAGTGCTTCACATCATTCTTTCACATCTAATAGAATATGGAGTCACGCTAAATCCAGAAAAATGCATCTTTGGTGTAACGAGAGGAAACTCCTAGGTTATATTATATCATCACGCGGGATCGATGTTGACCCAACCAAAATTAAGGTTGTTCTCAAAATGGTGCCACCTTCGGATGAATCTGGAATCAGGTCATTTCTCAGAAAACTTGGTGCAATCCGGAGATTCATCCCAGACTTAAGTTTCGCCATCCATCCAATCAACAATCTACTCAAGAAATATTATAACATTGATTGGACCGAAGACTACAATGAAGCTTTCAATGTAGTTAAGCATTTCTTGTTATCACCACCTACGTTAATGCCACCTAAGCCGGATCGCCCATTAATTTTATATTCACGAGCCACCAATGTCTCGCTAGCCTATATGTTGGCTCAAGAAGATGATGACAAGAGAGAACGTGCGATCTATTTCACTAGCTGGACATTGCTCGACTATGAAACATGCTACATGCAAGCAGAACGAGAATGCCTTGCCATAGTCTTTGCAACCAAACACTTAAGACATTACATGCTAAATCAAGAAACAAAGGTCATTGTAAAGACAGAGCATTTACGAACTTTCCTCACGCAAGGGTCCTTGTCTAAAAAGGCTGGACACTTTATAACCTTAATGGGTGAATTTGAATTAACATTTGTAAATCAAAAGTCCGTTAAAGGACAAATCATCATGGATTGGTTAGCTGATAACCCACTAGACGGAGGCAATCTAGTAGATCTAGACTTTCCTGATGAATGCGTATACTACATCGAAACTAGACCCCCTATCTCTGAATGTCCTTGGTATACCGATATTATTAATTATATCATGGACCATACATATCTAGAAGGTGCTACATCGTAACAAAGAAGGCGGTTATGCATTATCGTAGCTAAATACGTCATTATAGAGTAGGTGCTCTATCGTAAAGCGTTCGACGGAATGCTTCTAAGATGTGTCGACATAGAAGAATCAAAGAAGATTCTCCATGAATCTCACAGTGGAATATGTGGAGGCCACTTCGGTGGCCATGCCACCACTCGTAAAATACATCGAATGGGCTATTTCTGGCCTACTCTAGAACACGACACAGTAGAGTTTGTACGAAGGTGTCATAAGTGCCAAGAATTCTCCCACGAGATCCACATGCCGGCACAAGCCCTACAACCAATCGCTACTCCATGGCCCTTTTCTATGTGGGGCCTATATTTGATAGGAAATTCTCTCCCTCATCTCTGAGGCGGCCACAACTTCATAATCACGGCCACCGAATACTTTACCAAGTGGGTAGAGGCTATGCCTCTTACTACCGTGCCGAGCTCATGAATCGCCAAGTTCATTTTGAACCAAATCATTTGTAGGTACAGTATCCCACAAATCATTATCTCAGATAATGGGACTTCTTTTAAGAATGATGAAGTTCATGAATTGTGCAATAAATTCAAAATAAGCCATCATACGGCCTCCTTGTATTACCCCCAAGCCAATGGACAAGCTGAAGCAACAAATAAAACGTTAAAAGCCATTCTCCTTAAAACGGTGAAAGAAAACAAACGAGATTGGCATTTGAAGTTATATCCAGCCTTATGGGCCCATCAAACCTCGATAATAACACCAACAGAGTGACTCCTTTCTCACCTTTGGTATTCGGGCGGCAGTTCTCGGCTTGAGGTTGAAATACCTAGTCTCCGTATCTCATTACAGGATTCTAGGCGAAGACACTTATAGGAAGCACGTCTTTCCCAACTATAAATCCTAGATGAAACTAGGTTAGATGCTGAGCAGTGGCATAGAGTCTATGCTGACCGGATGTGCCGGCAATATAACAAGAAATTCTATGAATGTGACATATATGAAGGTGATCTAGTTCTAAGGCTAGACAGTCGGATCGACAAAAAGACCAGCGAAGGAAGGAAGTTCCGGCCCAAATGGTTAGGCCCATACCAAGTCATGAAGGACTATGGAAATGGTGCATATCTCTTATGCACCCTGGAAGGTGAGGAATTTGGTGAAACAGTCAATTCCCTACACCTCAAATGATTCTACGCAGTAAGTAGCTAGTACTATTTATATAATTATATCTACATTGCATCTTCATATAGTTAGGATCATCTTGTCCACTTGTTTTGTACAACTTTGTGATCAAGGAATTTATTCTCAAAGTAATTCATTACAAACTCATGATGTTGTTGGCATAAACACTCTAATCATACTTCTCTATTTCCATGATATCATCAAACTATTTCGGAATCATTTCATCAAACAAAGTTAGATATGACAAAGTCTTAACGGTAACCATACCAAGATCTGCATGTTTGTTCTCACTTTTGGTTTCTTCTTAGGATAGGTGTCTTGCCTATGGTCTGTTCTAGAAGCTTCACGGTGTCACATCTATCCCGTATAAATATCTCTTTGGAAGTAAGAGCATGCTGACATTTTACTCAAGTAAACAAGTCAAATATAAATCAAACAGAAAATTTTAAATTTACACATTTCCTTGCCCCACCAACCTTTGGTGATGAGCTTGCATCTCTTACTAGTGACGTAGGGTTGGGAAAGGATGGAAATTCCCTTACTCACCTATGCCTTGCCTAAGGTGATGAACCCACGCTTCTTACTAGTAGCATGGGGCAAGGTATGGGGGGTCCTCTTGACAAACAAACGTAAAAGGTCATAGACAAACAATTCAAATCTTGAAGTCTTGAGTCAAAAACAAATGAATCGGATGTCCAAAATTCCAAGAGAATTAAAAATCCTAAAACCCATATTTTTTCTACCATGTGGCCATCTACGGATCTAAGTCTAGATAAACTGCAAAGCAAGTTACATCCCAAAACTATGAAGTCACTCGAGTGGAGTAGGCTTGTAGCATCCTAATTTGGTTCCGCCAAAGCTTTGTCTATCTTTCATCACTATCATTTCAACACATTTCGTAACTTGTGCCCTTTCTAGCTCTCGGTGATGAGCCCTCGCATCTTACTAGTTGTGTGGAGTTAGGAGTGGGGCAAGTCTATCTGCTCATCATACCGGCTTGTCTTCACCACTTTGCCAAAACAAACATGAAGTATCCAAAATTGCTTAAAGAAACTAAAATTCAAAATCACATCGTGTCTACATTATCATATATTAGCATCATGAAATACAAAAGGAAAGTAAACATTTGTATCATTTGTTCTCCATTGCATACATTCTAAAAAGTATATAAGCATACATCATAGTTTACATGTGGAAACGGAAATGCAGGTAAGCCATAAATGCCAAAAGTCTGATCCAAAAAGAATATATATATCAAAATTCCTGTACAATGCCATCATGCGCTAAGCATGGTCAAAACGCTCAAAGAGCCCGAGATATACAAATGAATCATACAAAATCTAGGAGAGCCAAGTGGCTTCTCAACCCCTATGAGACCCCTCTGAAGGTGTACGCCCACGCCTAGGACTCGGCCACGCCGGCACTCGAGTGCATGGAGGGCTCAGGATCCCGAGGGGAAGCCACAGTCTCGCCACGAGAATGACTCCTCATCAGGCGCTCGGCTGTCCTATACCCCGCTAGCTCCGTACGGAGAGTCGATACCATCCTGGCCACATGCCAGATAGGAGAAAAGATGTCGTATGTCTTCCAGCCTATTGAGGGCTCCCTTGTACCCACTGCACAACTCGCATGGGTCCCCTCCATGGGGATCATCAGGGTATTGGTGCACACCCTGCGAATCAGGTCTCACCACTCATTGGCGGTCTCTGCAAACAAAGGAGAAAACAAATTAGAAATAAAACAAGAGATAAAACAAAAATGCAAAAAAAAAAAGGAGAGATGGCAATTAAAGCAATCCTAGTCAAAAAAAAAACATTAAAAGGAAGGATGATAACTTACTCGGATCACCAGGCCTCCAGGATGGATCTCTAGGGTCCGCACCTGCCACAGATGCCGCCATTGACTGAGGTGCTCCTCCCATGGCTGGAGCGACGTAACGTCCCGCAACGGACTCATCCTCCCCACCATGGCCCTGGGAGAGTGGCTCCTCTGAAACCAGAGTCTCCCCTCTCGGCTCCACCGAATGTACTCCTCTCTCACCGCATACACACAAAACAGAGCAAGTTAGCATCCGAATGACATTAGAAAAATCATGAGAACACATAGAAATGCTAAAAAATCAAAAACAACCTCAAACAAGTATTCTTTTGACATTCTGTGAAGAACCGCTACCCCGAACAGGCGGCGGTCGTGTAACCGCCGCCCTAGGCAGGGTGGCGGTCGTGTCCCGAAAACCCACACGGGTTTTATATCCTAAAAGGGCCTAAAAACGCCAAAAAAAGACCATTTTAACTAAAACAAAGCCTACCCAGTAGGCGCCCCCCCTAGATGGACCTTTTGAACCTAACATTTTCAAAAATAACCCCCCCACAACAAATATTTTAGCATTTTTAAATTGAGGGGGTAAAAACGATAAATTGAGGAAAACTAACATGTGATCTCGCGGGCCGATGATCCGCTCGTGGAGGCATGATCGCTATCCCATCATGAACGTTTTGACTCTACTCTCATAAGAAACCGTCACCATGGGTCCCAGAGCTCAAAATCAATCAAATCAACGCACATAAATGAATAGGAAAATGGGCCCACTTTCATATATATAGTAGTCTAATTTGTTTTGAATGCCCTTTTTCACAGGTTTGGAGTGCCGATGGAGGTAAGTTCTTACCCCCACACAAATGGTACGTCCTCATTTCCCATTATTGTAGTATTTATTTTTCCGATCTATTTTCTCTATCTGCACTTGATTCCTCTTCTCATTTTGCAGGTGGCGGGAATTTTGATGGCGTCATTTTGACACACGGGCGTATCAGGTATAACTTCCAACCTCCCATTTTGGGACCGCCATACTCGGACCCACCGTTTTACACCTCTTTATGGCTAAAACACTTCTCCGAGGGGGCAACATGTACGTACCCAAAATTATGGGGTACTGCACCATCGAAACAACGTAACACGTGCCCCAATGATGATACAGGTCTCCTCGCAAGGTGTTCAGGATCCGGAAAAGGCTCTTCAAGTATGCGTTATCATCCCGCATGCCCCGCTTAGCCCCCGCGTGCTTTTTTTTCTCTTTTTCCCTCTTTTCTTTTCCTTTTTCCCTTTAGTTACGAAACCGCCGCCCTATCTCGGGCGGCGGTCCTATAACCACCAATCAATCTGCTCAGACGGTGGTCCTTTACAAGTTTTCCGAATGTTCTTTTAACACAACTCACATAATTTTCAACGTTTACCTGACTTCTTTTCACCACCTTGGGCTTGCATTAATGATTCGGTTCCTAGAATATTGTTTTTCCTTTGTTTATAGTTTAAGAGATCAATTTGGTTTTTACCTTGGGTAAATGCAAATGCTATAAATAGGGGCTTGTGCTCAAGAAAATTGGCCCCTCAAATTTGCGTCCGAATTTCTTATTTCAATAGTTTAGTCTTTCATTTTGTTTAGATTTCTTAGTTTCATTCATTGTATGCTTAGTTAGTGTTGTTTTTCTGCTAGGAAGCCACATATCCATCTTGTGCGGTGTTGTCGATACTTCATCCAATCCATTGGATTAGAATAGTTTATTTTCAATAAGAAGCCATTAAAGTTGCAGGTTTTGTTCTTTAAACAAGATAGTTTCGTGTTCGGATGTTTTATTCTCGCATGACTCGCAATAAATTCCGCTAGTAATTGCATAAGCCAAGCTCTGTACTCTTGCGCTATCCCTCTCCTACTCGCATTGTATTCAGTCTGTATCCTAAAGCTGTCTTTATTCCAATATCTACTTCTGTTGATGCTAGCATTACATGCTTTTCTGGATCCACGTGAGCACGAAGGAACGAGGAGATCACACTGAGGGGACAAAGCCACACACACCATCGGATTCACCACCGCTCGCGTAATCCAGTTCTAGCTTTCAAAGTTCTAGTTAGAAGCATATCAAATAGAGTAGCCAATCACTTTATTTCAGTCAATTTTACTTTCGATATTGCCAGGGAAGCTGTGAGGATTGATAGTTTCTGAGAGACTATGATTCTTTCCTCACTTCTGAGGTAGGATTGAGAGTCTTTCAAATAGATTAGATCAGTTATTTCATTATTTAGAATAGATTTACAACTGCACAGGCAAGTAGCTATACTCGGTTACTTTGTTTGTTTTAAATTCGTCATTAGATTAATCGTCAATTTCTAGATATATTAAAATAGCTGCCCCTTCAATTCATTTGTAAAATTCATCAGAAAAATAAAAAAATATAGAAGTCATATATGTTATAGATATACTTCATATAGTCACTCTTGCTTTACTCGCATTTTAGTTTACACTGTTGCTTTTGTATGACAATCACGAGACCTAGAGAGCCCAGGGAATACGTATTCGAGCCAATCATGCCCCAACCCAATCTCGTCACAGCCATAACTGATATAGATCAAAATCTTAGGATCCAAGTCTTCCGAACAACGGTAAACTTACAACAAATCAGTTTCCAACTACACGGGTTAAACATAGAAGACGACCAAGCACACACGTTTTGGTCAAATCAACCAAATTATAGATTACCCTAGATATATACCCATATGACTGTGGAAGGGCTTGAAAGAGAGTAAACATTCGGTTGTGATCCTTTGGTCCCACAGCCAGACGCAGGAGACACTCTTACAGATATAGATACCAGCTTAAGAATTCAAGTTGCACGAACACCTGTGAGATACTCTAAAAAAGTCAAACAACTGTTAATTCTAAATATAGAGGCTGAAAAATCATATGACTATTAGATACTAGGGATTAGAGATTGATTCCGCACATGACCAGAAAGCAGGCTACAACAACCACAAATCTACGGTTGTGACCCACAAACCCCACAACCCAATGAGTCCATAGGTCAATCTGACGTTGATGTTGGCCTACGCACATTAATATTCAGTCTACTCCACTTCCACCTATCATCATCAAACAATTATCCTTATTAGACATAGCAGCTAATGAAGCTAAGGAGTTCTGGACTAGGCCAGAGAATCACCCATAGAGTCAATTATATTTACTATCCACCCTATGACCTTATCTAGAGAAATACACGAAACCATCCCAGGTCATTTTCCACGTATTCCACAGCCCATAGACCAAATCACACCAGAGCTCGATATTGATTGGAGCCTTCGAGTAGTCATCCTTGTTGATCGATCTATCATGCCAGTTCAAGTTAGGAGGGCCTTCTTTTCCTTAGATTCACAAATTCCACTAGTGTGCGTCGAAGACATCAGATTGCCTAACTAGTTTGTCTACATCCCAC
The DNA here is from genome assembly GCA_018340775.1 of Taxus wallichiana var. yunnanensis. NCBI lineage: Eukaryota > Viridiplantae > Streptophyta > Pinopsida > Cupressales > Taxaceae > Taxus > Taxus wallichiana. The sequence continues at coordinate 669,262,671 of CM031239.1, forward strand.
GCATATTCAATCCCCACCGGCTGTCTCGGCACGACCTCGGGAGGTCGGGTGTGAGGAAAGGTTACTTGAAGATTCCCATGCTCGCTTGTCACTTTCTCGTCATACATTTCCCGAAATAGTTTACAACACGCATGCACCCCCCGACCTAATCTAGGTGCCCCATTCCAAGAATATCTAGCTATTACACAATTTCATGGGTTCGTTTATGACTCTTTTCTCCTTTTATTTATCAATTCTATAGCTTTGCCAAAACTCAGGATCAACTTTAAAATAAGATAACAATTCTTTCCCTTCTCTTGCACTTAGGGTTTCATATTTTCTAGCTTATTGCTTAGGTCAGATCTGTACTTTATTGCTTATCATTTCATTGTGACTCTGCAATTAGGGTTTAACATATTTTCTATATTTTTAAATCATGTCGGCATCCTTCCTTCATATTCTTAAATGGCGAATTGGAACACATTATGGACATCCTTCAAAGTGTAAAGGATAGATGATTTAATGTGAACCACATCCAAGAAATAGGAATTGGAATGTGCTTAATGCAAAAATAAGTGTCACTAGTACCTTGTATATTACTAGAGAATTTTAGTTACAAAAATGGATTAAAAGACATACTAGAAGGATGGATGAAAACATGAAGATACTTAGTAAACACACATCTAATCCCTATTTAGATGACTATCAATGAATTTTAATGCTTATATAGAAGTCTTTAGCTTATAGGATAAACAAGTGCACTATTTTAGCAATGAAATACTAAGCATAAAATTCTATCAAGTGTATAATAAACATTCTAAAACAACAATAAAATTACTAAAAATTTAGAAAAAATGTGTATTGATAAAATATTAATAAATCCAAATGGTTAGAAAATAGTATAAAAATATTGCTAAAATATTTAAGCATAAATTCTGCTAGAAAAGAACCACCTCTTTGATATATATATCTATTTTGCATTGACCAAAAATATAACATATAGTTTCATGGGTGCTTCTTTATGAATTATCATGCCTTTTCTTAAAAGGCTTTGTGATTTTTTTAATATCCTTTTATAAAATCCCTTATAGTAGTGAACATACCATCATTTTAATTTTAGCACAACCAAGACTTTTTCTAGTCGAACTAATATTTTATTACACTAGTAAAGCTAATGAAAATTTTGAAAGGATTAACATATTTATTATCAAATTAGTGTTCAGCTAATAAAATAAAAATATATATTCACATCTAAATAAAAAGTGATTCTAGACGTAAATATTCAAGAAATGTTTTTGGTGCCTATTTTCAAGAGAAATATAAGAAATTAATATAATAGTACATGCAAACATGGTGCACTACAAAATTTGATATGAAACATTGGAAAAATGAAATTAGAAAGAGATTTAGAGCATAATAATTCTCATGATATGATGAACATGATGAAAGCTGTAAAACACAAAAAATATAAATATGAAAATATATATTTTTATATTTACACACATGCATTCATGATGTATATTGACCTTGACGTAAAAGATGCACATATTGATACACAATGATGAGTTCAAGCCTAGTCCCTTCTTAGTGAAGTTGGTCATTTGGGAGAATCTCGATTATGCTAAAATGTAAAATAATAGCCTAATCTAATGCAAGTTTGCAGTAAATAAATGAATACTAAAATTTATGAACTAATACCCAAGCAAACTAAGATAGAAAATATGAAACCTTAATGTGCAAAAAGGGTTAGAAAATCCTTAGTTGATTTACAGAGGTTGTTGGACTATGTCACAGTGGAGACTGGACCGTTTCACGAAGCCTAGAAAAATATAGATCTGGAAGATTTGACTAGATTGGGGTACCTAGAAAGGATAGGGGCACCCATGGGCACCCTAGTCTGCGTAGATGTGCAAAAAACATCCTATGATGATCCGAAAACGTGATGTTGTAATTTTATCACTTTATAAGTTTCCAAAGATCGTGATTTTCTTAACCAATTTTAAGTATTATTGAGTCCACAAATTGATTAAATTCTGATTATTTTTGCATCCATAGAAGTGCAGAAAACTTGTATAGCAAATAAATAATCGAAAAGCGAAAAGACTCGAGATAACAAAAGAGATTGTTTACGGGTTCGAATTCCTACGTCCCCGGGTTCAGATTGAACCGATCCATTAATAATATTGAAATGCAAGGAAAATAACTCTTACAAACAATCAATAATGAATCAAAACCTGCAAATGAGCTGATAAATGTCCCAAGAACTGTGAAAAAATAGCAGAAACTGTCCCAAGAACGATCTGTGGCTCCTACAGTGTTTTCACAATGTGATCTCCCTGCAACTGTGTTAGAAAAACACCTACAAATGGAGATTTAAAAACAATCTATGAAAAAAAATCATATGTCTGAGATCAGATCTGAATTCTGAACAATTTTCATGTTTACACCAAGTCACAATTCGGACTAGAAGTGCATTGAAATTCGTGTTTTCCAACTGGCTGTCTTGAAGATCCCTGTTAAAATCTGCATTCAAAGCTTCCAAAAACAGGTTAAAATTCATCAAAAAAGATCAAACCTTACATCGTTGGAATTGTCTCAGAATTCTCTACATTTCATCTTTTTACTCCAAATGCCCAATCTGAGTGCACGGCCTTCAAAAATGGCGTTCTCTGCAATCTGGTCCTTAAGCTGCTTGCACAGACCTGTACCTCTTGTATAAGATGAAGCGCCCCATTTTATAGTGCGCCCAAGCCCCTAGGCGAGTTGGTTGAAGGATTGAGCTTGGACCCATGAGGTCAGGGGATCAAATCCCAGCGGCCTCTATTTTTGGCGGATTTTCCTTTTAAAAAGATTAGCATTTATTTTGAATGGGATAAATCCCATGTGGAGCGGCCTTTGAAGTGGGTGAATCCCACATTTTGTGGGTGGATAAAAATATTTAAATGGGTTAACAACCCATGTTTGGCGCGGCATACCTTTGAAATGGGTTAAAAATCCCATAAATGGCGCATAGGATAATAGTTCCAAATGTTTAGGCGGTGGGGGATAATAATGCCTTAGGCTTTATTTAAGCCTTTCCCCGCATGAATGAAGTGGTCAATGACCACGTTGGATAAACCACCCCCAACCGCTTCATCCTCCTTTTGCCACGTGGGACAGTCCACGTATGGGCCTAGCCCTCTTACCACCGCTTCACCACTTTCCACGTGGTAAAACATGGTTTAATATTAATGTATTAAACATTAATATTTATATATGTGGCATTTGGAAATATATGGCGCCATTTGGAACGTGGACTTACCAATATAATATTATTTCGACCCATACAATGGTGGAATAGAAATAATCCTGTAGTCCACTTGTCGTCTCCCGATAGGCAAATCGAGCGAATTCGACGAGTGTTGGCAAGCCACGTGTCACAGTGCGATTCGGTCCAATATTGACCAGTTGACTAAAGTTGACTTTCCTGTTGACCGAACTTTGACCGGACATATCTAGAGCTCCCGATGTCCGTTTGTCACGTTCTCATAGTCGTTGGAAAGGTCTCGAGATGATCTACTGCACTAACACCATTTAGGGATGTTCAGGGAATGATTTCAAAAATGATCCCCGATCACATGAGGTGTCGCAAGATGTTCTCACTTGTTAAATTTTTTTCACATGTATGTCACTTTGAGTTTTGTCGAATGTCTCTAAAAATTTGGAATGAATGAATCACCTGCAAAACCTCAAACATAACATCAAACCCTAAAAAATAAAGTTGCAAATGAAGGGGTCATATTGTCTTCATATTCTAAAATGATGGACTTATCACTGAGTGCTACACTATATCTCAAACCCAATGTATTTATGTGTGTGTTTCGTGCATAATTTTTCCCTAGGTTGCTCTTGTGTCAAGTCACACATGAAGTAGCAAGCAAGTAGCTAGATGTAGAATGTAAATAATGTGTGCATGGAAACAATAGACTCCCCTCCTATGAAGTGTGATGCAAATGAACCATCATTTTTTCCCTTGTGATGGAGTGATATAGATACAAATGGAGCTATATATGCCTTTGATAGATGCAACCTTAGGTGGAGATAGTAGATACTTAGTGATGGGTCCCTTATTATGATCACATATTTTTATATTTATATAATTTCCTTGCTTGAATTTCGTAATTAACCCCGAAAAGGCCGACTACCAAAAATATAAGATGCTCAAATGGCTAGAAAGGACCCAGAAAGTGTGACAAAAGTACAAAGAGGATAGGGGCACCTAGAGGGGATGGGGGCATTTGGCGTCACTGGCGTCTAACTAGGTGCTAGTGTCCAAAATGACAAATGTCAAAAGGTGAAAAGATAGATTGAGAAAGTAAGAGTGCAAGACTAAAATCAAAAGCATAAAGAAAAGAAAGGTGGCCAAAGACATGGGTTAATTAGTATTTTTCTTACTCAGGAATCATATAAATAGTAGTATGTGATCGAGACTAGATAATGACTCAAAGTGCATGATTTTGTGTCTACATTTGCCCCCACTTTATATTGGTGAGCAAAATTCTCAATAACATAAAGTAGATAGAGATGCGTACCTGATATCCATGTAGATATATGTAAAAAGCATGTCGAGGGACTAGACAAAGAATGGAATGATAAAAAGATGGAGCATGGAGACTAAAGATGCCAAAATGTAAAAAGGTGATGAAAATGAACCTAGGCGGAAACACATATGTAAATGCCAATCGTGTGATGTAATTATTGTTAATGTCGATGTATGTGATGTTTTTGACTTCTTGATTCCCATACAGATGAACCTATAAAAGAGAAGATGATCAAGTAGTCAAATATGCATGTATGTAAGGAAGTACGAAAAATAAAATGCCAAAAATGTGAAAAAGGAACATGTGCACCTAATCCGTGATGAGGAAAGAGTGTAGAAAGGATCATGTTAATGAAGTGCGATTTTTTTGGACGATCTCATGCCAGTGGCTGAAGAAGTATAGGAAGGAAAGTATGATTTATCCTCCAACCTTTAATCGCTTCCTGAAATTGTAGAGATCTCTGTATTGTTTGGTTTTTGGGTTATCGACACCATGATGAAGTAATGTAGAGAGGAGGGTTTGGTGTTATCCTATAACATTTAGCTACTCCCCAAAATAAAACACCACTACATATGATGTGTACCAACGCATGTGTTAAGGAAAACCTTCCTGTAAAATTCATTGTGTATGAGTTTTGTAGACTATGTTGAATTCAATAGTTGTGTAACTCCCCCTGGTTATAGGAGCTCTAGGAAAGGTGTCGTTGCACTAAGGACCCAAGTCTGATTCTGAGCCATAAAATATGTGGTATTGGCACTATATTGTGTTTTATACTATGTGTAGACCACTGTATGAGGTGAATGATTTTCCCAAATGATGGCCCCCTCTTTGGGGGCGTATGCAACGTCATTATAGGAGTATGTGGCCCAAAAGAAGACTAACCACTGAAATTGTTCCATATAGGGGAAGGGGATGTGTTTGGTAGAAACCAAGGCACATGCAAACAAGTGGATAGGAAATAAGTGTTAGTACGAACAAGCATGCATGTAGATAACAAGTGTAAACTACGAAGACAATATGTAAGAAGATAATGTAAACACCTAAGATGACATTGTAGATGGTGAAAAGTGGGTTGCAAACATGAGACACCACTCATGGTGTCGCAAGACAATCAAGGCCATCATGGTCATAAGTAGATAATTTTGCACACAAGATAAATGGAAAATCCCATAAATAATTACATACAATGACAACCAAGTACAAGTAATATAGCAAATAACCATGGTGGAAAATAGTCCTACAAAACAAATGTTACACATGGAGCACCTGTTAGCATGTTAAAATGATAAAATGTATGGAAAAGCATGTATAAATTGATAAAGGAGTGTGTTATGAACAAAAATGAAACAATAGAACATGTAGTGTACAAAAGTGGATTCCCTAAGAGTCGTTGTGGTATTGGTACAAGGTGCGCCAAGCATCCATGTTGCGTGTAATGGATATGTATAATCTGCGATCATAACTAGAAAGAAAGTGAACGTGCATGTGTGTATGATAAAGGTAAATGGCATACAAGATATTTATCTAGCATGTATAATAAGATGAACATGTAAGGAGTATATATAAGTAAGTAAAGAGTAAATGCAACCAAGATATGCAATATGATGTGGATGGATGGGATGCAAAGTGAATGATAGAGCCATGTGCCCCCAAGTGAATGGAATTGTATACAAGTGATTTTCATTTATTTATGCCCCCTCAAGCGGTCAAGAATGAACCATAAATGAGAGTGCATCATCTGGAAATGGTTGAATTTTATGGTGTATGTAACGTGATGTAATGAGTCTCGTGATGATGATATGTGACATAGAGATGAGGTGTGAGAATGTGTGATGATTTATCCTAAATTGTATATCACAACCAAATAACAAGAGAAGTGATGATTTATCCTAAAACGTATATCACTAATGGATGCTAAAAGGAGTGATGATGTAGCCTATGGCGTATATCACTAATGGATGCTATAAAAAGTGATGATGTAGCTTGAAATGTATATCACTAGTCTAGTAATGCCGCATGATAAATAGGTTAAATGGTTGAATGTGTGAGTGTGATGAGGTCCATTTTATTTGTATACCCTCAACATTCCAGTATGGACCGTGAGACTAGAGTGCATCATAGGGTAGTGAGAGCACGTATAAGTAGATGAGTAAAAGTGTGTGATATGTGTACTAGATGTGGTGATGAGAAATTGTCATGTGTAATGTGGTGTAATGTAGGAGGTATAGTATGCAATGCAAGATGTGTGGGTCAAATAAAATATGTAGGTGTATAATAAATGTAAGTTGTGAGATGAAAATTATAGGATATAGGATAATTATATGTAAGATGTGTGAAGATGTGTGTTGTTTCTAGTGTTTATTATGCAGTGTGTGAGGTTCATGTGTATAGGATTCCCTCAACAGTCAAGTGTGAACCAAAGCACAAGAGTGCATCATCGGGTAATGATGATATATGTATGTATGTGAATATGTGCACGTTGTATGTGGAAATCTAGATGCAAAGTGATTGAAATGGTAAGATGTTTTTGAAGCTACGAGGAGAAGATTTTTATGCCCCCGAAGCATGTAATAGTTAAATTGGTCAAGTAAAGTCATCTAAAAGGTCATCATTGTCATGGTAAAAATTGTATGGTGATGCATTTGAGACCTAATAAGCTATACTCTCAAGTTGGTCACATAAAGCACCGTCTAAGCATAATTTTTACATGCCCATAGCATAATTTTCATTAGTGAAAGGAGGTAATGGATGCATGTGTGCGCCACCGAGTCATATTAGGTGAATAACCAAGGAATGAGTCATTGCAAATGAAAACATGACCAAATGGCATAGGAAATGATATATCAGTGTGAGTAGGGTCTAACGTGCCCCCAATGTAAGCAAGCCAAGATTTTCCCAATGTAAGTGGAGAAGAGTGAGGGACTTGCACAAGGTAGATGGTGAGATGGAAGACACGTAGACCATAAGCGGCAATGATAGTGATGAATCCATGATAGAGATGAGGGTCATGAGTTGGAGGAGAAAGATCCTTGAAAGCAAAGCTAAGTCGAGTCAAACCATCATGTGAACATATAGTGACATCGCAAGTAGGATCAAATGGAATGTTCTCCCAATAAGAATCATTCATGAAAAGTGTACATGTGAAAGGAGGTCATACTAATGGAGGTGGTACATGAGAAGGTGGAGTAGCTAGAGTGATGTTCGTTTTATTGACAGGCCCTAATAAATAATCATAGAAGTGGTAGAAGTAGCGGAGTACGCATACATTTATTTTGTATGAAATATATCATGTAAATGACACCTTCAAGTGGTGGTAAATGTGGTAGCTCATCTATAGGTTGTGGGTCATCAGTAGTGTCAACTCATGGAATAGGAAGTGTAGTATTTGGATCATGGTCACAATATTTGTATGGATGATAGTCATGAAGAATAGTATACTCAACACCCTCATGTAGAAATTTGACACAATGATGCACTTGTAGAGGAAATAACTTGCATGGCATGGAGCCATGGCCTACCAAGTAAACAATTATATGAAACCAGAAAGTCAATGAAAAAAATATTGTGTTGAGATTTTTGGCCCTACAATGATAGGTAAAACAATATGACCTACACATGGACGAATAGAGTCATTGTCAATGGGAAGAGAGAGACATGATGGACTAACATTAGCAATTGATAAACCAATATTTTCAAGGAATGACATGGGACATAGATTAAGTTTATATCTATTATCAATTAAAGTACACTTGATACCCATATTGTAAATGTGAATCATGATATGCAAGGGTGGATCATTGTCGAAAATAGAAAGATCAGCATGAGGATTAGATGGGAAAGCAATATGTTGAGAAAATACATCAACAAAAGAGTTATATATGGAGTTTGGATGCATATTAGCAGGAATGTGAGTAGTAGTAAGGATATGTTGGACTTTATGCCTTAAATCAAGATTGGAAAGCAAGAAGTCATTAATTGAGATACTCATGATGACAAGATTATAGAATGAAAAATCAAAGCAAAGAAAAGAATGGGGATCCTAAGAGCGTGAAGATCAAGTTCGGGTTCACCAAAATGATTATGCTAAAATGTAAAATAATATCCTAATCTAATGCAAGTTTGCAATAAATAATGAATACTGAAATTACTGAAATAATACCCAATCAAACTAAGGTAGAAAATATGAAACCCTAATGTGTAAAGAGGGTTATAAGAGCCTTATTTGATTCCCAAAGTTTTTGGACTGTGTCACAGTGGAGACTGTTGAACAGAGATGGAGAACCATCACACAAAAGCCTAGAAAAATATAGATCTAGAAGATTTGACTCAATTGGGATGCCTGGAGAAGGATAAGGGAGTCTATGGGTGCCCTAGTTTGGATTCTAGGTGCCCTTGTCTATGTAGATGCTTAGAAAACCTCCTCTCGGGTATTGTACAATGTTTGCACTGTTCTCCTTTTTGTCATGTGTATGTCACTAAATTATTCTAAATGTCTCGTAAGTATGGAATGAATGAATCACTTGCAAAACCTCAAACAAAACATCAAACCCTAAAAATAAATATGTAAATGAAGGATTGATTGTTCTCATCTTCCAAAATGATTGACTTATCACTTAGCACTATACTACATCTCAAACCTAATGTAGTTTTATGTGTGTGTGGAATTGTGCCCTAGGTTGTTGTTGTACTAATCACACGTGAAGTACCAATTAAGTAGCTAGATGTAGAATGTAAATAATATGTGCATGGAAACACTAGACTCCCCTCCTATGAAGTGTGATGCAGATGAACCACCTTTTTCCCTTGTGATGGACCTAGATGAATGCAAATGGAGCTATAGATGCCTTAGATGGATGTAACCTTAGGTGGAGATATTAGATGTTTAGTGCTTGGTCCCTTATTATGATCACATAAATTTATATTTATATGATTCCCTTGCTTTAATTTCATAATTAACCCTAAAAAGGATGACTACCAAAAAGATAATATGCTCAAATGACTAGAAAGGACCCAAAAAGTGTGACCAAAGTACAAAGAGGACAAGGGCACCCAGAGGGGATGGGGATGCTTGGCGCTAGCATCCTAGATAGGCACTAGTGTCCAAAATAATAAATTCCAAAAGGTGTAAATACAAACTAAGCAAGTAAGAGTGCGAGACTAAAAGCAAAAGCATAAAGAAAAGAAAGGTGAGTAGATAATGAATCAAAGTGCATGATTTTGTGTCTACAATTTGATTGAACTAAAATGTAATATCCTAGCCTAATAGGATGTTATAGGAGCAGATAAATAAATGAGAAATGAAATAATTGAATTACACCAAGGCAAGCTAAGTAATAAAAATATGAAACCCTATTGTACAAAGAGGGTTAGGAGAGCCTTAGTTGATTCGAAGATGTCATAGGATTGTGTCATAGGAGACTCGATTTGAATAGGAAGAGGAAATTTTCACACATGAGCTGAGAAAATGTATATCTAGATGATTTTACTAGACTTGAGTGTCTAGGGAAGGATAGGGTGCTTGTGGATTCCCTGTCTCAATTATGGCCCCTAGTCTACACGAGATGGTCAAAAATCCAAATTTTCAGGCTCGTAAGATGTATGCACTCTTTCTCCTCTTGTCATGTGTATGCCACTTGTAATTAACCGAGATGTCATCATAAACCCGTGATGGAAGAATCATCTGCAAGACCCCAAACCAAGCATCAAAATCTTAAAAATAAAGATTCATATGAAGGGGTCGATTTTCCTTAGCTACCAAATTGATGGACTTATCATTGAATGTTGCACTACATCTCGGACCAATTTAGTTCGTGTGTGTGTGTGTGTGTGTGTGTGTGTGTGTGTGTGTGTGTGTGTGTGTGTGTGTGTGTGTGTGTGTGTGTGTGTGTATGTGTGAATATTGTGCCCTAGGATGTTTTTGTGCTAATCGGACTTTGTGAAGTAACGAGCAAGTAACTAGATGTAGAATGTAATAAATGTGTCCATGGAAACAATAGACTCTCATCCTATGAAGTTTGATGCAGATGAACCATCCTTGTGTGTTTTATAGATTCCTTTAATGGATGCAACCTTAGGTGGTGATAGCTAGTGCTTAGTGTTTGGTCCCTTATTATGATCACATAACTTTATATTTATATGATTCCTTCACTTGAATTTCATAATTAATATTGAAAAGGTTTACTACCAAAAAGATAAGATTCTCAAACTACTAGAAAGGACCCAAAAATTGAGAGTAAAGTGTAAAGAGGAAAGGGGTGCCTAGAGGGGACGAGGGTGTACGGATCTAACCTCCTAGTTAGGTGCCTTTAGTCTAGAAAAGGTAAAACTGAAGTATGAAAAGACATAATGGGTCCATAAGGGTACATGACTGAAAGTAGCAATGAAAATCAATGAAATATGGCCAAATACATGGGTTAATCAATACTCTTCTTGCTTAGGAATCATGTAAATAGTAGTATGTGATCAAGACTAGATAATGACTCAAAGTGCATGATTTTTTGTCTACATTTGCCCCCACTTTATGTTGGTGAGAAGAATTATCGGTAACATAAAGTAGATAGAGATGTGTACCTAATATCCATGTAGATCGATGTAGAAATCTTGCCAAGGGACTAGACAAGGCATGGAGTGATAAAATAAAATGGAGCATGGAGACTAAATATGTAAAAAGTGTAAAAAGGTGATGAGAGTGAACATAAGGTGAAATGACATTTGTGAAAGTCAATGTGTATGATGTACATGCATGTTAGTATGACTTTTTGGTTGTTGACTACTTGCTTCCCATATGCAGGACACTGTAAAAGAGAAGATGATCAAGTAGTCAAATATGAATGTATATGTGTAAAAATATATGTAAAGACACATATATGTATGTAAAAATTATGTAATGAAAGTATGAAAATAAAAAAGGAACATGTGCACCTGATCCGTGATGAGAAAAAGGGTGTAGAAAGGATCATGTCGATGAAGTGTGAGTTTTTGGGTGATCTCACACCACTGGCCGAAGAAGTGTAGGGAGGAAAGTCTAATTTATCCTCTAACCTATAACTGATCCCGAAATTGAAGAGGTCTTTGTACTATCGGTTTTTGGAAAATCGATGCCAATGTAATGGAATAAGTGTAGGGAGAAACTTCCGATGTTGTCCTCCAACCTTTAATTGCTTCTCATTGTATAAAATACCACTGCAACTAGTGTGTACCCATGCATGTGCTAAGGACAATCTACCCTATAAAATCCACTATGTATGGAGTTTTGTAGAATGTGTTGAACCCACTTTCTCTGTAACCCACTACATCATGGATGAAAACTAAAAATTGAATTGTACCAGTATTGTGTGTAAACCCAAATGATTCCCCCATCTTAAGGGGTGCATGCAATGTTGTTGTAGGAGGATGCAGCCTCAAAAGAGGACCAAATGATGTAACCCAAATTGTTCCCTACAGGGGGAGGGGATGTACTTGGTAGAAACTAAGGCACATGCAAACAAGTTTCTAGGAAACAAGTGTTAGTATGAACAAGCATGCATGTAAAAGATAAGTGTAAGCTACGCAAAAATGTGTAAGAAGATAATGTAAACACCCAAGAAGAAAATATAGACCAAAAAGAGTGGGTTTCAAACATGGTACATCACTCATGATGTCGCAAGACAATCAATGCCGATGAATCCAAAATCATATAAATTTTCACACAAGACAAAGGGAAAAGCCTACAAACAATAACAAGCAATAGTAGATAATATAACAAACAAGTATGGAATAAAATATCCCCACATAGAAAATGTTGCACATGAAACACCCATTAACATGTTAGGAAGATAAAATGTATGTCAAAGCATGTGTAAACCAATAAATTAATGTGTTATGAATAAAAAAATGAAACAATAGCACTTGTAGTGTACGAATGTGGATGCCCCTAGGAACCGATGTGGGATTGGTGCCGAGCATCTGTGTTACATGTAACGGACCTGTATAATTTGTGATCATAACTAGAAAGCAAGTGAACACACATGTTTGTATGATAAAGAGAATGACATACAAGATATCTATCTAACATGTGTAATAAAATGAACATGTACAAGTAAATGCAAGTAAGAGTAAGTGCAACCAAGATATGCAATATGTTTTGGATGGATGGAATGGAATACATAGTGAATGGTAGGAACTGCATGCCCCCCAAGTGAATGGAGTTGTATGCAATGAGGTTCATTTTTTATGCCCCCTCACAGATCAAGAATGAACCGTAAATGAGATTTCTTCATTAGGAAATGGTCGAACTATGTGTTGTGTGTAGCGCGTTGTGGTGAATGTGTAGTGATGACATGCGACATAGAGATGAAGTGTGTGTGATGTTTTATCCTAAGTGTATATCACGACAAGATGATCGAAGGAGTGATGATTTAGCCTAAAGCATATATCACTAAATGATGATCATAATAGGTGATGATGATGCTAGAGTAAGTGATGATGTAGCCTACGGCATTTATCACTACAAGATGAGTAGAAGGAGTGGTGATGTAGCCTAAATCATATACCACTAAGTGATGCAAGTGGAAGTGATGATGTATCCTATGATGTATATCACTAACCTAGGAATGTCACATGAGAAAAGGTTGGATGGTTGAATGTGTGAGTGTGGTGAGGTCCATTTGATTTGTATACCCTCAACACCCAAAGTATGGACCATGTAACTAGAGTACATTATCGGTAGTGAGTGTAGTGCATAAACGTAGATGTGTAAAATACATGAGATGTGTAGTAGGTGTAGTGTAATGTGTGATGTATATGATGTAATGCAAGATGTGTAGATGATATAGGTGTAGATGCATATAACACGTAAGATGTAATATGTAAGATGTTGAATGTATGATGTATGTGTGTAAGATATGTGAAGATGTGTGATGTGTAGTTGTAGACAGAAAATCATGCACTTTGGGTAATTATTTAGTCTCGGTCTCATACTATCTCAAGTGAAAAGAGTAATAATTAACCCATGTCTTTGTCCATTTTTCATTGTTTTTATTGCTACTTTCGATCTTGCACTGTATTTTCATTGTCCGTACCTTCATACTATGTTTTCCTATTCCCTGACCTAGGGTGTCTAGCCAGGACTAGGATGCCCGGTTCCCTATGGGCGCCTTGATCCTCTTTACACTTTCCTCTCACTTTTTGGGCACTTTCTAGCCGTTTGAACTTCTTATATTTTTGGTGGTCAACCTTTTTGGGGTTAATTACAAAATTAAAGCAAGAGAACCATATAAATATAAATTTATGTGACCATAATGAGGGACCAAGAACTAAGCACTAGCTATCACCACCTAAGGTTGCATCCATCAAAGGCATCTATAGCTACATTTACATCCATCATAGGCATATATAGTTACATTTTCATCCATCTAGCTCCATCACAATGCACACAAAGCTAACTCATCTACATCACACTTCATAGGTGGTGAGTCTATTGTTTCCATGTAGTCATTTATTACAATTTACATCTAGTTACTTGCTCACTACTTCAAAAAGTGTGACTTGAACAAGAGCAACCTAGGGAACAATTACACTCGCACACCTAGAACTACATTAGGTCTGAGATGTAGTGCAACACTTAGTGATAAGTCCATCCATTTGGTAGTTGAGGATGGTCTAACCCCTTCATATGCATATTTCTTTTTAGGGTTTTGATGTTTTGTCTAGGTTTTTACAGGTGATTCTTCTATGCGAAGGTTTACGGTGCTTCGGTGATCATACAATGACAAGAAGAAAACATAGGAAAACATTCAATGACACTTCAAAGGATGTTCTCTGGTCATTTCTACATACCAAGGTACCAATATTACAGACCAAAGTGCCCAAAAATGCCCCTATCCCTCTCTAAGTTCCCTAGTCCAATCGGATAGCTTAGATATGCATTTTCTTAGGCTCATGTGTAATGGTTTCCTCCTCCTGTCTAGTTGGTCTCCCTATGACACATTCTTAAGGCATCATCGAATCAGCTAAGGCCTTCTTAACCCTTTTTGCACATTAGGGTTTCACATTTCATTGCTTAGATTTCTTGGGTTGTATCTCAATATTTCTATTACTACATTTATGTAGTTATTTATTGCTACTATATCATCGATTGCACTAGAATATTACATTTTAGCATAATCAATAGTGTTTAATGTGCGGTGTGTGAGGTTCATGTGCATAGGATTCCCTCAACCATCAAGTGTTAACCAAAGCATGAGAGTGCGTCATAGGGTAATGACAATTCTAACATGTGGATGAATATGTGTGTGTTAGAAGGTAGATGTGTGATAGTGCAAGTATGAAACATGTGTTGATGCTAGGATGGGGGATATAGATGTGATGCCCCCAAGTGTGTAATATGAAGAATTCAATCATGTAATGTCATCTAGGAGGTCATCGTTGTCATGGTCAAAGAAAAATGAACAAGCATCGGAGACCTGGTAAGAAATGGTGTCGGGTTGATTACATAATGAGCCCTTACAAAGCATAAGTTTTACATACCCATGACATATTATTCATCAATGAAGGGTGGTAAAGGACACCTCTGTGCATACTTATAAGTGATATTTTGTGTATAAACAAGAAAATAAATGTTGCAAATGAATACACAACCAAAGGGCATGGGAAATGATATATCAATATGGTCAGGGTCGAGTGTGCCCCCAATGTAATTGAGCCAAGATTGTCCTAATGTAAGTGGAGAAGAGAGAGAATATCATGCAAGGAAGACTTGGAGATGGAAGAAACATAATCCATATGTGGCAAAAAGTAATGTAAACAACTCCATGATAAAGATGAGAAGTGTGCAGTGGAGGAAAAATAAAAAACCTAGATGATTTAAGCCCTCATGCATACATATATTGTCATCACAATTAGGATCAAATGGAATGTGTTCCCAATAAGAATTATTCATGAAAATTGTGCACTTGAAAGGATGTCACAGTGATGGAGGTGTCATATGAGGAGGTGGAGGAGTGAAAGTGATGCCCGATGTAGAGACATGCCCCTGATAAACAATTATAGCATTGGTAGTAGCAGGGGAAGCGTAGATGTAGTTGGTGCAGATTCTATCATGCAAATTCCACCTTCGAGTGGTGGTAAAATGTGGTATCTCATCAATTGGTTGTGGGTCATCAGTAGTGTCAGTTCGTGAAATAGGAAGTGTAGTGTTTGGGTCATGGTCACAATATTTGTATGGATGACGGTCACGAAGAATAGTATACTCGACATTCTCATGTAGAAATTTGACACAATGATGTATTGTAGAGGTAACAACTTGCATGGCATGGAGCCATAGCCTACCAATTAAATAGTTATATGAAATAATAAATTCAATGACAAAGAATACCATGTTGAGAGTTTTTGGCCCTACAATGATAGGCAAAACAATGTGACCTATGCATGAACGAAATGAGCCATCATGTGCATGAAGGGAAAGAGATGATGGACTAACATGGGAAAGAGAAAGACAAAGTTTTTTACAGAATGACATATAGAAAATGTTAAGATCATATCCATTATCAATTAGAGTGTGCTTAACACCTACATTATATATGTGAATCATGATATACAAGGGTGGATCATTGTCGAAGACAACAATATCAGCAGTGGGATTATATGGAAAATAAATATGTTGAGAAAATGCATCGACACATGTATTATACATCGAATATGGATACATATTAGCAAGAATGTGAGTAGTAGAAAGGATATTTTTTTTCTATCTTAAATCAAGATTAGAAAGCAATAATTCATTGATTGAGATACTCATGAAGATGAAGCAAAAAATTAGGGAGGAATCGATAGTCGGGTTCACCAAAATAATTAAAATAAAATGTAATATCCTAGCCTAATTTGATGTTATAGGAGCAGTAAATAAATAAGCAATGAAATAACTGAAATACACCCAAGCAAGTTAAGCAATAAAAATATGAAACCCTAATGTGCAAAGAGGGTTAGGAGAGCCTTAGTTGATTCAAAGATGTCGCAGATTGTGTCCTAGTGGAGACCGAATGAAGAGGATAAGTAAAATATCACATATGAGCCTGAGAAAATGAAAATCTAGAGTATTTTACTAGACTGGGGCATTTGGGGAAGGATAGGGGTGCCCGTGGGCACCCGGTGCAATTATGGGCACTCTAGTCTACATAGATGGTCAAAAATCCAAATTTTCGGTGGTCATAAGATGTCTACACTCCTTCACTTCTAATCACGAGTATGTCATTGCACTTCACCAGATGTCATCATAAACCTACAATGGAAGAATCGCTTGCAAGACCCCAAACCAAACATCGAAACCTTAAAAAATAAAGATTCATATGAAGGGGTCAGATTTTCCTTAGCTACCAAATTGATGGACTTATCATTGAATGTTACACTACATCTCAAACCCAATGTAGTTCTAGGTGTGTGTGTGTGTTTGTGTGTGTGTGTGTGTGTGTGTGTGTGTGTGTGTGTGTGTGTGTGTGTGTGTGTGTGTGTGTGTGTGTGTGTGTGTGTGTGTGTGTGAATATTTTCCCTAGGTTGCTCTTGTGCCAATCACACTTTGTGAAGTAGCGAGTAAGTAACTAGATGTAGAATGTAATAAATGTGTGCATGGAAACAATAGAATCCCTCCTATGAAGTGTGATGTAGATGAACTAGCCTTGTGTGCTTTGTGATGGAGCTAGATGGATGTAAATGTAGCTATAGATGCCTTTGATGGATGTAACCTTAGGTGGTGATAGCTAGTGCTTAGTGTTTGGTCCCTTATTATGATCACATAACTTTATATTTATATGATTCTTTCACTTGAATTTCATAATTAACCCCAAAAAGGATAACTACCAAAAATAAAATATTCTCAAATGGCTAGAAAGGGCCCAAAAATTGAGAGTAAAGTGTAAAGAGGACAGGGGCACTAAGATGTTCTCATCTGTCTGTCCCATAAGGCGAAGGTCTACTATACAACTACTCCAGATTTTTAGTTCTTTATCCATGGTATTGATAGTGGAGGAGAGCTTCAGTTGCACATTACTCACCTTTTCGTGGAGTTTGAAAGCTTCATCGATGAAGTTTAATCCAACAACAAGCATGTCATCCACCATGGCTTCAATAGCTCGCCATGACGAGAATACTTGTGCATATCTTTGATACTTTGCACTTCATCTTGGCTTAGAATTACAGGAGGTGGAAGAGTAGTCAATGGGGTAGGGTCCAAGACTTTATCCTTAGATAAAAGAGACTTGATGAAACCTGTGAGAATCGGGCTTGTTCTTCCAACTGTTCAATAGTTTGCTGCCCTTTCTCTACCCTTCCAATGACTCTTGTGACTGTTTCCTGGAGGTTGTGAATTTCACCTTCAGGAGTAGACTCTCCCATAGGGATTCTTGAAAGCTCCAAGTCGATGCCGGCAAGTCGATTCTCGATTTGTCTACTTGTAGGCTTAGCAGCAACCTCCAAGAATTGCCGACCTTGGGCATCAGACACTATTCTGGAAGTAGTTCTGGCTTTCTTGGCACGAGAAGGAGTGGTGCCCAACAAGGCTGCAACAGCATCGAAATTTGGTCCCAAGCTTTGAGAGGAGGATTTTCTCTTCCTTTTGTCAACCAAAGGTTGCACCCGGAGAAAAGAGGAAGAAGAATCTGTAGGAAAAGCAAGGGGACCCAGAGACAGGAGCTCATGACACTCGGGAGTCTCCAAGGCATTTGTTGACTGCCGAGATGTGAGTAGAGCACCTTTGGGAGGCAATGGCGGTAGAAGAATCAGTAGCACCTGGAAGTTCAGTGCTCTGGACCTCCTTGTCCTTATCTCTTTGGATCTTCGGGGAACATTTGCGCAGGAGTTGGCATCTCACTTTCTTCACTTTCACCGAGAACAATGATGTTCTCGGCCCTATAGGCAACTCTGCTGTTTTCTGGAGGGCCATTCTCGTAGGCTCCTTCTTTACCTCTTTGAGTTTCTTCTTATATACAGGTAGATGAAGAGGGAGTAGATTGAGGTCCTTGTGTTGATGAGGCGGGGAGGGGTTTGCATTAGTGTTTTAGATCTTGAACCGATGCCTCTCTTATTGGTGTCGAGTCACCCTTGGAGCTGGATTCTCCTGAGTGCCTCTTGAATTCTCGGATCTTCTTACTGAACTAGACCTTAGTCCTGATTAAGACTGGAGCAAGAATCTCAGCCAGATCATCCCTCTCTTTCCTGTTCCAATCCAGGTCCTCCAGAGGGGTGTGCTTAATCACATTTTCATACTCATATGAGTATAGGTCGAATTGTCATCCTGGGAGACCTTCGGGAACTTGGTACAGCACCGAGTTCTTGAATCGGTGCGAGGAGAACCTGCCACAATGCCTTCTCCTGGCTTCAAAATCATCTGCACAGTCAGCCCAGTAGTCTTCTGTATCTGCCCTATGATGATAGATTATCTTGATGTTCTGTTTAATAAACTTCTTCAAGTCAAAGCAGTTCTTGGCTTGAAGAAATGAACGATGATAGGGACCGGGCTCTTTCTATGTTCCGAGCATCCAGAGCTATTTTGCATGTGTAGTTTCCCGAGAGAGATGGGAAAGTGCAAGCCGAGAAATCTTCTTATCTCTGCGCAAGTTACGTGCAACTTATCTAGTTACCTACATATTTCTATCAAGGCCATTTTATCATTGCAGAACATGGGAAGCCGTAGAGGAGTGCTTTCATAGCCAGCAAGCCTGATATAGGAAAATTTCCTGAATTGGATGAAATAGGCTCCATACTGCGATATCGTGTTCATGGCTTCATCCGAAAACCTTCTAGCAAAGATCACCTTCGAGAAATCGACCACGTACATGGTGAAAGCATCATTGACCCTTCGAAATTCCGATTCTTTGGTCTCCGAGTGAGCTATGCAGCAATAGGCATACACTGGATCATCTTTGTGTGCATCTATATAGGAGAAACCAAACCACTGCCTTGATGCTGCTAGGGTATACATCAGGTATGAAGTCATATAGAACTTCTTTGTTTGCTGAACGTTGGATAGCTGCTCCGCCAAATTCATACTGATGATCTCTGCCCAGTTGATATTTTGTGTCCCCTCGCACACCATGCTGATGAGCGGGCACATCCAGAAATGAAACTCATTGGTGGAGGGCAAACCCATAACCCGAGCCAGCAGGATTATGAAGTCTGACAATTCCTCATTGAAATCTGCTCGGAAGAGGGTTTTGGTTAGGCGAGAAGCACCTTTCTTAGGGTTCTTCAACCAAGACTTCGCCACTCGCGCCTTGTATTTGTCACTGTCTTGGTCGAATAGGGTCTGTGCTTGATCCCGGGAGACGACTATAGCATTGTCCAACTCCGGAATCCTCAGAGCAGCGCCAATGGCGGCAGCGTCCAGCTTGGCAATGAGTTCCCCATGTACATTTGTCAATTCGCTCGAAGCGGGGTCGAAGTGAGCTCCGCATGAAAGCACAGTATCAGCACACTGTACTGAGATTGGGAAACCACCGGCAAAAGCCAAACCGCTATCATGAATCGTTTGTGCTATTGGTGTAGGGTTTGCATCTGCCATTCTTGC
This sequence comes from Taxus wallichiana var. yunnanensis, assembly GCA_018340775.1. Taxonomy (NCBI): domain Eukaryota; kingdom Viridiplantae; phylum Streptophyta; class Pinopsida; order Cupressales; family Taxaceae; genus Taxus; species Taxus wallichiana. Next base: position 669,282,765 of record CM031239.1, read on the forward strand.
CCAAAAATCACCGAAGTCGAGATGACGAGCTTCGCTGTCCCCAATATTGCTAACAGCAGACTCAAGCGGAGAAATTTGCTCCTGTCCCTGAAACTTGATCTTCATATTGATAGTCTTGGAGCTGCAACCTAGACTTGGGAAGGAATTTGCAAAGGGAGGGGATATTTGCGCAGGTTTTCAAATTGCAAGGGTTCGAGCAAAGATAGCATGGAAGCAATGCGAAAAATGCAAAGGGGAAATGCTCGTTATATAGCCGCTTGGAGAGAGGAATGAATTTAATGCGCATTGAATACACAACCACCAATTTGAATAGCATCATACTCGGAGTGAGCGGGAAAAACTAAGTGTGAATGACACTTGGTACGCTTGGGACATGTGAAACGTGAATGCGTGAAACACGTGGCTCGGCCGATTCGGGTGAAATAGGGAGAGGATGCACAAATGCTTTTTGGAACGATTGGGATGAAAATGCACGGAGTACGCAGATTCGGGTGTTTAAATAAAACTAACAAATGGGCCCGTTTGGACTTGGGACATTCGGGACAAAAAGTTCCGGAGTACGCGGTTTGGCCGGTTCGGGCGAAATAGGAACAGCTTGCATTTTTCGATTTGGGACAAGGAGCTCTGAAGTACGCGACACGGGAGTTTCGGCTGAAAATTGGAAAGCTCGCACTTTTTAACTTTGGGACATTTGAGACATGAAAGTGTGCGTAAGTACGCGGTTCGGGTGTTTCGGCCGAAATTGGAACAACTCGCACAAAAAGTTTTGGGACACTTGGGACAAAATTTTCCGACGGGCCCAAAAATGGGACAGCTTCGGGGATTTCGGCCGATCGGGGAACAGAGTGCACTTTCGTACTTGGGACAGTTGGGACAAAAAGTTCCGACAGGCCCGAAAATCACACAAAATGACCCAAAACACAGATTTTTTCAATTTCACGACTTAGGCACTTCAGAGAAAAACACTTGAACTCAAAATTTTGAAATTTTTACTCTTATCAGAGTGGGGAATTTTGAGTGGAAAACACACCAAAAACACGGTCTTAAACAGATTGCTCTGAATGAGATATTATGTCCTAAACTTTCCTAAATTTACTTAGAAATATGCAAGTATCTCTCGAAATCACCCTCATATTCTTTATATTTTCTCTAAAAAATTCTAAAGGGTGTTCAATTAGCTACAAAATGGCATTTTTAGGCCTTTGGAGGAAGTAGTTTCTCATCAAAACTAAATGATTTGATCAATCACCTTAGACATTATTCCAACACAATGAAACACATTGAATGATCTTATTAGGAATTTCATTTGAGCCAGGATAAATTTTGAACTAAAGACAGGATGTTCATATTATACAGAGTACCATGTATTCCTCTTTATATAACTTCAACTCAAAATACAACTTCCCAATTCAACTTTCTCTTTTCCATTGTTTCAATTAGGTCTAGTTAGGCTTTGAAAGAAAAATTAAGGGTTTAATGGATTACCACTTATTTCATCCTTACATCCACCTTTCAACACACCCATACACCTTACTCAAGCACACCTTAATGCTCCATTACTCATTTATCCATCATCTTGCTAGATTTTTAACTTTTGGCTTTTTAAGACTCCTTGTTTGCTCAAGCTCTAAACAATCTTCTCAACTTTTTTTTTCACCTTCACCTTGAATTTTACTCAATATTCTTTTCACTCATCTCACTATGCTTACCCCTCTCCTAATCACTAATGCAAATCACTCAAATCTTCCTCTTTCACTTAAGGATTTTCATACAAACCCTTACTCTCTTTAGGCTTCTTTATGGAACTGTGCAAGACAATCAATAGGTCTTCTTAATTAAATTTGTATAAGGATTTTCCTTTTTCCTAAAGGATTCAAAACATTCTAACCGATCAACTAAAATTAAATAATGTGTGGAATATGGGGATAGTTAATCTAAGTTATGAACAACTATAAATAAAGTAAATAAATGCAGTAAAGAAGTATGTAAATGAGCTAAACAACTATGAAAAAGGAAATGTTAACCCTAATGTGTAAGGGAGAAGAGAAAAATACTTGAAATAGGTGACTATAAAACTGGAGGTATCAATGACTGCGTGAAGCTCTGAAAAGGATGTATTTGGACTAATTCCCTAGACTAGAGCGCCTAGGGAGGAATGGGGCACTGCAGAAGCACTTTGGTCTACAAACTTGGCACCCTGGTTTGTATAAAATTTCTAAAATAATCTTCACTAGTTTAGCGGGTGGTCTAAAACCCTCGAGTGTCTGTCACATCAATTTTGTTTTCCGCACTAAGTGTCGCCAATAATCCAAGATGATGAAAATACCTACAAAAGACCAAGGAGTATCAAAACCCTAAAAAAAGAATGCAAATGAATAGGTCAGACTGACCTCATCTGCCACAACAATGGGCTTACTAACTGAGAATTGCACTACATTTTAGACCCAAATGTATTTCTAGTGAGTGTGTGCATAAATTTGCACTAATTGATCTTGTTCCAGTCACACTTTGTGAAGTAGAGAGCAATAACTAAATGTAGAAAATGTAATATTATGTGTACATGGAATAGAATAGAATCCCCTATGAAGTGTGATGTAGATGTCCTAGCCTTGTGCCTTGATGATGGATCTATTTGGATGCAAGTGATCTCCAATGCAATAGATGGATGCAACACTAGATGGATGATATTAATGACTAGTTGTAGGTCCCTCGTTATGCTCTCATAACTTTATATTTATAGGGTTCTCTCGATCTAATTTCGTAATTAACCCCAAAATGGCCAACCACCAAAAAGATAAAGATCTAAAATGGCTAGAAAGTGCAAAAGGTACCGGGGTGCCTTTGGTGGGACCAAGCGTCCATGGGCATCCCAATCGAGGTTAAAAAATCGTGAGATGGAAAAATTTGTGGTCATGTGGATGTAAAAGGTCGGTAATGATAAAATAAAATAAAACAAGATGGCCAAAAGATGGGGGTTAATTAGTAATTTCTTCACTCAAGAACCTTATAAATAGTATTATGAGACCGGGATTAAATAATGTCTAAAGTGCATGATTTTGTGTCTACATTTTCTCCCACTTTATGTTAGTGAGTAGAAAGATCGGTAACATAAGTACATAGAGATGCGTACATGATGTCCATGAAGAGTGTAATAGAAATGTGTCAAAGGACTAGACAAAGCATGGACTAACAAAAAACATAGAGGAGCGCGGAAACTAAAGATGAAAATGTGCAAAAAATTGATGAGAGTGAACCTAGGGTAGAACACGTGTGCTAATGTTGATGTGTGTAGTGTACCTACATGGTTAGTATAGTGTGTGTTGTCATGAAGTGTCATTGTTAACATATTTTTTTCCCCCACTTGACTACTTGTTTCTCATATGGTCGGACTGCAAGAAAAAATGATCAAGTAGTCAACTACGTATGTATATGTGCATAAATACGTAATGTAAAAAGACGATGTAAAAGTATGTAAATGTAAAATACACAAATGAAAGATTGTAAATGGAACATGTACCCCCGATCCATATTGAGAGAAAGAGTATAGAAAGGATATCCTATACTTTCGGGTTTTTTATTAGATCCAACGCCATAGGCCAAAGAAGTGTAGGGTGGAATTTCGTTGTATCCTCTAAGCTCTAACTGCTTCCCTAAATGTGTGTGAAGAGATCTTTGTATTGTCCTTGTTTTTTGGGTGATCGGAACCCGGTGGTAGTAGAAGTATTGGGAGGAATTTTGTTATATCCTCCAACCATTAATTACTCCCCCAAATGCTAAGGACATCATGTCCTGTAAAATCTATTGTGTATGGAGTTTGTAGACCTGTCTCGAACTCACTATTTGTATGTAAACCCACAATTCCAAGGGTAGAAATTACACTTTGGCCGAACCGAACCGGTGTAAATGTACTATGTTAGTATGTAAAACCCCAAATGATGCCCCCTCTTTAGGGGTGCATGCGACATCACTGATAGGAGAATGCGGCCTCAAAAGAGGACCAACCGCATGTACTTTAAAACTCTACCCTATAAGGGGAAAGGAATGTGCTTGGTATAAACCAAGGCACGCATAAATAAGGATGGATAGTATTGGTCGTCAAATAGGACTTCACGAAGAGCAACAATCGAGGACGAGAAGTCCCTCCTCTTTAATGGGAGAGGTTCCCTTATTCAGAAACGAACCTATTTACACATATACAAAACATGATTTTCTTGTGGAACTTGGATATTTACGAAAGTGTTTTCTATAAGGATCATCAATTACAAAAGGACTGAGGAATGAGAAAACGAGAATGAGCAGAAAGGCACCATTTAGAATTATAGATGACAGAGTAATTCTTTATGCATGCGAAGGTACAGTGAATTGAAACAAGATCATTTGTATCATACTAATAAGATGAAATTTGAAAGACACAAAGTTCTATCAATAACATTTGCAAGAATACAAAGCTTCTTAATATAATATAGACAAATGATCTTAACAAGATTAAATGAAAAGCTTAGGGATAAAAGAGATCAGATAGACGAAGAATGAAAATCCCTTCTGTATTGATTTCTTTATGATTTATTTACACTTTCAGAAAATAAGCCAAGTTCTTCCTTTTTCAAAATGGCGAGGAGAGGCCATTATATAGTTTACAATTCAGTTACGCTCGGTAACTACTTCTTTTAACTAAAGATTAGTTAAGGATTGCCAATCACAATACCTCAACTTATTACAATAAATCTGGGAAAAAGAATCGAAGAGAAGAGAGGAATAAGGAGAAGAAGACAGGTGCTTATGACTGGGAGGGACCCACTAACTTCAAAATCCGCTGCCTAAATCTCTTCGATGCCTCGGCTATGTCTCTGCCACGTGTATATTGGTCAATTCACTCGAATCAGGGTTGAAATGAATTCGCATGAAAGCACCGTATCTACACATTACACGTAGATTGGAAAACCACCCAGCGAAATCCAAACCGCTATCATGAATCATCGTGTCATTGGCGTAGGGTTTGCGTCTATTATCCTCGACCAAAAATCACTAAAGTCAAGATGGCGAACTTCACTGTCCCCGATATCGGGAACGGCAGACTTTAGTGGTGAGATTTGTTCTTGCCCCTGAAATTTGATCTTCATGTTGGTAGTAATCCAGAGAGCAGAGCTGCAAGCTATACTTGGGATGAAATGCAGAGGGAATGGATATGTGCACAGGAATTTAGATTGCAAAGGTTCAAGCAAAAGATAGTAGGAAATCAGTGTGTAAAACGCATAGGGGGTTCACTCGTTATATATCCGTTTAGGAGAGAGAAAGGCAATGAATGCACATTTAATACATACTAATTTGAAAAGCAAGGTATTCGGGTAGAGCGGGAAAAATTAGCACAAATAGCACTTTGGTTCATTTGGGACATGTGGGACGCGAAAGCGCGAAGTACGTGGCTCGGCCGATTCGGGCAAAGCGGGGAAAAGACGCACAAATGCTCTTGGAACATTTGGGACAAAAAGACATGAAGTACGCGGCTCGGCCGATTTGGGTGAAAATGGAACAATTGGTCCAGGCGAACTTGGGACATTTGGGACAAAAAGTTCTGACGGGCCCGAAAAACACACAAAATGACCCAAAAACGTAGATTTCTCAATTTCTTTGGCATTTCACATTATCGATCACGTCAGAGAAAACACTTAAACTCAAAATTTTAAATTTTCACTTTCTTAAGAGCAGGGGAATTTTGAGTGGACAACAGCTGGCTCCTTCTGGGGATGACTTGGCATAAATTCAAGGAATGAGACAAGGTAAGAACTTAGAAAAACTCGGGGAAGAAGACCAGTACCTTATCCATTGGGCAACGGAGACAAAAAGCAAACCAATACAGAGGACAACACACCAAAAGGGAAAGAAAAACAAAACGTTGTACAGAATATACAAAGGACTCCCTAATCAACTATGACTTGAACAATTTCAAGTACTGCCCACTATAAGGAAGTGGGAGAGAAGAACCATCCATATAATCAAGGTAAAAATAATTCTTACAATCAAAGTTCTGATCTTGAAAGGTCCGAGCCAAAGGGAATCAGACTTTCCATGGCTGCCATGAGGTTCATGCCTTTTATCCCACAACAAAACAATGTCTCCAACTTAGAAATCTCTAAACCTGGCTTTCTTATCAAACAGGACTGAACTTTTTGTTGATGAGCAGATATCTTATCAACAACTTCCAATCTATCCTCATTCAATTTTTGAAGGTACATTATTCTCTTATCCAAAGCATCATTGAAGCTGGTATCTTCAATGGCCTTCATTAGATGCAAGGTGGCAGCTCCATCGCATCTTGGTAATTGAGCTTCTACTCCATATACCACTTGAAAAGGAGACATTCCAATGGCTCTCTTAGGTGTGATCCTGTCTGCCCAAAGAGCATCATAGAGTTTCTTGTGCCAGTTTCGTTGAGACTCATTGACTAATTTCCTTATTATGGTCACTAGATTTTTATTAGTGGATTCTGCTTGTCCATTTCCCTGAGGATAGTAATCTGAAGAGTGAGCTAGAGAGATGCCATATCCATAACAAAAATCCATCATCTCAGTTGAAGAAAAATTCGAAGCATTATTTATCACAATCTTGTTTGGTACACCATACCTTACCAAGATGTTTTCTTTGATGAAACTGCACACCACTTCAGAAGTAGTACTCTTTACTGGAATGGCTTCTACCCATTTTGTGAAATAATCTGTAGCAGTTAATACATGAGTATGACCAGCACTAGAAGAGGGATTAAGTGTTCCAATGAAGTCCAAACCCCACTGTTGAAAAGGTTCTTCAATTACAACTGGCTTAAGAGGCAAAGAGGCCAATTTGGGTCTACCCACGAAAGTCTGACAAGCCTCACATTTATCAACCCACTTGGATGCATCTCTGAATAAGGTAGGCTAGTAATATCCTCCACGAAGTATCTTATGAGCAGTGACGGTTGATGAGTAGTGCCCTCCGCATGCTTGATCATGAAAAGCTGAGAGTAGCTTTTTCTGTTGTTCCTTGTCCACACATTTCAAAAACCTTCCATCTAACCCACGTTTGAACAAGGCATTTTCCCACAACACATATTGCACTGACCTTAGTTTAACAGTCCTCTTTTCTTTGGCAGTCAAATGAGAGGGGCATTCTCCATAGGTGAGAAAATGGGCGATATCAGCATACCATTCGTCAACTGAGCTAAGAAATAGAATGGTAGGAAGACCAACTTTATCTTCCCAAGAACTCATGTCTAGCTCCTTCAAAGAATGAGCTCACAAAGGCCTTTTCCACACAGATGAGCTTGGTCCTGTTTGATGTCAATATCATATTCTTGGACCTTGGCCACCCAGTTCCCTCTCTTGGATCCAAATTCGCTTGTGTGTGAGAATTGACTTAACGGTTGTATCAGTACCAAAGCACCATGGAGTGAGAGTTAAGAATGTAAAAACGAAACCGCTTAATGCCTTTAACCACTGCAAAAGCATGTTTTTCCATCATGGTGTATTTTAACTCATGATCTTTCAGAATATAGCTCATGAATGCAATTGGGAGCTCGTGCTCATTAGAATCTTCTTGAGTCAAAACAGCAGCCAAGGTGTTATCTGTGGCGTAGCAATAGATAATAAAATCTTTGCTAAAATCTAGACATGCTAAAACAGGAGTTTTAGCAATGGCTCTTTTAATATCTTCAAAGGCTTCTTTCCCTTCAAAAGACCAACCAAACATTTGTTTGCCTTTCATCATTTGGGAGATATTCAAAGTTAGTTCTGTAAAATCAGGGATGAATCTTCTCAAAAAATTGATCTTACCAAAGAAAGAGTGCACGCCCTTTTTGCTGGTTGGGAGAGGAATTTGCTGAATAGCTTGAACTCGCTCAGGATCAATCTTAATACCATCTTTGGAGATGATGTGCCCTAATAATTTCCCCTCTGTGACACAAAAGACATATTTTTTAGGATTCAAAGAGATCCCATGTTCTCTACATCTTAGAAGAACTGTCTCCAGGTGCTGAAAATGATCGCCCTTGTTTTAGAATACACAGTCAAGTCATCAAGGTATACAACAATACACTTCCCTTTCAAACTTCCAAAGGCCAGATCCATAGCTCTCTGAAAAGTGGCACCAGCATTAATGAGCCCAAAAGGCATTCTCTTGTAAGCAAAGGTACCCCAAGGGGTAGTGAAAGTTGTTTTGTGTTGATCTGCAGTATTAACTTCTACCTGATTATATCCTGAGAATCCATCAAGCATAGACAACATTTCAGATCCTGTTACTACTTGTAAGACCTGATCCATCATAGGTAAAGGATAATTATCTTTCAAGGAAGCCTGATTCAGATTCCTGAAGTCAACACAGATACGAATCTCACCATTTTTCTTTCTAACAGGTACAATATTGGCAATCCATGTTGAATGATGGATAGGAAAAATGATTTTGGCTTTCAACAACTTCCGTATTTCTTGAAAGATTGTGTCAGCTATTTTGGGATTGTATTGCCTCTGCTTTTGTTTAAAAGGCTTAATTCCAGGTTTGAGAGGAATAAAATGTTGCATCTCTTTTGGTTGGAAAGCTTTTAAATCTTCATAAGAGTAGGCAAGAACATCCTTATACCTCTTTAAAAGATCAATTGCTTTCTTCCTCTCATCTGCTGTGCAACATTTTCCAATGTTCACGAGCTTAGGATCAGTAGAACTCCCAATATTAATTTTGTCATACTCAGCTGATTGTTGAGGTCCAGTAGAAGCTCTAGACTTTACATACCTATCGTGTTTATCAAATAGTTCCTCTAAACTCACCAATCCTTTAGGAATCTTGTTTCCCTTGAGTTTAATGCATCCATCCTGATCCGTTTCTTCTCCTTGAGTGGCTGCTTTGTCAAAGGGCACACCTTCACGAGGCAGTTATCACTTCCTTCAAAGTATAGCTGTTCAAAATTATCCTTGAGTTCTAAGAAAGAAAGCAAGTGTTGATCATTATTGAAAACTTGCCAGTTATTTGTATTATCAGGTACACTAGGTCGATGGATCATCTCAATGGTGAACTTATCTTGGGAAAAGTCAGGATGAGGTATAAGCAGTGACCCAGAGACTGCTAATGAATCAGCCCTGGTATTCTTCTCCCTAGGTATTGCTTCAATGGAGAAAGCATCAAGAAATTCAATGGAATCCCACACCTGATTCCTGTAATGTTTCAACCTTCCATTTTTCACCTGGAAGAGGTTTCTAACTTACTTTACAATCAATTCTCGCATCCCCACGAGCTAGAAGATTCTTCACACCTTGTTCTTTTGCCACCTGTAGTCCAAGAATGAGAGCCTCATACTCTGTTGTATTATTGGTATTTTCAAATTGCAACTTGAATGAGAAAGGATGAAGGCTTCCTTCAGGTGACACCAGTATGACACCAGCTCCAGAACCAGCTGAGGAACAACTTCCATCAAACTCTAAAATCCAAACACCATTAGGATCTTTAGGTGACACTTTGGGGAGTTGGATTTCTTCAGGAGACATAATCATGTAGTTTCCATGCCCCATATCCTCATAGAGTATTTGTGCCTTGGGATCATCCATTTTTATACAATATACTCGATTGCTTCTCGTAAAGTAGCAACTTCTTCATTTTCCCATTAACAGTACGAGTGCATGTGACCAATCCATTTAAATTTCTCCACCCACATCTTTACGAAGTTTCGCTTAGCAACATTCCGTATGAAGGAGGAATATCTCGCTACTAAATTAGTATCCAAAACTTTCTTCTCAGGAAAAGCAACAAAAGCCACTTGTGCATCTTTAATTCTTCCGACCAGGGGCACTTCCTTACTCTCCATAGAGTAACAAGATCCATAAGTACGTGTGAGAGTCAAGCCTAAGGCATGAGCTACTTTAGCAGGCATCACATTATCTGAGGCTCCTGAGTCTATGACATAATTACTGAGCCTATGGCCAGCTATAAGAAGTGTCACATAGAATGGTTTGATTTTGTCATTGGGCGAGGTGACAGCGGCTACTAGATTAGGCTATGGTGCAGAAGAAGGAGTGGGTAAAAGGCCTTTAGAAGTAGTTTTAGAATGGGAATTGACAAAGTGAATCATTTTAGCAAAAGCCTTGGGATGGGTTTGATAATATTCAGCTTCTGAGATTTGAACCTTAGTCTTTTTCAGGTGGTCAATAATATCGAAAGACCCAGAAGTGGACGGGCTATCATCACTTGAGATCCTAGGTTTATCAATTTTAGGGGAAAAAGAAGTAACTTTAGTAGCAGAATTGACATGACTCACCTTTGGTGTAGATGAAACGGGGATAGGAGATCCTCTTTTTGTAATTACGGGGATAGTTTTCGGCTGTTCTTTAGATTTCTTGGTGGGCTGGATCACTTTCTCCCTCTGATTTGTCTACTCTCAAGTCATGACAGCGTATGATTCACTATTCATGTCTACTACTATTTCATCATAATCATCCTCATCATCAATGCCCTCAGTGGTGAAGAAATTAACTCGAGATCCCTCAAGTTCATCTGCTTCATCATCAACCTCTTCAACAAATTCCTCACAATCTTCATTAACCTCTTCATCTTCAGGTTCCTCAACTTCACAGGTTGCATTGACGGGAACTTTAATAGGAGGTCCTTCAAGCGCTAGCCTTGTTTGAGCAGCAGGCAAAAAAATTTTGGGCTGAAAATTCCTCCTTGGAACGTCTGCATAGGGAGCATGCTGAGCCAATTGTTTCTTAATGGCAATGAGATCATTTGCAAGTTTTTGTACCAATGGATCAGTATTAGGTCCAAGGGTGGAAGAGGAGGAAGAAGCAGATTTAGATTTAGAAGGGTCTCTCCTCAACTTCCCTGACATGATTAAATCATCTTCGACACTAACAGCAAGAGTTTGATCTTCAGCCAATGTTGCGAGATTAGCCCTTCTCAGTGCATAACTAACTTTAGGTGATTGAGCATTTAGGAAAAAACATTTTTGAATTTGATCTACAGGTCGAGTATTTGGTGGAATTTTGTTAATCAACCTATTGAATCGGGCCACAAATTCTCTCATGGGTTCTTGTGAATCTTTCTTTATTTGAGAGATTTGGGCTAGCAAGGCATGCACGTCTTCTGCTGGTTTGAACCGGTTTTCAAACCTAGTTCTCATTGTATCCCAGCTGGTGATAGCACCGGCCGGAAGGTGATAGAACCAATCAGCAACATTATCTTGTAAAGTCTCAATGAAAAGTCTTATGGAGACATCTTCATGTTCAACTCCCAGAACTCCGCATGCAACTATGAAGGCTGCGATGTGTTCATCAGGATGCACTTTACCATTGCCTTTGAATTTAGGGAAGTTCTTCCGGTTACCTCTGGGTAACTCATGCAAAGGTTGAGGAAGGGCAAGGGGCCCGACACGATGACCCCAGGGCAGTGGTACCACCATTCTTGGAAAAATGGCTTGAAGAGGAACTGCAACACCAACAAGAATCAAAGCTCAAAGATTAGGACTGATTGACTCTGAAGGAATACCACCCGTAGGGATTCTATCTTGGATAGGTGGAGTACTTGTTGAACGAGTCTTTCTATTTCTTGTTGAAGGGAAAGGAAAACCCTGCTGCTCCAAAAGCTGAAACTGAGAATCTTCAATACCAAGGGCCCTTCTCCCTCGAGTAAAACACGGAGTCGCCAGATCAAAGGATGATCAAAAATTACAGAACTGGAATATGATTTCCCTAGCGGAGTTGCCAAAAACTGTTGGTCATCAAATAGGACTTCACGAAGAGCAACAGTCAGGGGACAAGAAGTCCCTCCTCTTTAATGGGAGAGGTTCCCTTATTCAGAAATGAACCTATTTACACATATACAAAACATGATTTTCTTGTGGAACTTGGATATTTACGAAAGTGTTTTCTATAAGGATCATCAATTACAAAAGGACTGAGGAATGAGAAAACGAGAACGAGCAGAAAGGCACCATTTAGAATTATAGATGACAGAGTAATTCTTTATGCATGCGAAGGTACAGTGAATTGAAACAAGATCATTTGTATCATACTAATAAGATGAAATTTGAAAGACACAAAGTTCTATCAATAACATCTGCAAGAATACAAAGCTTCTTAATATAATATAGACAAATGATCTTAACAAGATTAAATGAAAAGCTTAGGGATAAAAGAGATCAGATAGACGAAGAATGAAAAGCCCTTCTGTATTGATTTCTTTATGATTTATTTACACTTTCAGAAAATAAGCCAAGTTCTTCCTTTTTCAAAATGGTGAGGAGAGGCCATTATATAGTTTACAATTTAGTTACACTCGGTAACTACTTCTTTTAACTAAAGATTAGTTAAGGATTTCCAATCGCAATACCTCAACTTATTACAATAAATCCGGGAAAAGAATCGAAGAGAAGAGAGGAATAAGGAGAAGAAGACAGGTGCTTATGACTGGGAGGGACCCACTGACTTCAAAATCCACTGCCTGAATCTCTTCAATGCCTTGGCTATGTCTCTGCCACGTGTATATTGGTCAATTCACTCGAATCAGGGTTGAAATGAGCTCCGCATGAAAGCACTATATCTGCACATTGCACAGAGATTGGGAAACCACCAGCGAAAGCCAAACCGCTATCATGAATCATCTATGCCATTGGTGTAGGGTTTGCATCTGTCATCCTCGACCAAAAATCACTAAAGTCAAGATGGCGAACTTCACTGTCCCCGATATCGGGAACGGCAGACTCTAGTGGTGAGATTTGTTCTTGCCCCTGAAATTTGATCTTCATGTTGGTAGTAATCCAGAGAGCAGAGCTGCAAGCTATACTTGGGATGAAATGCTAGAGGGAATGGATATGCGCACAGGAATTTAGATTGCAAAGGTTCGAGCAAAAGATAGCAGGAAAGCAGTGTGTAAAACGCATAGGGGGTTCGCTCGTTATATAGCCATTTAGGAGAGAGAAAGGAAATGAATGCACATTTAATACATACTAATTTGAAAAGCAAGGTATTCGGGTAGAGCGGGAAAAATTAGCACAAATAGCACTTTGGTTCATTTGGGACATGTGGGACGTGAAAGCGCAAAGTACTTGGCTCGGCCGATTCGGGTGAAGCGGGGAAAAGACGCACAAATGCTCTTGGAACATTTGGGACAAAAAGATGTGAAGTACGCGGCTTGGCCGATTCAGGTGAAAATGGAACAATTGGTCCAGTGAACTTGGGACATTTGGGACAAAAAGTTGACGGTCGAAAAACACACAAAATGACCCAAAACGCAGATTTCTCAATTTCTTTGGCATTTCACATTATCAAGTACATCGAGAAAACACTTAAACTCAAAATTTTAAATTTTCACTTTCTTAAGAGCGGGGAATTTTGAGTGGACAATGAGATAGCCAAAAACAAGTGTTAGTACGAACAAGCATGTATGTAAAAGATAGTGTGTGATCTATGTAAACAATGTATAATCTACCAAGCATAGTAGTGTAAACACAAAAGAATACAAGGAAGCCACACAAAGCAAGTCACAAACATGGTACATCACTCATGATGTCATAAGACACGTAAATTCCATCATGGCCACATACAAACAAACAAGTTTGCACACCAAAAAAGGGGAAGGCCCGCATACAAGAATAGACAATAACATATAATAAAACTAACATGTATAGAAGTAAATATCCTGCATAACAAATGTTGCACATGAAGCACTTGTTAGCATGTTAGAAAGATAAATATTATGTCAAGAGCATGTATAAGCAAGTAAGGTAAAGTGTTATGTACAAAATGAAATAATATCACCTATAAGAGATGAATGTAGATGCCCCCAGGGACCAGTGTAGGAAGGGTATAAGGGGAGCATATATGTTGCGTGCAAGAGACCTATATCTATGATCACAACTAGAAAAATATGTGAATGTACATGTGTGGATGATATAGATAAATGAAATACAAGTAAGCTAACTAGCATGTGTAGTAAAGTGACCATGAATAAATAAAAGTAAGCAAGAGTAAAAGCAACCATAATATGAAATATGTTGTGGATGGGTGGAATGGAATGCAAAATGGAGTGATAGGAGTCGTGTGCCCCCCGAGTGAATGGAATTGTATGTAATGAGTTTCATTTAGTTTTCCCCCTCAGTAGTCAAGAATGAACCGTAAATGAGAGTGTGTCATCGGGAAATGGTTGAAGTGTGTGGTGTGTCTAACGCGTTGTGATGAGTGTGTAGGTGTGTTGATGATATGTGACCTAGCGATGAAGTGTGCATGATCCCTATAGCTGAAGCATATTTAAAAACCATATTGAATGTATAAGTGATGATTTATCCTAAGTGTATATCACTATAAGATGAATGGATGAGTGATGATTTATCCCTAAGTGTATATCACTACAAGATGAAAAGAGGGAGTGGTGATGTAACCTAAGGTGTATACCACTACAAAATTATAGAATAGGTGACAATTTAGCCTAAATCATATGTCACTAAGCTAGAAATGTCACATGATGAAAGGTTGAATAGTAAATGTGTAAGGTCCATTTGATTTGTAAACCCTTGGTAGTCAATTATGGACCGAGGAACTAAAATACATCATCGGGTAGTGAGTGCAATGTGTAGAAGACCATGCAATAGATTTGATAGTAAGATACTACCAGATGATGAGTAGCATGTGTAATGTATGATTCAAACTGAAAATTGTAATATGCATGATGTAAGGTAAGTGTAGTATCTCTAATAGTGAAATGTATAGTGTAGAGTGCAATATGTGTAATGTGTCGAAGAGCATATAGTATGTAGAATGCAACACTAGATGTGTAGGATGTGTAAATTATAATGTATAGAGTGACATGTAAGATGAGTAGCATATAATGCTAGATGCATGATGTAAACTAACATGATGTGGAAGATGTGTCATGAGTGAAATGTGTATGGTATAATATGTATTAGAAGTAGGATGCAATGCTAGACTAGTATGATACACAAATATCAAAGTGTTGTAGAATAAATGTAGAATATATGGTGTATGACGCATAATGTGTGATGAAACGCAATGTGTAATGCCTATGGTGCAGTGTGTGGGGTTCATGTGTAGTAATCCCTCAATAGTCAAGTGTGAACCAAAGCAAAAGAGTGTGTTATCGGGTAATGACGATGCTAGGACGCATGATGATAGATGCTAGGGTGAGTGGGGGAATGTATGAGATGTGATGCCCCCCAAGTGTATAGGAATGAATAAATGGACCAATGATAGTGAATAAAAAAGGTCGGTTATTCTATGTATGTGATGATGATAACACATGATGATAAGAGGTATGAATAACGATGCTAAGGAAAGGTATGTGTAAATGCTAGGAGTATGATATAACACTATGTAAGGATGTAAATGAATGATAATGCAAAGATAATAAATGTTCCTATGATGATATGATGATAAGAGAGGGGGATGTAAATACTATTCCCCCAATGTGTGTGTGATGAAAGAGGCTATCATGTAATGTCATCTAGGATATCATCACTCTCAGGATCATAGTCGAATGGATAAGCATTGGTGACTTGATAAGCAATAGTGTCTGGTTGATCATGTAATGAGCCATTAAGGTGTAAGTTGTACATGCCCATAGCATACTCCTCATCGGTGAATGGAGGAAGTGGAAAACCGTGTGCATACCAATGAGTGAGATTTTGAGTGTATCCTAGGAAAGAGCTATTGCAAATGAAAACACATCCAAAGGGCATAGGAAATGAAATGTCTATATGATCAGGATCTAGAGTGCCCCCAATATAATCAAGCCATGATTCCCTAATGTAAGTGGTGAAGATTGAGGAGTGTATGTGAGAAATATCGTGAGGTGAAAGATATGAAGACCATAAGTGGAAATGATGATGACATACCCATAATAAAGATGAGAAGCATATGGTGTAGGATAGAGGTCCTCGAAAGCAAATCCTAAGTGATCCAAAACCCTCATGTGTACAAATAGTGTCATCACATGTAGGGTCAAACAGAATATGGTCCCATTATGAATTATTCATGAAGAATGTGCAAGTAAATGGTGGGTGTCCTAAGGGAGATGGTACGTGTTAAGGCTTATGTGATAGAGTGATTTCCATCGACTAGATAGGCATCCGATAATGAATCATAGCAATGGTAGTAGCGGTGGCATAGAAGAAAGCGCATCTATCAAATAAATTGTGTCATCAAGTGGTGGTAAGTGAGGTGGTTCTTTGCTAGGTTTGGGCTCATATGTAATATCTATGCGTGGGATCAGAAGATTAGTATTAAGAGCCCGGTAGTAATATTGAAATTGATTGCGAGTCATGAAAAATAGTGTATTTCATGCTCTCGTGTAATAATTTAACACAATTATGTACAATAGAGGTGACAACTTGCATGGCATGAAGCCATGGCCTTCCCAAAAGACAATTGTAGGAGATTGGGAAATCAACAATGAAAAAGATAGCGTGGACAATCTTTGGACCAACAGTAATAGGCAATGCAACGTGACCGAGACAAGGATGGAAAAAACCATCATAAGCACATAGTGAAATACTAGATGGACTAACATCATGAGCTGAAAGGCCTAAAACTTTGAGGAATGACATAGGACACAAGTTAAGTTCAGACCCATTATCAATCAAAGTACACTTAACAACGACATTATAAATATAAGAGATGATATGCAAAGGCGGGTCATTATCAAAAGTGTGAACATCAGAGGGAAGGTTAGACTTGAATATGATATGTGAAGAAAAGGCATTGGTAAAGGCTTGATAAACCGAGTTTGGATGCATGTCAACACGAATGCGAGTAGTAGAAAGAAAATTTTGTACTCTATGTAGTAAATCAGGATTGGTAAGAAAATAATTGTTGATTGAGATACTCATGATGATCAAACCCTAGGGTGACAAGAAATGAATGGAGAATCTAGAAGCATGAATGATCAATTCGGGTTCACAAAAATGATTAACTAAAATTAAATAACATATGGAATATGGTGATAGTTAATCTAAGCTATGAACAACTATAAATAAAGTAAATAAATGCAGTAAAGAAGTATGTAAATGAGCTAAACAACTATGCAAAAGGAAATGCTAACCCTAATGTGTAAGAAAGAAGAGGAAATAACTCATCTGAATAACATATTCTTGTGGGACTGTGTCGCAGAGGTGATTGGAAAATCTAGAGGTATCAATGACCATGCAGAAACTCTAAAAGTATGGATCTGGATTGATTCCCGAAACTAGAGCACCTAGGAAGGGACTAGGGCACCTGTAGGAACTCTCGGTCATCAAATTGGTTTCCTGGTTTGTGTAAAAATCTAAAACTGATCTTCGCTGGTTTGGAAAGTGGTCTAAAACCATTTTTGTCTATCGCATCGATTCATTTTCCTATATTGAGTATCACTAATAATCCAAGATGATGAAAAATACCTGAAAAAGACTAAGGAGTATCAAAACCTAAAAAAGAAAAATGCAAATGAATGGGTCGGACTGACCTCAACTACCACAACAGTGGGCTTACTAATTGAGTGTTGCACTACATTTCAGACCCAAATGTAGTTCTGGTGAGTGTGTGCATAATGTGCCCTAGGTGCTCTTGTGTCAATCACACTTTGTGAAGTAGTGAGCAATAACTAAATGTATAAAATGTAATAGTATGTGTGCATGGAATAGAATATAATACATCCCCTATGAAGTGTGATGTAGATGTCCTAGCCTTATGCCTTGATGATGGAGCTATGTGGATGTAAGTGATCTCCAATGCAATAGATGGATGCAACTCTAGATGGATAATAGTAATGACTAGTGCTAGGTCCCTCATTATGGTCTCATAACTTTATATTTATAGGGTTCTCTTGATCTAATTTTGTAATTAACCTCGAAATGGCCGACCACCAAAAAGATAAAGATCTAAAACAGCTAGAAAGAGCCTAAAAAGTGGTGGGAAAGTGCAAAAGGGACTAGGGTGCCCTATTGAGGCTAAAATAACATGAGATGATAGAAGATTACAAAAGTTTGGGTATGTGGATGTAAAAGGTCGGTAATGATGAAATAAAATAAAACAAGATGGCTAAAAGATGGGGGTTAATTAGTACTTTATTCACTCAAGAACCTTCTAAATAGTAGTATGAGACCGAGAATTAAATAATGTCTAAAGTGCATGATTTTGTGTCTACACTAACACCACTCCCTCAATGATAGATACAACTTCCTTGTGATTTTATTTCCTAATACATCTATTTCTCAAGGTTGGTCTCTACATCCACAAGAAATAAGCATGATTATACATTACTTCCTTTAGCTACTAACCACTCAATACTTTGTCCTTATGCCCTAATTTTATGATTCCTTAATGCCCTTAAGATTTCCTCCACTTGTCAAAGGCTCCACTAACTTCAAACACATGGAATAAAGACTATTTTTCTAAAATTACATCTCTCCTAGCCGTCAATTGTATTTGCACATTCCTTTTTTTTTATTCTTATTCCAACTTATACTAGGGATTTTGAAAATCTTGGTCTTCTTATTACCTTCCTTCGTAATTATCAAGGACTCTACTAGGCATAAGTATTAAATTTTACAATGAATGTTCTACTCTAGGCCCTTAAGACTAGGTGCACACAGTTAGGATTAAGAATGCAAATTTAATTTAAGAAATCCTCCTTTAGATGGATTATTACCTTTTCTTGACTTTTGCAACACCAATTCATCGTGACAATGCCCTGAAATAGACTCAAGGATTCCATTGACTCATTATGTTCATGTTACATACTACTAAACTTCTAAAACATGATATAGTCTAGTCTAATTAAGTCTTGCTATCTATTTTCCATTCCTTGGACACTGTGAGGGTTCCATGAAGCCTTGAATGCCATTATAGACAAGAAGACAATCCAAAACAATATATTTACTCATGAAAATGATTTGCAAAATAGTCTCTAACCTTTAAATCTGATATCTTAGTCTGGGAGGACTGTTTCATTTAACACCTAAGCTTATAACATACCTAGAGCTAGTTCAAATATTTAAATTATACATTTGGAGGGAAACTCCTTATTCTTCCCTATGGAGTCCAAATGGACTATTACAAGCTGTGACCATCTCAAGTAGACCCATGGTACCCCTAGTCACCTAAGAAATCCAAAATTGATTATTAACAAGATTTTCCTACATCACCAGAGGAAGAATGCACAGTGACTGAGAAGCCTTATTTTCAATTAAGGGCTTAGTTGTCACGCTTCAAAATTTTCAATTTCTAGATGCTAGTTATTTTTTCCATTCTATAGCTATTAAAACACCCTCCGAGAGAGTTTAGGAAAGATATTAAGAATCCATAGGTGATGTTAGATAATCTTGGAAGTTTTGAAGGTAATTTTGAAGATTTAAGAAAGTTTTGATCATTCAAGGACTATTTGCTCAACATCAATTTTTCTGGGTGCAGGGAACAAGCACTCTAATGGTGAAACCTAATTTCTCTAGAAGATTCCAGGAGCTCTATAAGGAGTTAGAAGGAAAAAATTAGGCATTGGAAAGTTACATAAATCATCTAATTTTTGGAGACATCCATTTTTATCTAAAGCTTGAAGGTGTCATGAAGAATTTAAAAATAGTGAAGCTGCCCTTTTTGGTTCCAAACCAGCACTTCATGACACAAAATACGACACTACTAATCAACCTCCATGCTTCTTGAGGATCGATTGACACCTCATCTGACTCCTATGCCACCTAGACACCCTTTTGCATCAATGACAACACTAATGACACTATGTCCAACACATGTGTTTTGATTTGTTATATATTATAACTTGGAATTTCATGAGTGTGTATATTTGAGTAGTTATTGGTTCCTTTAAGAGTTGTGAGGTTTATAAAATCTAATTTTGACACATCTAACACTCCTACAAATGTCGGTAAACAATCCAAAAGACCCCAAAACCTAAACAATGACTATATGTATTGCCAAAATAGACATTGATTATAGAATATAACCACTAAAATATTTTGGCTTAATAGTGAAATCCTAAAAATTACCTATGTATTGACTAGATTAGATTATAAAAAACTATCTCCTAAACCGTGACTCATAGACCTGTGAGACTAGTTCCATAAGGTGCAGAGTGACCCTAATTTCTTATATTTACTAAAACAAATTTAAATTTTATTATTTCTTATACTTGAACATTTGTTTTTATAAATAGAAGCATGCCAAAAAGACATATAATGTCTATACTATGTGGAACACGTATGGGTTTTGTGTTTTTCCTTTTCCAAGGCATGCCTTTAGGCTTGGATCCGGTTTGGATCCCCAATCCTAAGGCATGGACCTGTAAAACACAGCAAACCGCATTTTTTTGCAGAAAAATGGTAAAATACCTATTCCGCCATAATAAATCAAATTAAAACGATCAACCAATTTAATAAAAATATGACTACGAGGTCGAGCAAACTTTCTTCTTTCTAAAAATATGATTTTCAAATTTTCTAACTAATATAAGGTTTCCATACTAATTATTTTCTAACTATGCCTTTTTGTAGCTATTTTTGGAGTTTATACATGCATATGTTTCATCATGTACCTTTTTTCGACTCATCAAAATGGAATAAAAAAAATTAGGCCCAAACTAGGACTAATTCTGTACATATTAAAAAAACTAAATTTTGATATTTTTTAGATAGTTAGGGGGCACGGTCAGAGCTCCATTTTTTCAAAATTTAAAATTTTTGAAACTATAAAAATCATTAAAAAAATACTCACTAAAAACATTAAAGCCCAAACTAGATGCTCCTATCTATCTTTCTACCAAAGGGTTTTTAAATATACTAAATAGTGCCCAAAAATGGTGGGGGGCACGACTGACTATCTACTATGTTTTTTAACAAAAAAGGAGCACCTGTTGGTATTTTAGTTCTTTAACCCACTTAAACTTAACCATTTTTAAAAAAAATAGTAGCTTAGAAACTAGACTCAAAATGATATGATTCATGTTCTTATAACATCTTCCAATTTTGAGTGTAACTATTTCAAATAACTCGTAGAAGTTAAATATTTTTATTTTTCGAAAAATGTGTCCACTTAAGACCCCCTTTTGGCCCACCAACTTGATGCACTTACCCTTTTGTTATTTAATCATTTGATTAATGGTTTTACAAGTATCTAGGGTTTTCACTTATTGCAAGTTCTTATAAGTCGTGTCGAGATTGTACAAACTTGAGAAAAATAGAGACACACATTTTCGAGGGCAAGCAAATGGCAGGAGAAGATTACTGAGAACCCCACAACACATAGGTCAAAAACCAAATAGAATGATACATGACCATACCATGTTCTAGCTAGAGTTGTATGGTCTTAAACAATAGCATTTTTAAATATGAAGCACTTTCATATTCGAATAGCTCATCCACCTAGCCTACACACCCCTGATCCTTCATGTATCACTCCACATAGCTAATTACTTATCCCTTTGTGTGTTTTAAGAAATGATCTTTTCATTTTAGCATAGTTGCAAGTATTAATGCATTATTCCAAATGTGCATGGTTAATGTTAATTAACTAATTTTGAAGAATCACCAAGAACAAACCCCTAAATCTTATATTGTTTATATTGCACTTAAAAATTATAGAGTGTAAACAAAATTGAAACCACTGGTTTCTTAAAACTGACAACTATGCAATCGCTAAGATTGTTTCTTAATCACCACCTACATAATCCACTAATTTTTTATCCACCTCGCATAACATGACAGTTTTGTATCCACCGCTCTATGAAAAAAGTGGTTTTGCCATTGCCCTCAAAAGACATAAGCTCTAGGAAATGGTTCAAACCATACTTTTACCTTATTTCCTTCGCTTTGGCATCCTTGTGAGCTTTTGGTGAGATTTCCAAACTATTGTACAAGGTTATTCCATAAGCATACACAAGAAAACCAAATTGATGTTTTTGGTTAATATAAGTTCATGCACTTGGATGCTCTTGTATCAAACAGACTTAGGTGATAAAATTGTCCATGAAATTTTTTTACGAAATCTATGTGAGCTCCTCAATTTTTTTATGTGTTTGGTAACTTTGAATGGACTCATCAAGTTGCATCTTCATGTTATAAAAAAAAATTCACAATATATTTATGAGTTAGGAATATAATAATATATGTATGATAAAACAACTCATTATTAATGATGATAAATAATATTATAAGTTGATTAGAACAACTCATATATTTAGGTCAATATACATTTAGAGTTAGTTGTGAGTTACAAAAACTTGGGTTGATATAGATATTATAAAAATCTAGTTGGTATAGCATGACTCCTTGAAAGTATGATGTTATTAGCCTATATAATTGTAATCTCGCATATGAATAATTAATCATGTTTTATAATGTATTATCTCGACCAATTTTATCATTTGGTATGAGACGAGGACTATGATAATGAGAAAATGATAAAATCAAGGGCTTTTCCTATGGTCCATTACCTCAAGTAAAGTAATGGCAATATTTGAAAGAATAATATTTTAGTTACATTAGTTCTATTCAATAAAGTATCCTTGATTTATGGTATTGGTGTGAACATAATAAACTTGCAAAGCTAATTGAAATATACTAACACCTAGTAGTCTAAAAGCTAAGCTAAATCTACTATAGAACCATTAAGATAAGAGATTAAGGGGGAAAAAAATTACAATGCATAAACATGATAAATCCATTAAATGCCAAGCCATTCCTACTCTTTGAGATTGCTACCTAATGAATGAACCTAATTAGATCACCTAGCAATCAAATTGGTGTTGTTTCCTCAAGAATTGAAGATGAGATCTCACCAAGAAATGGATACAAGGCCATTTTTGGATCTTCCCATGCTCTTCAATTTGAGAGAATGGATGCAAGATGGAGAAGCTATTTCTAACAATGGAGAATGGATCAAGATCAAAATGCCTATATTTTTCACTAGTGCAAATGAGGTGTAAGAAGAAAGGGAAGGAGGAGGGTTCCTTATATAGCTTCCCTGTTTGGGCTAGGTTTGAAATTTGTTGGATGTGGAATAAAGACCAAAGAATAAATGCAAATGATATGCATGTTTAGTAAAGGATGTACACTTTATGGGAGTTGAAAGGGGTTTAATTAATCAAATGTGATTAATTAATAGGTAGGGATAAGCTTGTAGAAGCTATTTAGGGGGGATTTAGAGGAAAATTAACATGACTGGGGGATGTAAGAGAGGAATTTTATCCAATAAATGGTGATTTATTGATTTAGAGTAATGAGCGTAATTAATTAATAATAATTAATTAACCCAAGTAGAAGCATACATTAATTAATGAAGGGTCGTTAATCGAGAATCTGAGTGATAGGAAGGCTAATTAATTATCGAAATGTAATTAATTAATGGGAATAGAGGGAAAATTGTGGTTTGTTGACGAAGTGTTGCCAATTGACCAATAGAGAGTGAAGATGTGTTTATTTGAAGAAGTGTCATCAAGTGTCCAAATAACGGGAAAGATGATTATCGAAGTATAATTTAAGTATTAAAATTGCTTGATCAAATTCTAGGTGTCCATAGTCACCCCTCTTTGAGGTGGCATAAGCAACGCCACTTCAAAGATAGTAGACAAACTGAGACAAGAAAATTTTGAAGGATTGGAAGAAAATTAGTAAAATGAAGGATGCCCCCTCAAGTGTCGATGGGGTGATGGAAGAGGTTGATCGACAATCAAAAATATGAAGGAAATGGATAGAATAAATGAAGGGGAGATGCGGATAAAAGGTGATCCATATTTCCCCATGTGGTGTTGAAGAAAAATTGTGATAGAATAAAATGATAAGGAAGAAAAATGAAGATGAAGAGAATGAAAATAGTCTGCATCCGAGGTGATGTGAAAATAACTTTATTTCATCATTTTTTTATGATCTACGTCATCGGCTCTTTATTATATATAAGCATACAAAAAAGTTTATAATAACATGACAATATATAATACTAACATATGTTCATTATCAAAACACTAACTCAATGCAACATACATAATGTAATGCAATACGAGAAAGTAAACAAACTAACCTAACAGGGAAACAAGTAAAAACACACATTTTCAAACACACAACATTGAAGACAGTTGCATCAATGTTTTTATTCTTGAGCTTCAATTCCCAAATGTTCAAGTTAATGACAAGGATTAAAATGGAATCCCAAGCAAGGATACATGCAAGGTGAATATACGGAGGACAAATGGGTCCTATGAAAAAGTAATCGTGCACTATGAAACAATACAACATAACTCGTTGTGCACGGGAATACATACATAGTAAGTAAACCAGCTTTATTAATCGAGATAGATTTAGATGATCCACGAGTCATTTGTGAGAAAATTGAGGACCAAAGAAAGATGTTTTGTAGGAAAAATTTCTATGTTTGAGGATGATGCATCGATAAATGCTTCAGTTGTGTGCATGCTTCTTACCAATTTTTGAATTTTTGATTGTTTTACCAATGTTTTGTATTTTTGAATGTTACCAATTTTTTTGGATTTTTAATTATTTTTATGATGTTTTTAGGGTTTTTGTGAAAGTTTTGCGAAGCTATGTATAGCAAAACAAATATGCAAAGATGCCCCCAATGAGATATGTGAATATAAAAGGAAAATATTTGTGCATATATACAAGAAGAAGATAATTCAGATCAAGGCCAAGATGTATATGTTTAACATGATGATGAACTCAAACCAATGAAGATCTAGGAAGGAGCGCGAATTCCCCCAGTGCAAGATGGCAAAGAAATAAATTATAGATAGAAGTGGAAGATTGTTTATTGAAACAAGGGACAATTTCTCTCAAACATGGTAAAAAGGAAATCTTGTACACATGGATGTTTTGAATGAAGTAGAAGAACAATGAATGCTATGGAAGGATATGGAAAATTTAGCTAGAAGATTAGGGATGAAAATTTGATTAGCCAAAGGCACAAATTATGAGACAAGATACAAACTAAAGTAAGAGTCTGAACAAGGTCCAAACAACACTTGGTAACATACTAATCATGTTTGCTCATAAAGATCCAAAGTGTGCATGCATGGAAATTAATCACTTCTTGAAGTAAATATTTAATAAAAAGTAAGTGAAGACATGTTAGCAAATGTGTATGAATGATTTATTTTGATAGGTGATTTGTGAATGGAGGGTGGAAGGAGATCCGTACATTGCTTCATTTTCATCTAGGCATCCATAACCCCGATGCGAAGATGTATTTGATTCTAGTCACAGCATTTCTCTACTACCAGCCAGGTGTCCATAGCCCCAATAGATATACTGGAAATACCCCAAGAGAGAGTTATATATTGATTTTCTTTTGATTTTTGATGTTTTGATTTATTTTGTTTGCTTTCTAAAAATTATTTCAGCTCTCGATTGTTTTGATAAGGGTTAAGAACCACTGATGGCTTGATGGAAGGATGTGGAAGTCATTGTAATGAAGACATTAGATAGTGTTAACAAATACACTCAAAATTTCTTCGCAACAAGTTTATTAGATGTAGATAGTGATATGATCTCTAAGAGGTTAGTCATTCTTTAATTTACCAAGGTGATGAAATACCAAGGTCAAATGGATACTATAGAGATAAATGTCACAAAATGAGTGTGAATAGACCAGCCAAAAGATCATCGAAGGAATGAAAATGGTGGGAGACTTGTAGGGAATGTAATGAAAGGGAAGAAAGAACATTCATGTGTATGCAATACTTGATTGCAATGTGTGATCTTTTTACCTTTGATTTTTATTTTTTATAATGTTTTAATGTTTTCTCTTTTTTTTTTTTTATTTTTGGGAAGTTGGGACCAACAATTTCACTTTGCGTGATAAGAGCCAACAATAATGTTTGTGATTTCTTTGATGAGGAGACTAGGATTTTCACTTATCAAAAGTGATATCATCTCCAATCTTGATGATCATTGTGAGCTCATACTCGATAAGTGACTATGAGTTATCTTTCAACATGGATTTTGTATGTGGGATATTAAGTTCCCTATCCATAGGTTTCTGCACTTTTTTCCATATCTGGCATTTGCATTGGTGTGCATTCTTTAATCGCATTTGATTTTTATATTTTTGAGTGTTGGATTTGCTTGGATCTTTAGATATCTTCATATTTTTGATCTTATCTTGATGAAGAAACTGTTGGTGTTCCTATAAGATAATGTGTGATTTTTTGATCCCGAGAAGTGGGAGAAGAAAGTGGATGTTTAGTATTGATGATAGGAATGTTAGGAATGATGGTGGGATTACCACATTTGTCAATAGAAGGATGATATGATTGGAGAAGAGGATACGGTCCAATAATTGAAGAGGATGGGCTATTAGGAGGTGAGCCACATATAGAAGATGAAGGGATACCAAGATGTGGCCCTAAGATGGAAGAAAATGAGCTACCAGGAGGTGAGCCATAGATAGAAGATGAAGGGCTACTAGGATGTGGCCCAATTATAGAATAAAATGGGCTACTAAGGAGGTGTCCCATAAATAGAAGATGGAGGGCTACTAGGATGTGGCCCAAGTATAGAAGATAAGGGGATACTAAGATGTGGCCCAAGAATAGATGATAATGGGATACTAGGAGGTGAGCCACATATAGAAGATAATGGGCTACTAGGACATGACCCAAGGGAAGATGAAGATGGGCTACCAGGAGGTGGCCCACATATAGAAGAAGATGAAGGGATCTGTCAGGAGGTGACCCAAGGAGAGATTGTGATTGAGGAATTGTGATATGTAAAGAATGATGGGGTGATGAGAAGATAGGTTAGGGATCAATGATAGACCCGGAGAATTTCTCCATGTAATGGGGAATGTGAAGATGGAAGAATAAGAGGAGGATCAAGTTTGATGATCTTAGGATATTCCTCTATTTTTTGACAAAAGGAATCAACTTCTTCCCCACAATATGCAAACACATCAAGGTCAAAAGAGAATCCTTGCTCATGATCCTCTAGAGGAATGTCATCGTGTAGCCCCATGAATTCTCGATTGATTCTTCATTATGAAATAAATCGATTGGTATGGGTCATTGTTGTTCTTCGACCATAGTAGGTTGATTGGAAGAAAGAGGTCCAACAAGTGTGGAAGATTTAGAATATGTTTGATGATGATTGATAGAAGAAGATGACTCAAGAGATGAAGTAGATTTGGATTTAGATGTCTCGCGAGTGGAAGAATATGGGGATTTGGAATGGATTGGTATTGGTTTTCCTAGAAGATGGCATAGTGCAAGTAGACAAAGAGGATCGTGTAGAAAATCAGTAGATAGAAATGTAGGGGTTGACTTGGATGACTAATTAGAGGAATTTTGAGTTCACGAATCTTCAAAGGAGGAAGACATCATTGAGGTGACTAATAAAGGGGTCCTATAGAGGAAGGGAGGATCATGACTCGGAGTTGAATTAAAGGATTGATGGGAAGCATTTATGGTGACACAAATCCTTAGAGGAGGAAAACTTTGTTTAGGTGACTGATTATTCCTTAGAAGAAATTCGATTGAATGAGGCTCAGGAGACTGAGGGGAATCTGAATAATAGTTTGGATTAGAATAATCAGGAGATTGTGGGGAATCAAAAGAATAGTTTGGATTAGAATAATCAGGAGACTGTGGGGAATTAGAAGAATAGTTTGGATTAGAATCATTAGAAGACTATGTGGAATCGGAAGAATAGTTTGGTTTAGAATCACACCACCAACTATGATATGAACGTGGGGAAAGGGGTAATTGAATGGTTTCTCTAGCGTAAAGAACCAATTGAGGTTTAGTTGTGATGGGAATATTTTGATGTGAATGCCTAAACCTAGGTTCCCTATTGTCGTAAGTGTGAGGAACCATGTGATAGTCAGTCATGGTTGGCAATGTTGGGTCAAATGCCTAGACCTAGATAGTATGATTGAACTTATTCAAATGAAAGAAAGTTTCATGTCGATTTGGGTAGTGTAATGACGGCCAACTAGACATTTTGCAAACAAATAGGGATGTTTGTGTGATTTTATAAAGGGTATCTAAGGAAAACAAACATATTGATGACATAATTTTGATAATCCAACAAGGTTTGGACAACAAGTTGCAAGTGTAAATGTCAAAATGGTTGATCAAAATTTAGCAACATAATTGCAAAGGAAACTTTTCCAATGTTAGATTGTCTCAAAATTTTCTTAATAGGAAATGTTTTTTCTAAGGTTTGAAAAATGTGTACAAGTACTATAATGAACCTAGGAAAAATAAAGCAATATGACAGTCTACGAAGGTTTCTATGAATTTCAAACAATGGCCAAAGAATGTCCAATGGAAAAGAATAAAGAACCAAAGGATCAAAGGATCAAAAGGATTGTCCTAGGAAACAAGTCTACAAGATGAAAGGTCACAAGGAATAATCACACAAGTTAAACATGAATCCAATCTATAAGAAACTACTCCCTATGCAAAAAGGTGTCTCAAAGTTTGCTTTTAAAATGAAAACACAATTCCAACACTTAAATAAATTTTTAGGAAAACAAGATTTAAGTATTAGAAAAGGGTTGAGGTGACTTCAACTCAAGGTATACTAAAACAAGTTTAGATACAAATAGGCCTAAATCCCAAAAAGTGGAAGTTACAAATGTGAACAATGCAACAATACCACTTGGATACGTTAATCAAGCTTTTGCGGAAAAGCAAGATATTAGTATCAAAATAATATTGTTATGATGCAAACAACATAACAACACTTTTCAAACTCAAGGCAATGTTTGTAAGAAAAAAGGTCAAAGTATTCCAAGGAGTTGCTAATGTGTGAGCAGCATAACGATACAATCTAGAAACTTATATCAAGTTTATGAAAAACAAAATGTAAGTATCAAAATTGTATCAAGATGATGCGAGTAGCATAAAAAATCAAGGGAAGATCAATGATGAGAAATCCTAACTATAAATGAAACGTCTTGACGTGGGTATCAAGACAAGGCTACTCAAGATTTGAGGACGTACCAACACACTTTCAACACTTATTATCGTAGTCACAATAAGGAAGGATGTAAGCGGTGCAAAATTGGTGGACACAATCTTGAGTAACACTTCATATGTATGCTTTCTTTTTTCCCAAAATGGCAACAAGAAAACAAAGGAGTAGACCAAGTGGTGATGAAAAATACTTGGCGTAACTTTGGTAGAGTTTCGCCTTGTCTTAGAACAAGTGAAAAACTAAGACAAAGTAACACTTCACAAATTTCGTGATGAATAACACTAGACTCAAACTTCAATGGACTCTCCCCTTGTTTGACTAATAAGGTTTTGACTCTGAAAAATTTCTTGCTTCGTGATATCTCTTTGAAACATGATTAGTTTGGTAAAGTTGGCTCATGTGCAAATGGCTTCCTAGGATTTTTTTCTACAACACTCACCAATTCCTACCTAAGAGAGAGGTGTGCACATCTAGAATTTATTCTAGAGAGGTGGACAATAACCCCACAATCAAATTAATGAACAAGGCCTCATACATGTAGTTTGAAGCTTATCTCACAAGGGTTTCAACTAGTCAAGTGGGTAAGTGGAGTGCTTCCGTTTCATCCACTAGTTCCCTAAATGTGTGGACTACTTTGGGGTTCTGGCGTAATCCTCATGATGCTTTTTATGGCTTATGTTGAGGCACTTCCCCTAGTTTAAATCGTGGAAGAGTTATAGCTCTTAACCAAATTTGTAAATATAGTGTTTTGAATGGTGGTGTGTTTTTATATTTTATCTTAGTTTGGTTTTGCACATTGTTGCAACCTGCAACAAACTTTATTAGTATTTTTTTAGATCTTGATTATTTAACAAGTGAGTATTGGTCTTGCATGTGAAGGTTAATAGTTTTCCATAAGATCTAAAACATCATGAAAGAGGATTAAATGTTGTTTTTGATTCTCAAGATCGTCCTAAGACGCAAGAGAAGAGCATACACAACAAGTAACCCAACTATATCAAAAATGGAAAAGCTTGTAAATCAAAGGACTAGGCAACTCGTTTTAACCAATTGTTGTTCATTCCCTTAACCATGAATTTAATGAAGTGTTTGTAAATGCAAGAAGGCTTTTATTTTTCTGATTCCCAAGATCACCTAAAAGGTGTGAGGGAAGAGCATACGCAACTCTATCCTAAGATATGAAAGCACGACATTCATTAAATATCATCAAACAAGTTAGCAAAGAAATGATTCAAACACCCTACAAATAGAAGTTAGCATTAAAAACCTACAAAATGTTAGAAATATCCAAGATCAAATCTCGATAACCTCAAAAATAGAGCCCAAATTTTAACATAAAGCACACCAAAGATGTGCCTTGAGATAAGTAGCATGGCCTAAACAACGATAGCATGACCCTGGTAACACATACATGGTCGAAAAAAAAAAAAACAACGTGGGTCTAATAGAAAAAACATATTGGCAATAGACATGACCTACACTAGCGCAGCCGAGAGAGATGTATATGCAGCCCTAGTGATAGATACGCAAGTCCGAGACAAAAGGCATACTAGAAACACAAGATGATGGGAGTGTGCCCAATGAAGCAATAGCGTGGGGGTCACACCAGCATGTGGGTGATATGAGAGAATAAATGGATGGAAAAAATTCTCACAAAGTGGCGTAAACAAGTATAACGGTAGTGGGACCCTTTCAATAGTAGTGCTTAGCTTATGACAATCATGCATGGGTTTTAATAGTAGCGTGGGGCAGCATAACACCAACGCATGTTTCTAGAATGACATCATAAACACGTGAATCTAACATAGACAAACTCAAAAAGGTCAAAACTTTGTTCTCTTAACCCAAAATTAACAACAACCCATCTCCTTTAAACCTACAAAAGAGACTCAACACATGTAAAGTTAGCAAAATACATCAAGGAATTCAAGTTATTTAACATGTGCATAATAAGGGTTAGCCAAAATTGAGACAAAACTAACAAAGCTTGAAATTAAATGCTTAGGAAAATGGAGTAAGTCCCACCAGGCGTGCCAAATGTGAACATAATAAACTTGCAAAGCTAATTGAAATAGACTAACACCTAGTAGTCTAAAAGCTAAGCTAAATCTACTATAGAACCATTAAGATAAGAGCTTAAGGGAAAATAACTTCTACAATGCATAAACATGATAAATCCATTAAATGCCAAACCATTCCTACTCTTTGAGATTGTTACCTAATGAATGAACCTAATTAGATCACCTAGCAATCAAATTGGTGTTGTTTCCTCAAGATTTGAAGATGAGATCTCACCAAGAAATGACTACAAGGCCATTTTTGGATCTTCCCATGCTCTTCAATTTGAGAGAATGGATGCAAGATGGAGAAGCTATTTCCAACAATGGAGAATGGCTCAAGATCAAAATTCCTATAGTTTTCACTAGTGCAAATGAGGTGTAAGAAGAAAGGGAAGGAGGAGGGTTCCTTATATAGCTTCCATGTTTGGGCCAAGCTTGTTGTAGACACCTAAAATATGCTTACACTTAGCATTTACTCCCATTCAATCAATTGACAACACTTCGTTAATTCCCCATTCTTTGCTCTATTCTCGGATGCCCATTCACAACACTCTTTCAGTTGTATTCCTCCTATAATCAGCTAATTTGGCTAATATCTCTTTTATTAGCTAACCATTCCTCCTTTCGACCATTCGAACCTTCATAGTTCTCTCTAGACCACTTCTATTGGCTTTGTAGGCTATCTATCAGTCATAATTGGTTATCCAGACCCCTCCCAACTCTCAATGAGTCTCTAATCACTTGCTAATCAAGTTTAACTAGACTAAACCCTAGTTTACTAGCTTAAACCAAGCTTGTCTAAGCCTAAAGCATGTTTATCCTAATCTAATCTAAAGTTACTTTTTGAGCTTTAGTCCCACATGCACCCAAAGTTCAACATCCTCTCATTTTTAAATCTATAAATAGAAGGGTCACCCCTCCCTTTCAAACACAAAACTTCATTCACAAGTCCTTATCTCTCACATTTGGAGATATTGGCATTAGACCTCATTTGCATTAGTCAAGCTAATAGGCATTTGATCTTGGCTATCCTCCATTGTTGAGAGGTCCTTCATCTTGCATCCATACATTCCAAATATAGTTAGTAGGGGAAGATCTAAAGTTTGGCCATGTAGCCAACTTGGAGAGATCTCTTCACTATTTTTGGGAGTAAACAACACACAATTTGATTGCTTAGAATCTAACTAGGTTCACTTTCATTAAGCATTCATGGAGTAGAGAGTAGTATATATGCTAGGGTTTGAATATTTGTTTCAAATTTATATATGCATAGATAGTTTCTTGTTTAGCTCTTATCTCATGGTGCATGGATGAGTAAAGCAAAGCTTTGAGGTTCTTTAGCCTCATTCCATAGCTTTTGCAAACTTTCCATTGCATACATTTGGCACACCCAGTGGGACACTTAGTCCATCCTCTATTAATGGAGTCACTTTGAAGCTTTTTTTTAGTTTCTAGTTATTTCTTAGTTTTAATATTTCTAGGATGGTTTCAAGCTTTTAGATTAGCATTTCAAAGTTTTGAGATTAGTTCAATTTTTTTGGTTTCACTAACTTTTCTTGTATTAGTGGCTAAAATCAAGTTTCTTAACTAGTTTAGCTAGGATTGTCTTATTTTTGTGCTCTTTGTAGGATCAAAGGAAGTAAAGTGCTACCGAAATTGAACCAAATTGATGAAAATTTGACATTTTTGAGATTTTCTTTGAAAAATCCCATGTTTTTTTAACCACCTAAAAGGAAGGGCACGCATAAACCTTTCGCCGGTCAAGCACCACCGACTATCATTTTTGTGAGCCATGCAGTACACTAATATTGGTGCACATATACTAATCCTAGCGCACATACACTAACAAGTGGCACTCGACGTACCGAAATTATAGGGTACTACATGTCGAACGATGTTACACATGCCCCAATGATGATACAGGTCTCCTTGCAAGGTGTTCGAGAATCCAGAAAGACTCGCCAGGTATACGCTTATATCCCGCATGCCCCGCTTAGCCTCCACATGCTTTTTTTCCCTTTTCCCCCTTTCTTCTTGCATTTTTGTCTTCAAAGTGATGAAATCGCGCCCGCCTGGCGGTGGTCCGTGACCACCACCGGGATGGTGGTGGCGGTCCCATAACCGCCTCCGTGCACAGTGGCAGCGATCTTGTCGCATTTTCCAGATCCTTCGATGATCATGTCAAACATAAATCTTGAGTTTTACACACTTTCTTCAACCACTTTGGCTTGCATTAATGTTTTTGGTCCCCTGGTAATAGTGTTTTTCCTTTGTTTATAGTAAAAGAGTTCTAATGGGAGTTACCCTCTAGTAAATGCATTGGTTATAAATAGCTAGCTTGTTTTCAAGCAAATGGCCCCTCATCTTCTCAATTCTCTTATTCAGTCTTTCAATTTCTTTCTTAGAATTCTGTTAGTTTCATGTTTTGCTTCCATTGTTGGTATTTTAGAGGTCATATGATCTTCTTGTTTCAGTCTTGTTCCATTGTTGCTTCATACAATCAATTTAGCATAGAATAGCTTCATTTCTAGACTAGAATCCATTAAAGTTACAGGTTTTGTTTTTTCATAAAGATAGTTTATGAAACTCTCGATACACTTGTGTTGTATTCCCGCAATAAATCCCGCTAGGAATTTCATAGTCAAGATCTATTCACTTGCAATATCTCTCTCCTAATCGCATTGTATTCGGTCTATATCCAAATTTGCCATTGTTCGAATGCCATATTCTGTTGATACTATCATATACATACTTTATGGATTCACAAGGACATGAAGGAATGAGGAGATCACACTAAGGGTATGAAATCACACACAACTGGATTTACCACTGTCCTGTAAATGCCAAGTTTTAGCTATCAAAGTTCTAGTTACAACATATCAAATAAAGTAGTAAATTATTTCATTTCAATTAAAATTTTTCTCTCGATATTGCCAGGGAAGCTGTGGGGATTGATAGTTTCTAAGAAACTGTGATTCATTCCTCACTTCGAGGTAGGATTGAGAGTCTTTCAAATTCAAAATAAATAGTTGCTTAGATACTTAGGATAAAATCACGACTACACAAGAAAATAGCCATACCAGGCTACTTTGTTTGTTTTTATTCTGTTACTAAATTAGTTGTTTATTTTCTAAATATACTAGAGTAGCTTCTCTTTAATTTCATTGAAATACATTATTGAAAAATACAAAAATAAAAGAATTCTTGCATAGTGTAAATACCTCTTTCGTAATCAGTTTATTAATTTTAGTTAAAAGTTGAATCATTTTGTATGACAATCACAGGACCTAGAGAGCCTAGAGAGTATATATTTGAACCCGTAGTGCCTCAGCCAAATCTACCCACAACATTAGCTGATATAGATCAGGACCTTAGGATACAGGTCTTTCGAGCAACAACAAACTTACAAGCAATTAGTGAGCAACTAAGAGGATTAAACATCGAAGACGACAAAGCTTACACATTCTGGTCAAACCATCCAAACTATAGATTGCCTTGATAAAACATTTGAATGACTGTGCAAGGATTCGAATGAGAGAAAACATTTGGTTGTGATCCTTTGGTTCCACAACCTAATGTGGGAGACCTCCTCGTCGACATAGACACTAGCTTACGTATTCAAGTTTCCAAAACACATGTTAGGTACTCCAAGAAAATCATACAACTTCTAGTTCTAAACATAGATGTTGAAAAAGCATACGACATCGGATAGTTGGGAGAAGGGATTGATTCTTCACATGACTATAACAAGTTCACAACAACCACAAATTCACGGTTGTGATCCCCAAGTCCCACAACCCAACGGGCCTATAAATCGCTTAATTAAGTATTGACATCGGCTTACTTAACGTTGGTAATTAGATCTTCACCACTCCTACCAGATATCATAGTATAATTCTTTGTATTAAACGTAGAAGCCAATTAATCTAATATTTTCTCGGGCTAGACCAAAGAATCCCCATAGTCAACTACAAATCCACTAAGCCACCCATCACCGTTTTATGACCTTGTCTGGAGATATATACGAAGCTCCCACAGGTCACTTCCCACGTATCCAACAACCAAGAAACAGGATCTTGGTAGAGCTCAACATTGATTGGAGCCTCCGAGCAGCCATTATATCTAAATGAACCATTACACCAATTTAAGTTAGGAGGGCCTTCTTCACCTTAGATTCATGATTCCATTATTGTGTATTGAGGATATAAGATTACCCGGTTAGCTTGTTTGTATCTATTCACATTCAACATTCACCATTTGTCTCAACACGACCTCGAGAGGTCGGGTATGAGGAAGAGGTACTTGTAGATTCCCATGCTCACATGTCACTTTTCCATCGTACAAAATTGGTGAACCCGACGTGAACAAACAGTTCTTCCTTTTATTATTTTTCATTTCTCTCATCCACCTTCGCTCTTTCCCATTATTCTATGGGTATTCATATACCCCCAAATATGTCGGGATATGATGCATATGGTAGACCTCTCTCAGGTCTTGAAGCAAGTTATCACAAAAAAATAGGCAACCATCACCCTCACTTTCTGCATGGGCTGATAACTATTCAAGTAATTACTTGTCATCACAAACTCCCCCTCAAAGAACTAGCTCAAGTTCTTCATTCCGAATTGAGGAGTTTGATCAGTTTGCACAAACACAACAACCAGAGCCATCAGGATCTAATAATATGACGTTTACTAGGAATCCACTTCATCTCCTCAGGTCTTGTTCAGACCACAGATCAGTAGACAATCAGACCCACTCCCCTTTTTGGATGAGGAATACTTAGCATGCTTCGCTAAAAGTGAACAACGTTTCCAAAACATGTATCCACCAATAGGAAGTTTGCAAATACAATCTGATACCCTATTCCAAGAAAACACCCCCATTCCTCCACCTATGGGAAATTCCCTCGGTGAAGCTTGGCAGGGTAATGATCAATTCATAGTAGGGTATCACACCCCCTTACAACCTCAAGCTATACAACAAACACCCCTAAGGAAAACACTGCGTCTTCACCAATGGAGGTCATTTCAGCCTTAGTTGAAAAGGTTAGAGGGTTGGAACTTGCTCAAGCAAACCAAAATTCATATTTTAGGCAAGCAGGAGTCCCCAACCCTCTGCATCATCCTAGTCAAGTTGACCTCCTTACAGGAATAGGCACATTAGGCATGCCTCCTCAAAATCCTTATAGTTACCCACAGCAAACACCAACTAGGACCACATTTTCAAATGCCATTCCAGTTGAAAACATGACACCACCCGGCTTGGCACCAAACAACCCGTACCAGAACAATGCTCCTCCTTACTTAAACATTTATTCAAAGTCACCACAAGGAGACATGTTCTCTTCTCCGGGATGTTCATTCAACCACAGGGATTCCCATATGTCCCTACAAACACATATGTTATGCCATATCAACAACCCATTCCACCTCAACCCCCTCAGCAAGCCCCATCGATGGTCGAGGCCTATGCAGTAGGGACTTATTCAGAATATTTAAAAGATCCCCTAGACTTCACCATACAAAGTGTTATGCTTCCAAGACCTCTCCCGATTTACCCAAATACAAAGGGGAAGGGGACCCAAATGCACACATTAAGGCCTATGCCACAACCATACGGGAGTTACTCCCTTGGGATGGGGTTGTTGCTAAAATATTCCCTAAAACCTTAGAAGGTATTGCCCTTGATTGGTATTACAGAATACCTAAAGCCTCGATACACTCATTTAAACAACTCGTGTCATAATTCATCAAAGCTTTCGACATGAACAAATTGTTAAGAACAGAATCAAGGAGTTCTTGCATATCAAACAAGAACATAATGAGTCTCGCTGCTCATTTTATTCAAAGATGGCGTACGGTTCTCTACTCATCAGCAAGTGCTCCAAACATGGATCAAATGGAACTATGTGATTTATTCCTTAATTCTCTCAATAGAGAGATAAAGGAAGAAGTCCAGAAGTTCCCACTAAGAACTTATGATGAAGTACTCGAGAGTGCTCTCCGAATCGACCAAGCAACAATAGATAGTGGTCGTAAGACATATGGGACAAACGGGAAATTAACAACTCCCAATCAAAACACCATGGCCTATTCTAATATAGGGAATGCAAATCAAGGACCTAAAATCCTTAACAAAAACCATGGAGTTACAACAGATGGAGTAACTGACCAAGTTAAAAGGGCAAACATTGTAAACATTTCACCACCTATTAATAATCAACGAAATAACAATTTTACTCCAACAATCAATGCGGTGGATTTTAATCATCCACCACGGCAATGACAACGACAACGACAACTCCAAACACAAAGTCCAAATCAAAACTTAGCTAGATATCAGATTCAAAACCAAAGGCAACAACCTCAAAATTTTAACTCTAACAACCAGCAACCTTATCAGAATTTTGGGCCACAACAAAGTTATAAATCAACAACCTCAAAATTATAATCCCAATCTATATTGTGGCTTCCACAAGATTCAAGGCCATGATACTAGGACATGTCATGAATACAATAAATTCATGCAACGTTTGCTAGAAGATCAAAAGCAACTCTTTATAGATATGTTTTTAGCAAATTCTGTAGTACCCACACCAAACACTTATGCAGGGAAATTTCCTCAAAATGCACCCGTCAAGATCTTTAATGATCCACTCCCAAACCGCTCTAACAATAACAGGCTAGATCCTAACGGAACAAACAAGGGTGTCATAACAGGAAACAATGATCATGAAGCTTCAACTTCATTAAATCCACCAGTCGCACCCCAATTAGGAACTCGATCTCAAACTAAGATAGTTCGTTTAGTGGAGTTAGACACTCGAGATACTGTAGAAACCATAACAAGAACGCGAGATTATTCGTCCCAACCTACTCCAAGCTATCCATTAGAACCGGATAACGGTCAAAAACATTGGTAAAACCCATAGGTGCCTATGATTTAATTAACAATTTAACTAAAACCTTCTCTCACATCTCCTTTTTGGATTTGTTAAAGAACTCTCCCGCCCACAGGGCTACTCTCTTAGAAGCATTAGGCCTTGGTCATTTAATCAACATCACTCCTCCCAGAAATGCAAGTAAACCATGTGGACTTTGATGTTTATCCTCTGGGGCAGCTAGATAGGGATATGGAATTTATATTCGATATAAGCAAAATGCCAACAGACGCTGAAATTACACGAAGAGGCAACCTAGCTTTACATTTACAAGTTTGGGTCTACAATAATTATGTTAAACGTGTAATGGTTGACGATGGGGTAGCAGTTAATATAGTCCCCTTCGCTTTTCTTCAAAAGTTAGGATATGGAGAGACAAACTGTTCCACAATGCGAAATATGCTAAGAGGTTATGATAGCCTCAAAGCCACTTCGATTGGAACCATAGTTTTACCAGTCACTTTAGGACCCAAGACAGTCCTCACCGAGTTTTATATTATAGATCGGGAAACCAATTATAATATGATCCTTGGTCAGCCATGGATACACCGCATGAAGGCAATCCCTTCCACGCTATTCCAAGAAATAATATTTCTACACTTAGGGAAAATATTCATGGCACAAGGTGACCCAAAACCCTTCAATATACACCTAGCTATGTAACATCCTCATTTTTATACATTAGAACAAGTAATTTTTTTTTTTGATAAATGCTTCCTGGTTCTAAATACATAATTTAGAACTCACAAATCAAAACAACCATTCTTATAACAGATAACCATATGCAGCTGTAATGACTCGGAGTACCTCCGATCTATTCATTCCATGACTCGGTAATCTACCAATCTATTCATGAGTATCAAGAGTTGGCGTTTTTATTTTAACACATCACTCTTGCGGTTCTCTTCCCTAATCTGGGATTCAGAATGCTCTGTCCAAGGAACCTATCTGAATAATTGTTACCATTATTCATCGGCATCTCATCCCTTAGACTAGGTGACATAGGACAACGCAATCAGCAGCTTGTGATACTTTGGCCAAAGATTTGAAACATAATGCTTATGTCTCGTATTCCTTGATGGCATACTCATCAATCTGGAATACGTCCTTCACCCCATTCCTTTGTTATGTAGAATGTCTTATACTGACTTCTGTCAGTCTCTCCTGCCCCAAGTTATTCACTCAGAAACGGATTAATAATATGGCAACGTTATAAGGATGCTCTTGAGAACTAGGGATACTCTGACATACTGGGTCAACCCTAGTTAACCCTGTGTGTCAAGGTACCCCGAGTCTCCAGGGGCAGCCTCATAACATGACCATGTCGGTAACCAGTCCCGGAGTCAAAACTTGTTCGAGTTTAAGGAGTAAATCTTGATGATCAATGCAAAGGGTGTCACCATAAGTCACCTGCATTGTTGTATCTTCGAGAAGATCCTAATCTTCTCGAAGGTACAACCCTGCAATCGACTTGTGCCATCAACCTTCAAATCCGCCTCGATAAGATCTACTAAACTTTAAGGTGTTACTTACGTGGAGTTTAAATTATACTCTAAGACACTCCTTTTTAGGGTAGTCTTTTCCCAACCCCTGGGTTCCTCATCTTAAAATTGCCTTTCTTATTAAGACCCATTCCACAAAGAGAAGTTTAATAAGATTGAGGTCTCAACAAGGAGATCATTGTTTCACAATAATCCTAATCTACGAAATTGGGTAGTAACCCCAAGTCTTCTCATAAGATTGCTAACTTATCCCTTTTTGGGTTTATTCCAGATCTTTAAAACTGAAATATATCTTACTTATTAGTGTTAAGATATAGTGATTTTAAAAACATTCAGTACGTTGTCTTGACTTAGATCAAGGTTAGAGAGTAACAGATTACTCTTCCCGTTCAGCTTCCTGAAAGGGTTTATTTTAACCTTAGCTTCTCAAAAATCAGTGATCTAAATTACAATTAGCTTTAAATAGATCATAATAGAACTACTAAACAATCATAAGTATTCAGTCACATAACCTTGCAAAGCTTACTTAGATAATCACAAATGTCTCCAAGATATACAATAATAACAATGCTCTTAAAAATCATTCGAACCGAAGAAGATCAATCCCTCATGATACGAATGCAACACATAAGTAACAAATACCTCATTCCATTCATTTCTAAGCTATACAAATACATTTTATGCATTCAGCATATTGGATACAATACTCAACAGCAAAAGAACATCGTTCTTCAAGTAGTACATTTAGAGAATCAAATTGAAATTCATCATAAAACCAAATTAAACGATCTGATCATCATATCAGATCTGCGTGCCTTTACCACTTACGGCAACCATCTGCAAAAATTGTCAACACGGGTCAGTTCGGTGAACTGAGCATGATAAGCACTAATTCTTAAAACAATTGCAATCCACCAATTGTTCTCATTAAACAACCTGTTTAAATGAAATCATTTATTCAAATTCCAAACATAAGTCAGGCTATTCATCTTATATGTTAGAGACTAAGAACAAATGAATACAACCAATCTAAGACAACAAAACTCCTACAAAATTGTTTTTAACAATTTCTCAAGGCAATTAAAACATTCAACAAGCTCACTGTCTTAATTCTTTTATCATCATAACACATTTCAATGGTATTGACAAGTATACCCATTTATACAGCAACACACATTTTATACCAGTTTCTCCATACAATAACTCAGTTTATTCTTGTTATGCCCCTACCATAGAGATCGCAAAAGGATGCAAGAAGAAAGCACACAAGTTTTCCTGTCTAGGAGAGAGAGAATTTTTCCTATTCCATTTACCATATACATCAACATATAAATTACAGTCAAGAAGAAAGAACAGGGTCCATCAGAATCCTAAATCAATAACATTCTGGACTGTACCGACTCCTTTAGTTTTATACATATTTATTTACGCCTGCGACTAAACAGTCGGGATTACCAGAAGAACTACAGTTCCATCTAAATCCAAAAAAAATCACCTGTAGCTACTAAACGATTCAAGAGTTCACGCAACAAGCATTAATAAATAATCCAACTCCAATAGGCTCAATAAAACTTTCCATATTATTCAACAAACATGAAAAATATCCAACGCCATCGCCTGTCATGGCACAGCTAAGAGCTCTTTGTTTCAGTCAAACTTGAAACAAGATCACATTAAAACAATTAACGTTTCCATATGAAATACAGTGACATTCACGCAGAGTCGAAACACAATATGCACAGCTTCATTCAACTAAGCAAATCCCTATGATTATACAACATGGGTGTAAATTAGAAGTCGTTTTCAAGAAGAACAATCACAACCAGGTCCTCACAGGAGCCGAGTTCCATACCAATAAATTTTCCTCAAGGTTTCATTTGAAGTCGAGTTACTACAAAATATAACAGGGTATCAACAAAGTCGAGTTGATAAAGAAACCCCAACCTTTAATTCCTCATAATCGAACTGAACATAACACAACGATAATAAGAAAGAATCAAAATGATATGCATGCTCAGTGAGGGCTGAAATCGAGAAACGAGCCAACACGCAGCATATCATGGATTCCAACAGTGCCAAATCCAACCAATACTTATAATCAAGGTTTAAATTGAAGTTGAATTCATATGACAACAATTCAAGAATCCTAAAAGTACTCAAAGCAAACTTCTACAGAAGTTACAACATAAATTACCTTTCAATGACTCCATCAAAGTCAATATCATTTAGTATTCTTAACAAAACAACAGCATTCATAACCAAGCTTGACAGAAGTTTGAAATACTAGATACATTTCAAGGACTCTCACTGAGTCAATACTGACCGTATTCATAACTGAGCTTACACAGAAGAGAAAAACATAATATACGCTTCAAGGATTCAAAAGGAGTCGAACCCATGTAGTATTCTTCAAATAAACTTCTACAGAAGTAGAAAGATACAAGATACATATTAAATTCAAGAATTCCAACTATATCAATAACATACAGTATTCACGACTGAACTCCTACAGAAGTAGAAACGTATGTTACTTTTCAAGGACTCAAAAAGGAGTCGAACCCATATAGTATTCTCAATTAAACTTCTACAGAAGTCAAAAATACTATCTATTCAAGGATTCCAACAATATCCAAAAACATATAGCATTCACGACTAAACTTCTACAGAAGCCAAAACATACTATCATTTCAAGAATTCCAACAGTATCAGTTTCAACAAGTGTAAACAACAAGGCTTCTACAGAAGTCGATATCAACCAAGAAAACTTTTCATGGACTCCAACAGAGTCGAATTCTTACATTATCCTTGCAAGCATTTCTACGAAATCTAACCGAAATGCAAAACACAACAAGATAATTCAACCGTATGAAACAAAATGTACACCCAGCAAGGGTTCAACTGAATAATCGAACCAGCATGAAGATACAGCAAACTAATTCATACAATGCTACCATAAAAACCAACTGGACCAAAAATCATCTGAACAGAGTTGTTCTAATGAAATCATTTGAAGGAAAGCAAGATTTTTAAAAGTTAGGGCCTAACATGCCTGGTAATGTCGCTTAAAAATGAAGAAGACCTCTGAAAGAGCTCGAGCCTTCTCCTCTTCTTCCATGTTAGATTCAACAACAATAATTTGTTATTTCCATGCCTTATAAACTTTCCTCGATAGAGAAAAGAGCTAGTTATTCTCATAGTTGCCATGCAACACCAAGTAGACTGGTTCGAAGAACCAGTGATCAAACAGAGAGAAAACCGGAGCGTATGGAAAACCAAACAACCAACTAGTTTTCCATTTTGCATGCCTTCCCGAGCAATCCGCGCGGAAACCGAGTTCCTTAATTGCATTAACTCTGAAATTCCCGCTCAATCTCCATTACCACCGACCGCCATAGTTGGCGATGGACAAAAACAAACCAAAGACCATTTCCATATTTGGTGACTCTGCCACGTCAGATTTCACTAGCCGTTTGAAACTTCCACCAAATCCCTTGTCCTTCATACTTATCCATCTCATTTAATGCCATAGAAACTACCGCCCATGGCTCGCACCCCTTCATAGGTCCCTTTCATCCATGATCATTAGTTAGGTTAGAAACATAGGTTAGACCTTAAGGTGATACTTAGTCTAACCTCCTTAGCGCTAGGTCACTAACCTTAGAACATTTAGCTTATAGTTTAGGGCTAGGTTAGATTAGCACTAATCCAACCCATAGGTTATAGTTTAGGTTTAGGTTATTAACCTTAATAGAACCAGTCTAGGTCTAACAAATAGAATCGTTCAGTATAAGAACCAACAGATATACATTCCCGAAATGGATTCAATCCAGCCTTGATAATAAGCTAGCAATAAATATATCAGAATTTATTACCTGGCTCAAGGTCTAGACCTTCCTGATATTACGATATCGGGAACCAATTCATTTAACACGATCAGCCTGAGTTAGACTCCGGAATTGCTTATTCAACACATTCAGACCTTGCAACCTTCGTAAGGTCTATAATTTTTGTTCATCCCGAATAAACTTAAAACATCTCTTGGATCAATGCCACTGATCCAAGGCTGAGTCATATAGACGGGTAAATCCACAATTCATTCCGAAATCAGATTAAACTCAGGTGTGCAAAAATGAAAGAAATAAAAGATTCCAAGCATATCCTGGCTCAGTCAAAGATCTTCAAGAGCAAAGAAGATACAATCCATATCAAGCATGACTTCACAATCAAAGGAACACATCCTTTTTACAGAAGAAATCATATATCAACACTTGAATGCTCAGGAGGAAGTAATAATAAATCAACTCATCAAACCAATTAATTCAAAACCAAAAGAAGAGTTGATACCCACCACAGAGTTAGAGATTACAAATCTAGCCAAGGACATTCCAGCACTCGAAAGTGAGACCAATGTTATAAAAACAGTATCACTAGGGACTACCACAAAAATTGTTGAGTTGCGTTGAAGAAAGACTTACCTATTCTCCTACCGTTTGATTCCATGGGTATGGGACACACCCTGGGAATTGCTTCTCTTCCATCAGACAAATTTTTTATGGTAGAGGTAATCAAGAAAAAATAGATACGCATCAGATATCCCAACATCCATTTTTCCAAACAAGTATTGGACTCTCCACTTTGATGGAGCTAGATGTCACTTTGGAGCTAGGGTGGGAGTAATCTTTACTTCACCTGAGGGAAAGATCCTACCTTTCACCTTTAAATTAAACTTTGAATGTACAAACAACGGGGTTGAGTACGAAGCTCTCCTCCTTGGCCTCATTCTAGCTAAAAGAATGGGTGTCGACAACATTAGAGTACTAGGAGACTCACAATTGGTTGCAAACCAAGTCTCTGAGGTATATGAAACTAGAGCTGAGCACTTACAACTCTATAAAATGGTAGTATTAGATCTAAGTAAGGGATTTAACTTCATATCAATTGAAGCAATCCCATGAGAGCATAACCTTCTTGCAGACTCGATAGCAACCTCAGCTTCCCGTTTCACCCCAAACAAGCAAGTTGGAGGATACAAATTTCATGGTATCACTTCATACCAAACCATTAGTGCGTAAAATACCAACAAACTCACTCCTAACTCATGGAGAGGCTGAGGATGATTTTTCTATCATGGATCACTTTGACGATGATAGAGTCACTCTCGAATATCTAAACGCCTATGCGGAGCTACACCTTGCTCACCGTATAGTTGATCTTTCCTTAATACCACATTCCTCTTCCTACTTTGGAAATCCCATGGTAGAGTCTCCTCCATAGAAGGATCTCGATATATACGAGATAGAAAACAGAGAAAGCTTGGAACTACCTCCAGCCCCACCTGAATTTGAAGAAGGTAATGCTTCTTTAATAGAAGAAACCATTGACATAAACATTGGAACGGAGGAAGAACCAAAAATTTTAAAGTTGGGATCCTCATT
The DNA here is from genome assembly GCA_018340775.1 of Taxus wallichiana var. yunnanensis. NCBI lineage: Eukaryota > Viridiplantae > Streptophyta > Pinopsida > Cupressales > Taxaceae > Taxus > Taxus wallichiana. Next base: position 669,327,641 of record CM031239.1, read on the forward strand.
AACTCCAGAAGAGATAGAAATACACACCTAAATCCTCAAAGAACATCAAAAGCCTTTTGTATTTAATTATAAAGAAATGAGGGGCATTGCACCATAAGTCACGATACATAATCTCTTCACTAAACTAGATGTAAATCCAATTAAACAGAAGTCAAGACCAATGAAGCCAAAAGTGGCTCTCATAGTAAAAGAGGAAGTAATAAAAATTCTCCAAGTAGGATTCATCAAGTACGTTGACTATTCACAATGGGTATCTAATATTATCCCTGTCCTCAAAAAGAATGGGAAGATACGCATTTGCATAGATTTTAGGGATATTAACAAAGCTTGTCCCAAGGATGACTTCCCATTACCATCCATTGACGTTATCGTTGATGTAACAGCTGGATTCGAACTGATGTCCCTCATGGATGGGCTCTCGTGGTATAATCGATTAAAATATTTGAACAATATCAAGCCAAAACTACATTCATAACTCCCTGGGGAACTTATTGCTACAGTCATGCCATTTGGTGTTAAGAACGTCGGTGCTATGTATCAGCGGGCAATGACATATATATTTCACGATCTTATCCATAAAATTTTGGAATCATATGTGGATGACTTGTTGGCCAAGGCCAAGAAATGTTGTGATCATCCAGAAGTACTTTGTATCATCCTCTCACGATTAATTGAATATGGCGTCACATTAAATCTAGAAAAGTGCATGTTTGGTGTGACAAGAGGCAAACTTTTGGGCTACATTATATCTTCACGAGGGATTGATGTTGATCCAACCAAAATATGGGTTGTTCTCGACATGATCCCACCATCGGACGAGTCTGGAATTAGGTCATTTCTTGGGAAACTTGGTGCAATCTGCAGGTTCATCCCAAATCTAAGTTTTTCCATTCATCCAATCAACAATCTATTAAAGAAATATTATAGCATTAATTGGACTAAATAATGCAACGAGGCCTTTGAAGTAGTTAAACACTTCTTGTTGTCTCCACCCATGCTAATGCCTCCCAAACCAGACCACCCTTTGATCCTATACTCACGAGCCACTCATGTCTCATTGGCCTGCATGTTGGCTCAAGAAGACAATGATAAATGGGAATGTGTGGTCTATTTCATCAGCCGAACGTTGCTCAATTATGAAACATGCTATACACAGGTAGAGAGAGAATTCCTTGCCATATTCTTTGTAACAAAACGTTTAAGACATTACATGTTAAACCAAGAAACGAGGGTCATTGTAAAGATAGATCATTTACGAACGTTTCTCACACAAGGGTCTTTATCTAAAAAGGTTGGACATTTCATAACCTTAATGGGTGAATTCAAGTTGACATTCATAAACCAAAAATCCATTAAGGGACAAATCATTACAGATTGGTTAGCCGATAATCCACTAGATGGAGGCAATCTGGTAAATCTGGACTTTCCTGATGAGTGTGTATACTTCATCGAAACCAGGCCTCCCATCTCTACATGTCCCTGGTATACTGATATCATCAATTTCATCATAGACCACACATACCCAGAAGGTGCCACATCACAACAAAGAAGGCGGTTACACATTATTACCGCTAAATATGTTGTCTTAGAATAGGTACTCTATCGTAAAGCCTTCGACAGCATGCTTCTAAGATGTGTCGACATGGAAGAATCCAAGAAGATTCTTCATGAATCCCATAGTGGGATATGTGGAGGCCACTTTGGTGGTCACGCCACCACTCGCAAAATACATCGAATGGGCTATTTTTGGCCCACTCTCGAGCATGATGCAATGGAATTTGTACGTAAGTGCCACAAATGCCAAGAATTCTCTCACAAGATTCACATGCTAGCACAATCCCTGCAACCAATAGCGACTCTGTGGCCCTTCTCTACATGGGTTCGGACTTGATAGGAAATTCTCTACTGATCAACCGATGGCCATAATTTTATAATTATAGCCACGGAATATTTTACCAAATGGGTGGAGGCCATGTCTCTCACCACCGTACTGAGGTTCGATAATTGCCAAATTCATTCTGAACCAAATTATCTCGCAAGCATGGTGTCCCACAAGTCATTATCTCGGATAATGGCATGTCCTTTAAAAATGATGAAGTCCGTGAGTTATGTAGCAAGTTCAAGATAAACCATCACATGTCCTCCCTTTACTATCCTCAATCCAATGGGCAGGCTGAAGCGACAAACAAAACATTAAAAGCTATTCTCCTCAAAACGATCAAAGAGAACAAGCAAGATTGGCATTTAAAACTATATCCAGCCTTGTGGGCCCACTAAACCTCAGTAAGAACACCAATAGGAGCAACTCATTTCTCGTTGGTATTCGAGGTAGAAGCAGTTCTCCCCCTTGAGGTTGAAATACCCAGTCTCCACATCTCATTACAAGGGATTTTGGATGAAGAAGCTTATAGGGAGGCACGCCTCTCTCAACTAGAAAGCATTGATGAGGTCGGGCAACGCCAAAAAAGGCACTGAGCCTATGCTGACCGGATGTGCGGCGATTATCACAAAAAGGTCTATGAGCCGAAATATATGAGGGAGATCTAGTTCTAAGACTAGACAACCAGATCAATAAGAAAACCGGTGAAGGAAGAAAGTTCCGGCCCAAGTGGTTGGGCCCATACTGAGTCATGAAGGACTACGGAAATGGTGCGTATCTTTTGTGCACACTAGAAGGTGAGGAATTTGGTGAAACTATCAATTCCTTGCATCTTAAACGGTTTTACACATAAAACATCAAAATCATTACTTGTACATTATAGCTACCTACATTACATTAGTCTTTTAGCTGCTTCATTTTGTCCATTTCATAAAAGTGGTAGTCCGAAGCTTACTCTTAAACAATCTGTTACAAATTTCTGAACGTATTGGCAAAAGCATTCAAATCACATCTCTTCAAACATCATCAAGTATTTTCAAATCTTCTCATCAAGTTCGATAGACAAACATTGATGAAAACCATACCAAGGCCTGCATACTTGGCTTCGCTCTTTCTTTCTACTGGGTGAAAGTTTTCCTTGCCTACAGATCTATTCTAGAAGCTTCTTGGTGTCACATCTATCCCTCTTAAATCTCTTTGAAAGAAAGGATATCCAAAAGTTACAGTCGAAATGTCAAAATCAAATGAAATCAAAAGCACTAAGCAAACAAAATATTTTATTTTACACACTTCTTTGCCCCATCAACCTTTGGTGATAAGCCCACATCTCTTATTGGTGGTGTGAGGTTGGGAAAGGAAAGAAGTGCCCTTACTCGCTTATGTCTTGCATTTGGTGACAAACCCGTGCTTCTTACTAGTGGCATGAGGTAGGGTGTGGGGGGGTCACACAAATGAACAAATCTTGGTATGCTAAAAACATAAATCAAATTCTATTAAGAGAAAACAAATATCCAAATTCCAAAGAGATCAAATCCTCAAAACTAAATTTTGTCAACCAAGTTGCCATTTATGAATCTAAGTCTAGATAAACTAGAAAGTAAGTGGCCTTCTAAGCATGGTAGTAGTTCTGAGTAGGGTAGGTGTGTAGGTCCAAATTTGGTTGTTGTTACTAGTTTTTCTATCTCTCATCATTCCATTCAATCAAACTCATACAACTTGTGCCCTTCCTAACTCTTGGTGTTGAGCCCTCGCATCTTACTAGTTACATGGATTTGGGATTGGAGCAAGTTCACCTCTTTAACACTATGCATTCATCACGTTTTTCCAACTTAAGAAGAAATTACAAACATTGCCCAAAGAGTTCAAAATTTTAGTACTACCATATGTTAGTATCATCTCATATCAGCATTACAACAAACATACAAAGTAAAACATTTTGTTTACTATCATTTGTTATCCATTACATACATTCTGAAAACATGAAAATAGTATTCTAAAAACATCTAAGTACGCATGTGGAAACGAGTCACGAAATTCTAGATGCCAAGAGTCTAGATCAAAAGATATATATATATATATATATATATATCAAGTTTCATATACAATGCCATCATGCACTAGGCATGGTCAAAATGCTCAATGAGCCCGAAAGGTACAAAAGCACTCATATGGATATCTGACAAAATGCTACAAAAATAGTCTCTCAATCCCTATGGGATCCCTCAGAGGGTGCGTGACCACACCTAGGACTCCAGCTACACCAGCGCTCTCGAATGCACTAAGGGCTCACGGTCACGACTAGTAGCTATCATCTCGCTACGAGAATGACTCCCCCTCATCAAGTGCTTGGTTGTCCTGTATCTAGATACCTCCATGCGGAGAGAATTCATGATCTTCACTACATGCTAGATAAAGGCAAAAACATCAGTATGCCTACCGGCTGCTGAAGGCTCCCCCACGTCCACGGAAAGCTCGGTGCAAGTCTTCTCCAAGGGGAGAAGCAAGGAATCAGTGCATACTCGGCGAATCAATTCTTGCCACTTATCAGCAGGCGTTGCAAACAAAGGAGAAAATAAGTTAGAAAATTATCAATGATAAAACCAAGAGTAAGCAAAACAAAAAGAAACAAAAACTAAGGCAACTCTAACTAAAACAAATGTCAAGAGAAGAGTGGCAACTCACTCAGATCGCGAGAGCCTCGGGAAGGATCTCTAGGATCCGCGCACCGCCACGAATGCCGCCATTGACCTGGTGTCCCTCTCCCACATCTGGGGCAATGTGATGGCCTGCAATGGACTCGCCATCTCCACCTAGGTCCTGAGAGAGTAACTCCTTTGAAACTAGAATCACTCTCTCTAGGCTCTGCTCTGCCATCTCAACTGTAGGATCTCTTGAGTATCATGCCACTCGGGATCACTATCATCCCCCCACCCATCTCACTAATCTCCATCTCCTTTGTCTCCTCCTCGGTCTCTCCCCCAATGAACTCCTCAGACTCGGAGTCCACATCAATGGGCTCATCACTGCTATGGGCGGGGTGGCGTGCAATCTAAAGTAAGGGTGCCTGAGGAGCACTAGCTCTCCCTTGAGCACGTACCACCCTCCTGGCCACAATAGGAACACCAGGAGTAACAATAGTCCAACCCCGGCCTCAGGATCTCCCGAGCCTCATAGATAGATCATACACTGGCATCGCTGAGGAAGCATGTCACTATATGGGAGGCTGAACTGCTGTGGTACTCTATCAAAGGGGTGGATCTCCAACTCTCCTACCCTATCTATCAACTAGCTGGTAGTCTGACAGAAATTAGTGTAACGGTCTCCTCTCCCCATACCCTGTCATGGCCTGATAAGGAGTGGCCTCCATGTCTGCAGTGGTCGAGAGGCCACTTTGGCTAGTGGGGTGCTCTAAGAACTATCATCCCCGTCCACCTCACCGCCCGACGCCCCGTGGATCCTCCACCTCTACACCTCTCCCATATGGGGTGATATGCTCATACACCCAACTCATGACAAGAGTCAAGTGGCTCAGTGACTGTCCCTGTAATCGACTACCCTATATAAATCATGGTAGGTAGTTCGAGGATATCTGTTCCCCAAGCGTAGACACATCCATGGCCCTCAATTTGTGTAATAATGGGGGCCCAGCAATATAAGAGGGTGTCCCCAATCAGTCTTGATGCAAGGATGCCCATGATGGCCTTGCGGAGCACGGGAATGTCTGACTCATTGATAGATCGGATCCTCACTCCCTTCTTCGATCCCATCAATACAATTGCATCTCCCATGTAGGTGGCCCATTGAACCACTTGTGATCTCGATACTGTTGTCTTAAGAGACAGCCGCCGCCCAAGGATCGAACCCCTCAGTATACGGTAAACATCCTCCAGGGTGATGGACCACTCACCCCTAACTCTGACAATTGGAAGGTGTTCCGATCCGCATCCCAAGTATGAAAATAAGTCACACAGTATGTGACTGGCAGGTGCAACGTGAGGGACCTGTGCAATCCTCCAAATACTAGCCCTTTGGAGAGTATCCCACTCTACCTAGGAGAGTGCCTCTAACACTACTGGGAGCCAATCACACTCCCTCTCTCGGCTCCATCTAATATACTCCTCCTTCTACATACACCCAAAAACACAAAAAGGAGTAAGTTAGTACTGAAATCTAGTTGGAAAAACTATTAAAAACACGTAAAAATGCTAAACATGCAAAAATAAGCTAAGTTTTGTATTGTTTTGGTCCTCTGCACAAGGATCGCCACCTGTGCGGAGCAGAGCCATCCCCCAACTACCGCCCCTACACGGTGGTCATGCGGTCCTATCCCACAAATTCAAACGGGTCGTATACCCTAAAAATGCTTAAAAACAAACAAAAACACCATTTTAACAAAAAAATAAGCCTACCCTATGCCCCCTAGAGACACGTTTAAAACTAATATTTTCAAAAATGACCCCCGAGAGAAAGATTTCATCATTTCCACATTTTAGGTCTAAAAATAATAAATCGAGAAGAACTAACCTGAGACTTCACATGTCAATGTTCCGCTCTCAGAGGCATGATCGTTATCTCACCATGAACATTTTGACTATACTCTTGTTGAAAACCGTCACCATGGGTCCCAGAGCTCAAAACTATCAAATCAATCCGCGTAAATGAATAGTAAAATGACTTCGTTTTATATAAATAACCCCCTTAATTTGATTTTGAATGTCTTTCGTAGGGTCGGAGCACCGATGGAGGTAAGTTCTAAACCTCGCATAGATGGTAAGTCCTCTTTTCTTATCAATTTAGCCTTATCTCTCCAATTATTTTATCTAGCTGCACTTGAGTCCCTTGTTTTATTTTGTAGATAGCGGGACTTTGGATGGTGACTTTCCAACACACGGGCATGTTAGGTATAACTCCTAACTCCCCATTTCGGGACCGCCATACTCGGATCCACTATTTTATGCCTCTTCATGGCTAAGATGCTTCTCCAAGGGGGCAATATGTATGTACCCAAAATTGTAGGGTACTTGCACCACCGAACGATGTTACACATGCCCCAATGATGATACAGGTCTCCTTGCAAGGTGTTCAAAATCTAGAAAGGTTCGCTAGGTATACGCTTATATCTCACATGCCCCACTCAACCTCCGCATGCTTTGTTTTTCCCTTTTCCCCCTTCTTCTTGCATTTTTGTCTTCAGTGACAAAACCGCCACCCCGTCACAGGTGGCGGTCCTATCTATGCGCATTTTCCAGATCCTTTCGACGATCATGTCAAATGTAAATCTTGAGTTTTACACGCTTTCTTCAACCAATTTGGCTTGCATTAATGTTTTTGGTCCCCTAGTAATAGTGTTTTTCCTTTGTTTATAGTAAAAGAGTTATAATGGGAGTTACCCTCTAGTAACTACATTAGTTATAAATAGCTAGCTTGTTTTCAAGCAAATGGCCCCTCACCTTCTCAATTCTCTTATCCATTCTTTCAATTTCATGTTTTGCTTCCATTGTTGGTATTTTAGAGGTCATATGATCTTCTTGTTTTAGTCTTGTTCCATTGTTGCTTCATACAATCAGTTTAGCATAGAATAGCTTCATTTCTAGACTAGAATCCATTAAAGTTACAGGTTTTGTTTTGTCACAAGGATAGTTTCTGAAACTCTCGATACACTTGTGTTGTATTCCTACAATAAATCCCGCTAGGAATTACATAGTCAAGCTCTATTCACTTGCATATCTCTCTCCTAATCACATTGTATTCGGTCTATATCCAAATTTGCCATTGTTAGAATACCATCTTCTGTTGATACTATCATATACATACTTTATGGATTCACGAGGACACAAAGGAACGAAGAGATCACACTAAGGGGATGAAATCACACAAAACTAGATTTACCCGTTTCGTAAATGTCAAGTTTTAGCTATCAAAGTTCTAGTTACAACATATCAAATAGAGTAGTGAATTATTTCATTTCAATTAAAATTTTCTCTCGATATTGCCAGGGAAGTTGTGGGGATTGATAGTTTCTGAGAAACTGTGATTCATTCCTCACTTCTGAGGTAGGATTGAGAGTCTTTCAAATTCAAAATAAATAGTTGCTTAGATACTTAGGATAAAATCACAACTGCACAGGCAAATAGCCATACCAAGCTACTTTGTTTTTTTTTATTCTGTTACTAGATTAGTTGTTTATTTTCTAAATATACTAGAGTAGCTTGCTCTTTAATTTCATTGAAATACATTATTGAAAAATACAAAAATAAAAGAATGTTTGCATAGTGTAAATACCTCTTTTCGTAATCAGTTTATTAATTTTATTTAAAAGTTGAATCATTTTGTATAACAATCACGGGACCTAGAGAGCCTAGAGTATATATTTGAACCCGTAGTGCTTCAAACCAAATCTACCCACAACATTAGCTGATATAGATCGGGACCTTAGGATACTGAGGTCTTCGAGCAACAATAAACTTACAAGCAATTAGTGAGAAACTAAGAGGATTAAACATCAAAGACGACAAAGCTTACACATTCTGGTCAAACCATCCAAACTATAGATTGCCTTGATAAAACATTTGAATGACTATGCAAGGATTCGAATGGGAGAAAATATTTAGTTGTGATGCTTTGGTTCCACAGCCTAACGTGGGAGACATCCTCATCGACATAGACACTATTTTATGTATTCAAGTTGCCAGAACACCTTTTAGGTACTCCAAGAAAATCATACAACTTCTAGTTCTAAACATAGAGGTTGAAAAAGCATACGATTATTGGATAGTTGGGAGAAGGGATTGATTCTTCACATGACCATAACAGGTCCACAACAACCACAAACTCATGGTTGTGATCCCCAAGTCCCACAACCCAACGGGCCTACAAATCAGTTAAGTATTGACACCGGCTTACGAACGTTGGTATTTAGATCTTCACCACTCCCGCTAGATATCATAGTACAATTCTCTGTATTAAACATAGAAGCCAATCAATCTAATATTTTTTGGGCTAGACCAGAAAATCACCCATAGTTAACTACAAATCCACTAAGCCACCCATCACCGTTTTATGACCTTGTCTGGAGATATATACGAAGCTCCCACAGGTCACTTCCCATGTATCCAACAACCAAGAAACAGGATCTCAGCAAAGCTCGACATTGATTGGAGCCTCCGAGCAGCCATTACATCCAAGCAAACCATTACACCAATTCAAGTTAGGAGGGCCTTCTTCACCTTAGATTCACAAATTCCATTATTGCATATTGAGGATATAAGATTACTCGATTAGCTTGTTTGTATCTATTCACATTCAACATTCATCAGTTGTCTCGACACGACCTCTGGAGAGGTCAGGTATGAGGAAGAGGTACTTGTAGATTCCCATGCTCGCATGTCACTTTTCCATCATACAGGAATAGGTACACTAACTATGGCATAGGTACACTAACTATGGTGCACACGTCCAAACCTTAGCACAGGCATCATTAGCAATCTTCCAGAGGCCATAACTTTTGCTCTCGAGCTCAAAACGACTCCATTTTTATTGTGTTGGAAAGGTATTGAAGAGAACTACACAATGAAATCATAAAATTAGGATTTTGACTTACTAAAAATATATGGTTTACATTATTAGGTAAATATTCATTTTCTAAACGTATCTTAAAGTTCAAAAAAATGTTTTCTTGGCCATTCTAACACTTTGAAATATTTTTGTAGAACTAATCAATTATTTGCAGGGTTATTTTGGTTTTATTTTTACTAACTTAGTTAAGTGTTTCATTTCTTAGCTTGAGCAAGGTTTGTAAAGTGTGAATGCTCGCTCCTCGCACCTTCAAAAGCGATCTTGAAGATCAAAAACACTTGCACACAACTTTGTATCATATGTTAAAAACACTTGTTCTAAAAGATAAAGTAATTTTTATGTGATTTAGTAATAATTTTCACACTGCTTATGCTCTTCCTTCATACCTTTTGGCGATCTTAGGAATCAAAAGCAAGGTGTAAATTTCTTTTCTTGATATCAGTTTAATGGAAAATTACTAAACTCGTTGTCTACAGGACCTAATGATTGTCAAAGAAAGGCGTCAAAAACAAAACACAAACTTGTTAATACATATGTTTCTTATAGGTTGCCAAATGGTGTGCCACTTAAAACCACATTAAAGTTAAGCAAGATAAAAAACACACCATATTCAAAACACTGTATTGCAAGTTTCAAAAAGGGTGTCCCTATCCGCTCAACTAGAACATAACCCCTCCGTCATAAAGCCTTAAGCTACAACAATGGGGGTGGTTCCAGGAACCCTAAAGTAATCCACTGTTGAGTAACCTCATGGATAAAACAGGAAGCACTCCACTTACCCACTTGACTAGTACACCTTGTGAGATAGAATTACCGGTTGTCTATATGGCGACCCCAGGGAGAGCACACGTGGACGCACTAGTTTCCCTTTGTGCTCGAAGGGGGTAAAGTAAAGCCGAGATACTCCCAAGATAGGCAAGGGACTATTTGGATAAATCACGCTCGCTTAAGACAGCTTTGTAACACCTAGCTGAGAGAACTTATTAAGGAGACCATTCTATCTTGGAGCCCACCTTACTATTCCATTGTTGTGTTAAGCCATCATGAAGTGACAACTCATTTCGAATCTGAACTTTGTTTCTCGAACAAAGCAAAGAACCCTTGTGAGTTTGATCTAAGTTTCTTTCATCACGAAACTAAACTATGTCCCACTTTCACTTAGTTTTATTCTTGTCTTCAAACGAGGTGAAACTCTGCCCAAGTGGTGCTTGGTTTGTTTTCATCTTTTGATCTATACCCTTGCATTCTCACCACCCATTTTTGGGGTGAGAAAGGTGCATACCTTGTGTGTTTTTATTAGAGATAGTGCTCACCACTTTTTTGTCTATTTACGCCCATCCATGTTTGCGGCTAGGTTGTTAAGCATCTAAAGTGTGTAGGTACATTTTTCGTATCTTTGATAAAATTCCTTCCATCTTGATTTCAAGATCATCATCATAGTTAGGATTGATTCATCATTTGATCTCCCTTTAACGTGTTACCTTGTTCACATTGTCTTGACATAATTAAGATACTTATGTCATTTTTTTTCGTAAACATGATCTACGTATCTGTATTGTGGCATTACGTTGCGCACATTTTAACATATCCTCAGTATACCTTGACTTAGTTTGATTTCAAACATTTTCCCAAATCTTGAAAGGTGTCACTTATTGTGTTTGTGTCATTTCAATACCACTTTGGCACTAATATCTTGCTTCTCTATGAAGCTGGATAGACGTGTCCAATTGGTGTGGTTACATGGCTTACATTTGTAAACCTCGCCCTTTAACATTTTGGCCTTGTTGGTTGTTGAATGTGTCGTTGTATCCTTTGATTGGGATTCACGTCTACTCTTTGTTAATATTTATGCCTTGTTCATTTTGAGCTTAACGTAAATATTGACATTGTGTTGATCACATTTGCATTGAACTCACTTTGCACACACATTTGCATAGGGTGTATTTCCTTGTTGATTGACTTTGTGTTTCACACTTGCATGATTGTTCCTTGTGATTATTCATCTGGAAAAATTGTTTTCTAGGACAATCATTTTCAATCTCGTCGAGATTACGTCATCACAATGTCTATTTTCCTTAGACCTTTAGAAAATCACACACACATCTCCATACTTACCAAACGTTTAGTTGGTTACCTTTATGCTACCCAAATCGACATGTCACTTCCTTCCCTTTGAAGGATTTCCATCACACTATCTAGGTCTAGACATTTGTGCTTAAATGACACCAACAATGACTGACTATCATGTGGTTTCTCACATTTACAAAAGTATGGAACCTAGGTTCAGGAATTCAAATCAAAAGTTTCTCATTATAACTAAACCTCGTTTGGTTCTTCGTGCTCGAGAGTTCATTCGGGTACCTGTTCCCCACCTTGACTCATTTTCGGTGGTATGGTTTGGATTCTTCTGGTCCAACTTATTATTTGGGTTCCCCCACTCTTCTTCTTCTTATTCAGATCCAAAATACCATTCGGACTCCCACTCTTCTTCTGAAGACTTGGATCCCAACTATTGTTCGGATACCCTTAGATCAAATCTTGAATCACAGTCCTCCCTTCCTTCACAGGACCTTTATTCCAAATCACCTCAACAATGTCTTCCTCTTTTGAAGACTCATGTGACTCCACATTCATTGATCGAAGATCTAATTTGGTTCTTGAGTCACGGTCCTCCCTTTCTTCATAGGACCTACTTCATCAGTCGTCTCAATGACCTCTTCCTCCGTCGAAGAGTTCCACGACTCGGATTACCTCTAGTCAATCATCTAATTCGACTCCTACGTCGCAACTTAACAAATGGCTATGTGATCCTATTTTCTCTCCTACATTGCATCATATTCTAGAAAAGCAATCTAGGTCCAGATCCAAATCATACATTCATGAGGAACCTACCACCAATCCTACTTCCTCTCTTCAGTCATCTTCTTCTATCAATCAATCTTCCCGCTCATCGGACCTATTTCTTCTATTCAACCTTCTATGGCCAAAGAACAACAACCTCTACTAATTGATTTCTCTTAGAATGAAGGAACAATTAGATTACATGATGATATCCCTTTAGAGGATTGCAAAGAAGGATTCTTTCTAGAACTCGATACGCTTGCGTATGGGGAGGAAGAAGTTGATTCCTTTTATCAGAACATAGAGGAAGTGCTTAAGGTCATGGAACTTGATTCTTCTTCTATTCCATCTTCACCTTCTTCTGAGCATGATGAGATGTCGAGGTCTAGCATTGAGCCATGGCCTATCTTCTCGTTACCAAATCATTCCTTATCTATCACCATTCCTCAATCAAAATCTCTCCTTGGGTCACTGCTGACTAGCCCATCAGATTCTTCTATCCTGAGGCCACAACCTAGATGTCCTCCATTTTCTACTTGTGGGTCACCTCTTAGTAGCCCATTACCTTATATTCTTGGGCCACTATTATCCCTTCTTCCTCTTCTATCTATGGGACCTCTCCTGGTAGTCCCTCCTCGTCTATACTTGGACCACATCCTAGTAGCCCTTTGTCATATTCTTCTATTCTTGGACCATGTCCTCGTAGCCCAACTTCTTCCATCTTAGGGTCATATCCTAGCATCCCTTTTTCATCTTCTATCATTAGCTCACATCCTTGTAGCCCATCCTCTTCAATTCTTGGACTATATCCTTTTCATACATCACATATTTCTTCTATCAATGGTTGTGGCAAGCCCGCGGTCATTTCTCACATCAGTCATAAACATCCGCTCTCTTCTCCCACTTCTCGGGGTCAAAAATTCACACGTTAGCTTATAAGAAACCCAAATAGGTTCATTATCAAGCTCATTTCAAAACTTCCAAGAGCTCGAAATCCCCCAACAACTCGAACAATCTCAAAATTATAAATCAAGCGCGATTCAAAAATGCACATCAATGTAACCATCAAGTATGGCGCAAAGTGCATAAACCTCTGGATGGGGAATTCAATCTCCCACATACGAAATCCATGTTTCAGGATAAATCAGCAGTCATTTGTTGAGTACGATCTCACCTCGATCATCGAGATCGGAGATAACATGACACTTGATAAACAAACATGCCTAGTCTCCCTTATCAAGGAAGTAGTGGACATCATTGTTAGATCTTACCATGCAAAGTGACTTTGTTGGTCCCAACCTCCTAAAGCTATCAAAAAGCTAAAAATATAAAAACAATTCAAAAATACAAAAAAATTTGAGAAAACACGAGCAAAATCAAAGGTATAAAGATCAAACATTGCAATCAGGTATTATGTACACATGGATGTTTCTTTCTTCCCTTCCTTATCATTCCTCTACAATTCTTCCTACCATTTTCATCCCTTCGGTGATATTTTGGTTATCCTATTCACATGCATTTTGTGACATTTATCTCTATGGTATGTTTTTGACCCTAGTCTTTCATCACCTTGGTAAATTAAAGAACGACTGACCTCTTAGAAATCCTATCACATTCAACATCTAATAAACTTGTTACGAAGAAATTTTGGACATATTTTTTGACACTAGCAAATGTCATCATTGCAATCACTTCCACCTCCTTCCATCAAGCCATCTATGGTTCTTAAACCCTTGTCAAACAAGAGAGCTGAAATAAGTTTTCAGAAATAAAAAGAATCAAAATCAATCAAATAATTCAAAAGCTAAAAGCAAAAATCAAATTGATATATAACTCTCTCTTGGGGTATCTCCAATAAACTCTACCGGGGCTATGGACGCCTGACTGGCAGTAGAGCAATGTTGCGATTAGAATCAAATGCATCTCGTCGGGGCTATGGACGCTTGGCTAGTAGCGGAGCAATGTACAACTATACTTCCACCTTTCATTCACAAATCACCTATCACCTATCAAAATCAATCATTCCTACACATTGGCTAGGGTGTCTTCACTTGTTGTCTATTAAATCTTCCCTTCAAGAGGTAATAAATTCCATGTGCACACACTAGATCTCTATGAGTAAATCAGGATTAGTATGTTACCAAGTGTCTTTTTTTTAGACCTTGTTCAGACTCTTGCTTTAGTCCATATCTCATCTCACGATTTGTGCCTTTGGTTATTCACTTCTTCATCGCGAGGCTTCTAAAGCTACATTCATATCATTCACATTTTCTTCTACTTCGTTCAGAACATCCATGTGTATAAGACTACTTTTTGCCATGTTTTCAAACACCTTTGTCCCCTTTCACAAAAACAATCTTCTCCTTCCTTTCTATCATGTGCTTTTAGGCCAACTTACGCTGGGGGCATCCTTGCTCCTTCCTAGCACTTCATTGGTTTATGTTCACCATCATGTTGAACTTATCCATAATGTCCTTAGGTCCTGCTTCTACCTATGAAGATTTTTCCTTTGAAATACTCCCACCTAATCGCTGGGGCATTTTTGCATCTTCACCTTTCTCGTACACACGTGGCATTATGCCTTTGTACATCCCATCTATCATTGGTGGCATCCATGCTTCCTCATCTTCTTGTACATACTTTCAAAAAAACTTTCAAAATTAAAACATTCAAATATGTTAGAAAAATCAAAAAAATCAAATATGTTTCATAAAACTTCTAAAAATTGAAAATTATCTTACAAAACATCGTTCTTTAGTTCTCACCTATTCATGTGCGTGACTCGTGGATCATCTTGATCTACCTCCATCAACAAAATCTAAGTTGCTTACTTTGCCTCAGTACTCACGGGGCACAACGAGTTGTCTAGTACTATTTCGTAGTATACATTACTTTTTCATAAGACCTGGGTGTCCTCCGTTATTCCCCTAGCATATATCCTTTCTTGGGGAACCATTGTCAACCCTTTTCGTTAATTCACATAGGTCAGAACTAAAGCTTGATAATAAAAACATTACATTATGTTTCTTTGTTAGGTTAGCTTCTGTTACTTTCTTGTATTGCATTGCATTTTGTATGTTGCATGGAGTTAGGCATCTTTTACTTCCTTGTATTGCATTGCATTTTGTATGTTACATGGAGTTAGTGCTTTTAGCAATGGACATTTGTTTGTATATGGATTTTCATGTCATACTACACTTTTGTTCATTCTTTTTAATAAGAACCGATGATGAATATCTCTAGCAATATAATGAAAATTAAGTTGTTTAAAAGGCATTGGATGGATGCTAGCTCATTCCCCCTTCCTCGTACTCATTTTCTTCTATATCCCCTTTCATTTCTTCTTCTTCACACTTTTCTTTATTTTGTTCTCTTTCTATCATCTTTTCGATCATCAATCAAGTTCTTCTATCACCCCATCGATAATCGAGGGGGCATCTTTCATTCTACTCATTTTTCTTATATCCCTTCAAAAAAATTCTACTTGTTTATGCTTGTCTACTTTCTTTGAAGTGACGTTACTTACGCCACCTCAAAGAGGGGAAAATGTAGACACCTAAAATATGCTTACACTTAGAATTTTCTCCCATTTAATCAATTGATGACACTCGTTAATTCCCCATTCTTTGCTCCATTCTCAAATGCCCATTCACGACACTCTTTTAGTCGTATTCCTCCTATAATCAGCTAATTTGGTTAATATCTCTCTTATTAGCTAAACATTCCTCCTTTCGACCATTCAGAACCTCCCTAATTCTCTCTAGACCACTTCTATTGGCTTCGTAAGCTATCTATTAGTCATAATTGGTTATCCGGACCCTCCCAACTCTCAATGAGTCTCTAATCATAGCCTAAACCCTAGTTAACTAGCCTAAACCAAGCTTATCTAGGCCTAAAGCATGTTTATAATAATCTAATCTAAAGGTGCTTTTTGAGCTTTAGTCCCACATGCACCCAAATTTCAACATCCTCTCATTTGGAAATCTATAAATAAAAGGGTCACCCCTCCCTTTTAAACACACAACTTCACTCATAAGTCCTTCTCTCTCACATTTGGAGATATTGGCATTAGACCCAATCTGCATTAGTCAAGCTAATAGGCATTTGATCTTGGCTATCCTCCATTGTTGAGAGCTCCTTCATCTTGCATCCATACATTCCAACTATAGTTAGTAGGAAAGATCTAAAGTTTGGCCATGTAGCCAACTTAGAGAGATCTCTTCACTATTTTGGGAGTAAACAACACACAATTTTATTGCTTAGAATCTAACTAGGTTCACTTTCATTAAGCATTCATGGAGTAGAGAGTAGTATATATGCTAAGGTTTGAATATTTGTTTCAAGTTTATATATGCATAGATAGTTGCTTGTTTAGCTCTCATCTCATGGTGCATGGATGAGTAAAACAAAGCTTTGAGGTGCTTTAGCCTTATTCCATAGTTTTTGCAAACTTTCCATTGCATACACTTGCAATTTGGTGGATGTGGGATAAAGCCCAAAGAAGAAATGCAAAGGATATGCATGTTTAATAAAGGATGTGCACTTTATGGGAGTTGAGAGGGGTTTAATTAATCAAATGTGATTAATTAATAGGTAGGGATAAGCTTGTAGAAGCTATTTAGGGGATTTAGAGGAAAATTAGCATGATTCGAGGGATGTAAGAGAGGAATTTGATCCAATAAATGGTGATTTATTGATTTAGAGTAGCAAACATAATTAATTAATAATAATTAATTAACCTAAGTATAAGGACACTAATTAACAAAGAGTTGTTAATCAAAGCATCCTAAGTGATATGGAGGCTAATTAATTAACAAAATGTAATTAATTAATGGGAATAGAGGGAAAATGGTGGTTTATTGACGAAGTGTCGTCAATTGACCAAAAGAGAGTGAAGAGGTGTTTATTTGACGAAGTGTCATCAATTTTCCAAATGACAAGAAAGAGGATAAACAATGCAATTTAAGTATTAAAATTGCTTGATTGAATTCTAGGTGTCTACAATTGGTTTTTAGTGTTTACAGTTTGTTATATCCGAGTCTTCAAAGTGTATTGGTTCTTGAAACCTTCTCGCATTGACCAGAAGTGTAGTTTCAAATCATTGATAGGCATTTGAGGTGGGATAAGCCACATTGTATGTATATAGTGAGCACAATCAACTTAAGAATTACTTTCAAAACTATGTATCCATCTTGTGTTCATATTGATTTGTTGAAGTTTGGATCAGTTGTTGTGAATCCCACTGGATTTAGTTGTCAACATGTCACATTGCCAAACCAATCACCTAATCCACGCATATTATGTGCACATTTTTCTACATATACCTACCAAACCCGACGGTTCCTTGACTTGATATCACGGTTGGTATGCACAATTTAAGCATTATTAATTCTATGGGAAAAATCATTTCATTGATGAATCAATGATATATATATAAGGGTACACTGATATATTGGTTTGACCAGGGACAGGTAGCCTATATACATAATCCCTGCCATGGTGAATGCGGTAATCATCGGTCTTCTTTCCTCACATTCCACTTTGTCATATATGGATAGTGGCGGTAGTCATCTCCATTCCACGGTGTCATATATAGATAGGGGCCCACCTGTGGTCACTTTCTCTAAAATATGGTAATAGAGTTGATTAATTCCAATATTTCATTGGATTTTGTGTACATTGTAAAATGATCAAGAATTAATTGTCATCAAAAGAGTTGAGTTAATGTTTTCATATTGTTAAAATAGATTCATTTTGAATTATTTTATTAAAATTGTCATATCAATCATTGTAGTGTCAAGAGTCAAAAGTTGGGAAAAAAGTTGTATGTATTTTAAATGAATGTATTATCGCTTGTACACAGCATCCATCATTGTAAATTGAGCCTCAAAATCAAAATTGATAAGTAGTGACAAATTAGAGTATGGAGGCAACAAAGGATGGATGTCAAACAATGACCTCTTGTCAACCACTAGCGACAGGACCACACAAAGATTTGGTGGCATTTTTTAGTGTACTTTCAGTTTAATATGTTTTCTTTCCATAGTGCTATGTTGAGATTTCTTATTGTGTTGGTTTATTGAATAAAACCATTTGTTGACATTTGGGGAAAGAAGCATATTCAACGAATCTAGCTATTGAAAGGGGAAGATTTCGAGGTAAACTCAATATGGATTGTTCTCCGGATAGTTCGACCTCTAGGAATCTATAGGATTAATAATTTGAAGCTCAATGAATTTAGCTCATTGGAGCTCTAAGAATCCATGGGAGATTCAAAAATTGGGGCTCGAGAATCTCAATAGAATTCAGTTTACAGCTACATCTTTCCGAGGGTAAAGAGACAGACTTGGTGGAGTTATACGTGATCTAAGTAGTGTTTTCAGGAGAAACATTTACAAGACATGTTTCTCTTCTCTCATGTTCATAGTAAGGTGGGAAATGTTAGGAATTATTAGTGTTCACCTTATATTTTGTGAGTTAAAAATATAACAATATATGTATGGGTAATGAGTTGTTATAAAACAACTCATAATTGATGATAATAAATAATAGTATGAGTTGATTAGAACAACTCGTATATTTAGATGAATATGTTAGAGTGAGTTGTTTACAACAACTCATATTAATAGAGATATTATAGGGATCTAATTGGTATGGCATGACTAATTGAAATTAGGATGTCCTTAGCCTATATAATTGTAATCTCTACATACGAATAATTAATCATGTTTTATTGTGTTTTAAATTGTATGATCTAAACCAAATTTATCACTTGATTTGCTCTATTTTTGCACTTTACTAAATACTCTTTGTATTCCCTTTTCTCGCCTTCTCACTAAAATACTCACCCAATACTTTCTAAATTTTTATTTAGCCTTCTCAAGCAACTGTTACTTCAAATTTGCACTTGTAGAATCTAAACTTTCACCTTCAACACACATATTTCCCTCAAAGAAAGGGTACAAATCTGCTACATTGAAGATGGGTGGCATGTCCATCCCATTCAATGGCTTAGCTTCATATGCATTCACTAAAATATTCTCAAAACTCTATAAGGCCATATGTTTATCCATTTGAACTTATTGTATGATCCTTTAGGAACCTATCCTTACACAATTGTGCTAAAATCAACTCACCAAATTGGAAATCCAACTATATTCTCGACTAATCAAGTCATTGTTTGTACTTCATGTTGCTTTCCTTAAGCTTCTTATTCACTTTTATATGTATTTCATGCATGCATGCTGCAAAATCCTCTGTTATAGCATTTCTTCTACTCATCTTAGTTGTTCTTAGCTCACACGTGTCTCTAGGGTTGCAACCATACAATATTTGAAATGGGATCATCGTTGTACTTCTATTTATTGATTTTTATGAAAACTTAACTTGTGCTAGTGTCATATCCCATTATTTAGGCTTGTCTCCCATCAAGCATCTTAGCAAATTACGAAAACATTGCTTCACTACTTAGGTTTGTCCTTGAATTTGAGGATGATATGCTAAAGTGAAATCCTACATTGTTCCAACTTCCTCCACAATGTTCTTCAAAAGTGCCCAAGAAATTGTGTATCTCTATCTAACACGATGCTCTTTAGTAAGCCATACAATCTTACCACCTCCGTGAAGAGCAAATTTACACTATATGTGGCATCACTTGTCTTCGCAAGTCTGTGAAGTGTCATTTTAGGGAATATATGTGGCATCACTATATATTAGCTAGGAAGTTGCCTCTTTGAATTATTGGCATCCTAAGAATGAAATCCATTCTTATCTCCACCCATAGCCTTTCGAAATGGGTAAAGATTTATGCAAACCGGCATTTTAACTTTTTCCCGTAGCAAGTAGGAAAACTCTACTTCCTTGCATGTATTTTGGTGTCCACACTCATCCTTGACCAATAGTAACTCGCATTCAACCATGTTATGTTTTGTCAATACTGAAGTGACCTACAAGGCCTCCATTATGCTTCTCTCTTATCAAGTTCTCTCTCATGGAACTTTTTGGTATGCACAACCACTCTCCTCTCGAACAAAAAAACATCTTGTAACAAATATTCTAGCCATAAAGCTCTATCCATGTTATTCATATTTATGCATGCTCTTGCATCTCTAAAATCCAAGTCTTCTTCACACAACTCCATTATATCAAACTCAATGCACTCTACCTTCATCTCACTCATCACAAGTAACTCTCCTCAATGCATCTACAACCTTATTGAATTGACCATTCTTATGCCTCAAAACAAAAGAATAGTTGTGAATAAACTCAACCCACTTCATATGTTTTTATTTAACTTGCCTTTGTTGTTTATAAGTTGTCATGGTTGGTGATCTGTATACAACACAAACTTTCTGGGAAAATAATAGTGCCTTCACTTCTTGAAAGCTTGTATCATAACATAAAATTCTTGTTCATAGGTGAAATATTTCCACTTTGCTTATTTAGCTTCTTACTAAAGTAAGCAATGGGCTTACCTTTTATTCACAATTGATCGGTAGTTGTCCACTTGCATCACAATCCCTTGGAAGCCTTTATTAAAGTCCATAAATGATAATAACAGTTATTTTGTTATTTTGTCTTCAAAAATGAAATCTCTCCTCTCTGCATGCAATATTTTTACAAGCTTCTTCTTATCGCCTCTCATAGTTTCCATAATGGGTGCAAGAATACCACTAAATTTTCTAATAAATTTCCAACCAAAAATTGTTAACCCATGATCTCTTCTATTTTTGAACATTGCTCTAGGTGATGGTCATTCAATTATGGCTTTTACTTTCTTTGGATTCATCTTTGACCCTTCTCTTGAGATTACAAATCCCAAATATATTAGCTCCTCCTCCATGAAGCTACACTTCTTTAAGTTTACCAACATCTTTTCCGCTTTCAATTTTTGCAATACCAAGCACAAATACAACACATACTCTTCTTTACTTCGACTACAAACCAAAATATCATCAAGGTAGATAATAACAAACTTACCCAAGTAAGGTTTGAACACTTGATTCATGAGTCTCATGAAAGTACTCAGACCATTCGACAACTTGAATGGCATAACAAGCTTCACATATAATTCATAATTTGTTTTTTTAATGTGATCTTCCACTCATATCCTTCTCTATCCGAATTTGATGGTAACCACTCTTCAAATATAGTGTGGTGAAGAGTCCCACTTCACTCAATATGTCAATCAAATCATCTATTCTTGCCAATGAAAATCTATATTTGATGGTTTTCTTGTTTATAGAACGCAAATTTGTACACATTTTCCATTCTCCGCCCTTCTTAGATACCAATACTAATGGAACTACGCACATGGCTCAAACTTTCTTCAAAAATCATTCTCTAATAACACATCCAATTGTCCCTTCACCTTTGCATTCTACATAAGTGTTAACCTTTATGTTGCTTGGTTAGGAAAACTTGATTTGGGTACTGTACATACCCAAAATTATAGGGTATCTTGCACCACCGAGCAACGTTACACGTGCCCCAATGATGATACAGTCTCCTTGCAAGCTATTTGGGATATGGAAAATCTCTCCAAGTATGCGTTAACATCCCGCATGTCTCACTTAGCCCCTGTGTGCTTTGTTTTTCTCTTCCTCCCTCTTCTTCCTTGCATTTTTGTCTTCAATTCATTTAAATCGCGCATACTGCTCAGGCGGCGTCCTTCACACATTTTCTAGAATGTTCTTTTTAACGTGACTCATGTAAAATTTCAATGTTTACTAGCTTTTTTCACCGCCTTTGCTTGTATTTATGATTCTGGTTCCCTAGAATAGTGTTTTTGCATTGTTTATGGTTAAAGAGTTCAATTTGGTTTTCACCTTTGGGTAAATGGGAATTCTATACATAGTTGGCTTGTGCTTAAGCAAATGGCCCCTCAAATTTGCCTCTCAAATTCTCATTTCAATAGCTTAGTCTTTCAATTTTGCTTAGGATTCATAGTTTTATTTGTTGCATGCATAGTTAGTATTGTTTTGTTGTTTGGAAGCCACATAATATTCTTGTGCTAGTGTTGTTACGGTTTCATGCAATCAATTGCGGTAGAGATGATTTAATCTTCGGTAGGAAGCCATTAAATTTGCAGGTTTTGTTTATCAAGCGAGGATAGTTTCGGAGTTCGGATGTTTTATGTTGTATGACTCATGATAAATCCCGCTAGGAATTGTATAAGCAAGCTAATCGTTCTCTTACGCTATCCCTCTCCTACTCGCATTGTATTTAGTCTGCATTCTAAGCTGCCATTATTTTGATACCAACTTCTGCTTGATGCTAACATCACATGATTTTTTGGATTCACGTGAGCACGAAGGAACGAGGAGATCACACTGAGGGGACAAAGCCACACACCATCAGATTTGCCACTGTTCTGCAAAATCTAGGTTCAAGCTTTCAAAGTTCTAGTTAAAACATATCAAATAGAATAGTAAATCATTTCATTTCAATTAATCTCACTTTCGATATTGCCGGGGAAGCTGTGGGGATTGATAGTTTCTGAGAAACTATGATTCACTCCTCACTTCTGAGGTAGGATTGAGAGTCTTTCAAATAGATTAGATCGGTTATCTGGTTATTTAGAATAGATTTACAACTGCACAGGAAAGTAGCCATACTCGGCTGCTTTGTTTGTTTTAATTTTGTTATTAGTTTAGTTGTCAATTTCTAGATATATTAAATAGTTGCTCTTTCAATTTCGTTCAAATAATTCATCAAAAACACAAAAATAGAGAAATTACATATGTTGTAGATATACTTTGCATAGTTAGTTTCACTTTGCTTCAGTTAGATTTACACTGTTTCTTTTGCATGACAATCATGGGACCTAGGGAGCCCAAAGAATACGTATTCGAGCCAATTGTACCTCAACTCAATCTTGTTACAGTGATAACTGACATAGATCAGAATCTTAGAATCCAAGTCTTCTAAATAACAACAGACTTACAATAGATCAGCTCACAGTTAAGAGGACTAAACATAGAAGATGACCAAGCACATACATTTTGGTCAAACCAGCCAAACTACATATTACCCTAGATAAATATCCGCATGACTGTAGAAGGGCTTGAAAGAGAGAAAATGTTCGGTTGTGATCCTTTGGTCCCACAACCAGACGCAGGAGACACTTTCACTGACATAGACACTAGTTTAAGAATTCAGGTTGCAAGAACGTCTGTAAGATACTCTAAGAAGATTGCACAACCGTTGTTAGTTCTAAACACATAGAGGCCGAAAATACATACGACTACCGGATACTAGGAATTAGGGATTGATTACGCACATGACCATAGGAGGTCCAAAACAACCACGAACATACGGTTGTGATCCATAGGTCCCACAACCCAACGGGCCCTGAGACCAATCAAACGTTAATGCTAGTTTATGCACATTAGTATTTAGATCCACTCCACTTCCGCCAACCATTATCACACGATTATCCTTGTTAGACATAGCATTAACGAAGCTAAAGAGTTACGGACTAGCCTAGATAATCACCCATAAAATCCTTTGTATCCATCATCCATCTTATGATCCTTTCTAGATACATACACGAAACAATTCCAGGTCATTTTCCCTGTATCCCACAACCTCTAGACCGGATCACGCCAGAGCTCGATATTGATTAGAGCCTTCGAGTAGTCATCCTCGCCGACCGATCTATCACACCAATTCAGGTTAGAAGGGCCTTCTTTTCCTTAGATTCGTAGATTCCATTAGTGCGTGTCGAGAGATATAAGATTACCTACCTAGTTTACATGTACCCTACGTATATTCCATCCCCACTGCTTTCTCGGCACGACCTTGGGAGGTCGGGTGCCAAGAAGAGTTACTTATAGATTCCCACACTCGCTTGTCACTTTTTCATCATACAAAATTGGTGAACCCAACGTGAAGGAAATAGTTCTTCCTCTTTTATTTTTCACTTCTTCCATCCACCTTCGCTCTTTCCCATTATTCTGCGGGTATTCATATACCCCCGAATATGATGGGATTCGATGCATATGGTAGACCTCTTCTAGGTCTTGAAGCATACTATGATCAATTGAATAGACAGCCATCACCCTCACTCTCAGCATGGGGTGACAACTATTCAACTAACCAATTGTCAACACAAACTCTACCCCCAAGGGCTAGATATAGTTCTTCTTTCACAATAGAGGAGTTGGATCAGCTCGCTCAAACGCAACAACTAGAGCCTTCAGGCTCGAACAACATGATGTTTACGGGAGAATCTGGTTCGTCTCCTCAGGTGTTGCTTAGACCACAAATTAGTAGACAATCAGATCCATATCTATTTTTAGATGATGAACATTTAGTGCGTTATGCCAGGAATGAACAACGCTCTTGGAGTATGTACCCACCTATAGGAAGTTTACAAACATAACCCAAGGTCTCGTTTCAAGAAAACACCTCCATGCCGCATTACCCATAGGAAATGCCCTCGATGAAACTTGGGGGAAGCGATCGAGTTCATAGCAAAGAACGTACCACATGCCTATACAACCTCAGGATATACAACAAATGCCACTAAGGCAAAATACTGTGACTTCACCAAATGAAGTCATCTCAACTTTAGTAGAAAAGGTTAGAGGATTAGAACTTGCTCAAGTGAGTCAAAATTCTCAATTCATGCAGGCAGGAATTTCCAATCCTCCACATCATTCTAGCCAAGTATACCTCCTCACAGGAATAGGCACGTTGGGCATGCCTCCTCGTATTCACAACAAACGCCAACTAGAACCGTTGTTTCTAACACGTTCAAAGTGGAAAATATGATACCTCCCGATCTAGTACAAAATAATCCATTCCTAGGTAATAGTCCTCTGTATTTAAACACGTATTCCAAATCACCACGGGGAGATATATTCTCCTCTCTGGCATGTTCACTCAACCACAAGGATTTCCTTATGTCCCTACAAACACCATCCCACCTCCACCTCCTCAAAGAAACACCATTGATGGTCAAAACCTATGTGATAGGGACTTATTCAAAATATTTGAAAGAGCCCTTCGACTTCACTATATGAAGCGTCATGCTTCCAAGACCTCTTCCCAATTTTCCCAAATACAAAGGGGAAGGAGACCCAAATGCACATATCAAGGCCTACACCACATGACCATTCGAGAATTACTCCTTGGGATGGGGTTGTTGCTAAAATATTCCCTAAAACTTTAGAGGGCATCACCTCGATTGGTATTATAGAATACCTAAAGCTTCCATACATTCGTTTAAACAACTCGTTTGAGTTCATCAAGGCATTTGACATGAACAATTTTTTGAGAACAGAATCGGGAATTCTTGCACATTAAACAAGAACATAATGAATATGTTGCTCACTTCATCCAAAATGGCGTACGAGTCCTTTATTCTTCGGCAAGTGCTCCAAACATGGACCAAATGGAACTATGTGATTTATTCCTTAATTCTCTCAGCAGAGAGGTAAAGGAATAAGTCCGAGAAGTTCCCACTAAGGAATTACAATGAAGTACTTGAAAGCACTCTCTAAATAGATCAAGCAGCAATAGATAGCGGTCGCAAGACATATGGAACAAACGGGAGGTTAATCACCCCCAACCAAAATACTACGACTTATCCTACTACCACAAACATCAATCAAGGACCTAAAATCCTTAACAAAAATCACGGCGCAACAACTGATGGAGTAACTGACCAAGCTAAAAGGAAAATGTTGTAAATACTCCACCACTAGTTAATAATCAATGAAGCATGCAACAACTTTACCACGACAATCAATTGGTGGATTTTAATTGTCCACAACAACAACAAAGAACAATGGCAGGTCGGACTCGGGATCCAAGTCAAAATTCAGCTGAAACCAAAACCAAAACCAAAGACAAAAAATGCAAAAGCGTTAATAATCAATGGTTTAATCGAGTTTTGGAACACAATATATGCCAAACAAACAACCTAACAATTATAATCCCAACTCGTATTGTGGTTTCCACAAAATTCGAGGCCACGACACTAGGACTTGCCGCGATTACAATAAATTCATGCAACATTTTCCAGAGGAACAAAGACAACTTTTTATAGATATGTTCTTGGCAAATCCTGCAACACCTACGCCAAATACTTTCACGAGAGCAGTCTCCCCTCAAAATACACCCCTCAAGATCTTCAACGATCCACTCCCAAATCACAATAACAAAAAATTAAATCCAAATGGGATGAACAAGAGTGTAATGACAGGAAATAATGATCATGAAGCCTCGACTTCGCTAAATCCACCATCGCGCGCGCAATTAGGAAATCGATTCACGACCCAAGATAGTCAGTTTGGTGGAGTTAGACACTGAGCTACCCGTGGAAGCTATAACAAGGACACGAGAGTATTCCTCTCAGCCAAGTCCAAGTTACCCGCTAGAGATAGATAACATTCAACAACTATTAGTAAAACCCGTAGGTGCCTATGATTTAATTAATGACCTAACGAAGACCTTCTCTCACATCTCCTTTTTGGACTTATTAAATAACTCCCCTGCCCATAGGGCCACTCTTTTAGAAGCATTAGGTTTAGGTCATTTAACTAACATCACTCCACCTCCTGAAACACAGGTAAACCATATAGACTTTGATATCCACCATTCGGGGCAGCCGGATAGGGATCGAGTTTATATTTAACATAAACAAAATGCCGATAGGCGTCAAGATTGCACGAAGAGGTGATACGGCCTTACATTTGCAAGTATGGGTTTATAACAATTATGTTAAGCGCAATGATAGTTGACGATGGGGCAAAGTGGTTAACATAGTCCCCTTCTCTTTCCTTTAAAAGATAGGGTATGGAGAAACAAATTGTTCCACGACTCGGAATACACCGAGAGGCTATGATAGCCTTAAGGCCACCTTAGGACCCAAAACAATCCTAAGCGAGTTTTATATTATAAATCAGGAAATCAACTATAATATGATCCTCGATCGGCCAGTGGATACACCGTATGAAGGCAATCCCTTCTATGTTATTTCAAGAAATAAGATTCTGCCCTTGGGAAAGGTATTCGTAGCCAAAGGCAATCCAAAACCATTCAATATACACCTAGCAGACACGAAGAAAAGGCCCAAAGCATTCACTCTCGAGTTTGAACTCCCAATAAATCAACTTAACAACCCAACCGACTCGAAGCTGGAAGAAAAGTTGGTACCTACAACGGGGTTAGAAGTTACGAACCTAATCAAGAATATCCCATCCCTCAAGGACGAGGCTAAAGAAGCAATATCATTAGGAACTACTGTGAAGATTTTTGAATTGCTAGAATAGGATCTACCAATTTTCCTGCCATTTGATTCAGTAGGCATGGGATATACCCTAGGTGTTGGTTCTCTTCTAGCAGAGGATCTCTGCATGGTAGAAGTAATCAAAGCAGAAGAAGGTGACGTAACAAATGTCCCAACATCCATCTTCCCAACTAAATATTGGACTCTCCATTTCGATGGAGCTAGATGTCATTATGGGGATGGGGCAGGTGTGATCTTTACTTCGCCGAAGGAAAGATCCTACCATTCACCTTTAAGTTAAATTTTGAATGTAAAAACAATGGCATTGAGTACGAAGCCCTCCTCCTTGGTCTTATCGTAGCTAAAAGGATCGGTGTTAATAACATCAGAGTATTAGGAGACTCATAATTAGTAGCAAACCAAGTCTCTGAGGTGTATGAGACTAGAGTTGAACATTTACAACTCTACAAAACAGCAGTATTAGATCTCGAGCAAAGGATTTAACTTCATATCAATTGAAGCAATCCTGCAAGAACAAAATCTTCTCACAGATTCGATAGTAACCTCGCTTCACATTTCACTCCAAGCAGTGAGTTGGAGGACACCTGTTTCATGGTATCCCTTTGCATTGAACCATTAGTGAGGAAAATTTCAAACCCTCATTTAACAAACATAGCTGAGAATAATGTGCTATCTTAGATCACGTTGATAGTGATAGAGCCACTCTTGATTACTTAAATGCTTGTGCAGCGTTACATCTCACCCATCACGTGGTGGATTTGTCTTTAATCCCACATTCGTCTTCTTACTTCGGAAATCCCATGATAGAGCTTCCCTCGCAAAAGGAACTCGACATATACGCGGTAGAGAATGGAGAAGATCTGGAACTACCTCCAAGATCGCTTTGAGTTTGAAGAAGGTAACACTTCTTTAATCGAAGAAACGATTGATATTAACATTGGAGCGGAGGAAGAACAGAAGATCTTGAAACTAGGATCTTCGTTAACTCCGGAGGAAAGAAATAGAGATACGCACTCGAATACTCGAGAGAACATCAAAAGGCTTTTACATTTAATTATAAATAAATGACGGGAATTACATCACACATCGCGAGTACACAACCTCGTCACCAAACTAGATGCAAAGCCAATTAAACAAAAATCGAGACCAATGAAACCCAAGGTAACTCTCATGGTGAAGGAAGAAGTAATGAAACTCCTCCAGTAGAATTCATCAAACTGGTCAATTACTCTCGGTGGGTATCGATATCGTTCCCATTCTCAAAAGAATGGGAAGATATGCATTTGCATAGACCACGAGACATTAACAAGGCATGTCCCAAAGACGACTTCCCGTTACCATCCATTGACATCACCGTTGATGCAACAGCTGGATTTGAGCTTTTGTCTCTCATGGATGGATTCTCAGGATACAATCAAATCAAAATATCTAAATAAGACCAAGCCAAAACCATGTTTATAACTCCTTGGGGAACCTATTGCTACGTTGTTATGCCATTTGGTCTCAAGAACGCTGGTGCCACATACCAGCGGGCAATGACATACATATTTCACGATCTTATTCACAAAATTGTGGAATCCTATGTAGATGACTTGTTGGCCAAGGCTAGGAAGCATTGTGATCACCGGAAGTGCTCCGCATCATTCTTTCACGTTTGATAGAATACGGAGTCACACTAAACCCAGAAAAATGTGTTTTTGGTGTGATAGGAGGGAAGCTCCTAGGTTACATTATATCATCACGAGGGATCGATGTAGACCCAGCCAAAATCTGGGCTGTTCTTGAAATGATCCCACCTTCGGATGAATCTGGAATCAAGTTGTTTCTTGGGAAACTTGGTGCAATCCAAAGATTCATCCCAGATTTAAGCTTTTCATTCATCCAATCAAAAATCTACTCAAGAAATATTATAGTATCGATTGGACCAAAGACTGCAATGAGGCTTTTGAAGCAGTTAAGTGTTTCTTGTTGTCACCACCTACGCTAATGCCTCCTAAGCTGACCACCCTTTAATCTTATATTCACGAGCTACGATGTCTCGCATTAGCCTGCATGCTAGCTCAAGAAGACAATGAAAGCGAGAACATGCGATCTATTTTATTAGCCAAACATTGCTCGACTATGAAACACATTACGCAACTGACAAGCGAGAGTGCCTCGCCATAGTCTTCACACCCAAACGCTTAAGACATTACATGCTCAATCAAGAAACAAGGGTCATTATAAAAACAGACCATTTACGAACTTTCCTCATGCAAGGGTCCTTATCTAAAAAGGTTGGACGCTTTATAACCTTAATGGGTGAATTTGAATTAACTTTTGTAAACCAGAAGTCCGTTAAGGGACAAATCATTGTAGATTGGCTGGCTGATAGCCCATTAGACGAGAGCGATCTAATCAATCTAGATTTTCCTGATGAATGCATATATTACATTGAAACTAGACCTCCTATCTCCGAATGTCCTTGGTATACTGCTATTGTTAATTATATCATGGGCCATGCATATCCAGAAGGTGCTACACCGCAACAAAGAAGGTGATTACGCATTATCATAACTAAATACGTTATTATAGAATAAGTGCTCTATCATAAGGCGCTCGATGGAATGCTCCTAAGGTGTGTTGACACGAGAAGAATCTAAGAAGATTCTCTATGAATCTCACAGTGGAATGTGTGGCAACCATTTTGGAGGTCATGCCACTACCCGCAAAATACATCGGATGAGCTATTTCTCACCCACTCTAGAACACGATGCAGTAGAGTTTCTACGCAAGTGTCGTAAATGCCAAGAATTTTCCCACAAGATTCACATGTCGGCACAAGCTCTACAACCAATCACAACTCCATGGCCCTTTTCTACATGGGGCCTAGATTTGATAGGGAAATTCTCTCCCTCATCAACAGATGGCCATAACTTCATAATCACGGCCATCGAGTATTTTACCAAATGGGTAGAGGTTATGCCTCTCACCACTGTACTAGGTTCCAGTGATCACCAAGTTCATTTTAAACCAGATCATTTATAGGTACGGTGTCCCACAAATCATTATCTCAGATAATGGTACTTCCTTTAAGAATGACGAAGTCAAGTGAGCTATGCTGATAAATTTAAGATAAACCATCATCTGACCTCTTTGTATTACCCTCAAGCCAACGGACGGAGTTGAAGGAACAAACAAAACATTGAAAGTTATTCTCCTTAAAACGGTAAAAGAAAACAAGCGAGATTGGCATTTAAAGTTGTATCCAACCTTGTGGGCCCACCGAACTTCAATAAGAACACCAACAGGAGCAACTCATTTCTCATTGGTATTCAGAATAGAAGTAGTTCTCCCACTTGAGGTTGAAATACCCAGTCTCTGCATCTCACTACAAGGTATTCTGGATGAAGAAGCTTATAGAGAACACATCTCTCCCAACTAGAAAGCCTAGATGAGGCCAGGTTAGACGCTAAACAACGGCATAGAGTCTATGCTGACCGGATGTGTCGGCAGTATAATAAAAAGGTCTATGAACGAGATATATATGAAGGAGATCTAGTTCTAAGACTGAAACGACCATATCGATAAAAAGACTGGTGAAGGAAGGAAATTCCGGCCCAAATGGTTGGGCCCATATCGAGTCATGAAGGAATATGGAAATGGTGCATATCTCTTATGTATGTTGGAAGGTGAGGAGTTTGGTGAAGCTGTCAATTCCTTGCACCTTAAACGGTTTTACGCATGAAGCATCGGCACTACTTGTATAATTATATCTACATTGCATCTTCATGTAGTTAGGTTCATTTATCCACTTGTTTCGCATACAATTTTATGATCAAGGAACTTATTCTCAAAGCAATTCATTAAAAACTTCTGATGGTATTGGCATAAGCATTCCAATCATACTTCTTCATTTTTATAACATCATCACCTATTTCGGAATCATTTCATCCATATAAAGCTAGATATGACAAAGTCTTAATGGTAACCATACCACGGTCTGCATGCTTGTTCTCACTTTTGGTTTCTTCCTAGGATAGTTGTCTTGCCTATAGTGCATTCTAGAAGCTTCATAGTGTGATGACTATCCCATATGTATATATCTTTGGAAATAAGAACATACCGACATTTTGCTCAAATAAATAAATCAAATGTAGATCAAACGAGAAAAAATTTATTTTACACATTCCCTTGCCCTTCCGACCTTCGATGATGAGCTTGCGTCTCTTACTAGTGACGTAGGGTTGGGAAAGGATGGGAATGTCCTTACTCGCATATGCCTTGTACATGGTGATAAACCCATGCTTCTTACTAGTGGCATGGGGCAAGGTGTGGGGGTCCTCTTGAAAATAAACGTTAAAGGTCGTAAGCAAATAGTTCAAATGAACCTTTGAAATCTTGAGTCAAAAACAAATGAATCGGATGTCTAAAATTCCAAGAGCACTTAAAACCACGAAAACCAGATTTTGTCTACCATGTGGCCATCTACGGATCTAAGTCTAGATAAACCGCAAGGCAAGTAG
This sequence comes from Taxus wallichiana var. yunnanensis, assembly GCA_018340775.1. Classification (NCBI taxonomy): domain Eukaryota; kingdom Viridiplantae; phylum Streptophyta; class Pinopsida; order Cupressales; family Taxaceae; genus Taxus; species Taxus wallichiana. The sequence continues at coordinate 669,359,700 of CM031239.1, forward strand.
CATTCTAAACTATGGAGTCACTCGAGTAGAGTAGGTTTGTAGCATCCTAATTTTGTTCCATCAAATCTTTGTCTATCTCTCATCACTACCATTCAACAAATTTCATAGCTTGTGCCCTTTCTAGCTCTCGGTGATGAGCCCTCGCATCTTACTAGTTGTGTGGAGTTAGGAGTGGGGCAAGTTCATCTGCTCATCATACCAGTTTATCATCTCATTTTGTCAAAACAAATATGAAGTACCAAAAATTGCTTATAGAAACTAAAGTTCAAGATCACATTGTGTTTGCATTATCATATATCAGCATCACGAAATACAAAAAGAAAGAAAGCATTTGTATCATTTGTTCTCCATTGCATACATTCTGAAAAGCATATAAAAACAACATTATAATTTACATGTGGAAATGAATCACAAAAACATAGACACAGAATCGATCAAAAGAATATATATATATATATATATATATATATATATATATATATATATAATCAAGTTTCCTGTATAATGCCATCATGCGCTAGGCATGGTCAAAATGCTCAAAGAGCCCGAGAAATACAAAATACATCATATAAACAATCTATGAGAGTCAGTGGCCTCTCGGCCCCTATGAGATCCCTCGAAGGTACATGACTACGTGCAGGACTCCGGCTACGTCGGCGCTCTAAATGCACTGAGGGCTCATGGTCCCGAGGAGCAGCTATGGTCTCACTATGAGAGCGACTCCTCATCAGGTGCTCTGCTGTCCTATACCCAGCCAACTCGGTACGGAGGGTAGTCACCATCTTGGCCACATGCCAGATAGGGGAAAAAACATCGGTATGCCTACCGGCTGCTAAAGGCTCCCCTACATCCACGGATAGCTCCGTGCGAGTCCTCTCCATGGGGATCATCAGGGTATCAGTGCATACCCGATGAATCAGGTCTTGCCACTCATCAGCAGTCTCTGCAAGCAAAGGAGAAAACAAGTTAGAAATAGTCAAAAGATAAAAACAAAAATAAGCAAAAGCAGAGATAGCAACTAAGGTAATCCTAACTAGAAAAAAACATTAAGAGAAGGATGATAACTCACTCGGATCTCGGGCCTCAAGATGGATCCCTAGGGTCGGCGCTACCACGAGATGCCACCACCGGGTGATGTGCTCCTCCCGTGTGCGGAGCAACATGGCGTCTGCTACGGACTCATCCTCTCCACCCAAACCCTAAGAAAGCGGCTCCTCGGAAGCTAGGGTCACCCTCTCCGCACTCCGCTCTGCCCTCTCGGCTGTAAGATCTCCCCGATTGTCATGCCACTCGGGATCGTTGTCCCCCTCTCCACCCGACTTAGTTACCTCAACCTTGGTCTCCTCCTCTGTCTCTCCCACTTTGTGAACTCGTCGGGAGCTCGGAATCTATATCAATGGGGTTGTCCTTTGTTGTGGGCGGGCGGCGCAATTTGAAGTAAGGGTGCACGAGGAGCACCGGCTCTCCTCGAGCACATACCACCTGCACAGCTCTGATAGGGGACGGGAGTAGCAACAGATCAATCCCACCTCAGGACCTCCTCCAGCCTCCCGAACCGATCTAAACACCGACACCCCTTTGGGGGGAAGCATATCAACGTAAGGAAGGCCAAGCTCTTTGAGGCACTCGAGCAAAGGATGTGTCTCCACCTTCCCGATCTGTCCCAAGCTGCCTGTGGTAGAGCAAGAGATCAAAGTGAGGACCTCCTCGCCCCATAACCGGCCATGGCACGATAGGGTGTGGCCTCCATATCATCAATAGTCAAGGAGGCGACTGGCTGGTGGGGTGCTCTAAGCACCAACATATCTATCCATCTGGCTGCCCTCATGGCTCGAGATCTGCCACCTCTACACCTCTCCCATAAGGGATGAAACGCTCATAGACCTATCTCATAACAAGGGTCAAATGGCTCGATGACTACCACCCGTAAGCGAACCACCCGGTCTGAATCATGATAGGTGGTCCCAAGTATGTATGTCGGCTCACTAGGCAAAAATCTGGCCATGTCCCTCGATCATGCTGATAATGGGGGACCGTGCAATAAAGTAAAGTGTATCATCCCTTATCCTGATCAATCTCAAGGCAAGGATCCCCATAATGGCTTTGACGAATCAAGGGGATAGATAGGCTAGGAATAGATCGGACCCTCACCCCCTTCTTCGAACCAGTGGAGATAACTACATCTCCCATGTATGAAGCCCATTGTGCTATCTAAGCCCGTGACCTTGCTGTCTCAAGTGTGAGCCGTCTCCCGATGATCGGGACCCCAAGATCAGTAGACATCCTCAAGGTGATAGTCCACTCACCCACGACTCTGGGAATCGAAAAGTGTTCCGATTAGCATCCCAATATGAAAACAAGTCACAAAGTATGTGACTAGAAGGAGCAACATGCGGGACCCGTGATACACACAATATGTCGGCCCTCGAAGAGTGTCTGCTCATCACGAGAAAGTGCATCCAATACTACTAAAATTCGGTCACACTCTCTCTCTCGGCTCCATCGGATATACTCCTCCTTCGCGCATACACCCAAAAACACGCAAAAAGGAGTAAGTATTCAAATCACATTGGAAAAATCATTAAAACATATAGGAATGCTAAAAATGCAAAAACAAATTCAAACAAGTATTATTTTGGCATTCTGTGAAGAACCGCCACCCGATCGGGCGGCGGTTCGTAACCACTGCCTTAAAGGCGGCGGTCTTGTAACCGCTGCCCTACACCACCCGCTCTGCTCAAGCGGCGGTCATGTCCCAAATTTCCGCATGGGTCATGTGCCCTAAAAACACCTAAAAACGCAAAACAAAAACCATTTTGACTAAAACAAAGACTACCCATTAGGCGCCCCCCCTAAGTGACCCTATTAAAACTGACATTTTCAAAAATAATCCCCCCATGACAAAGTTTTCATCATTTTAACATTTTAGGGGTAAAAACGTTAAATCAAGGAAAACTAACTTTGTGATCTCACGGGTCGGTGTTCCGATCGCGAAGGCATGATCACTATCTTGTCACGAACATTTTGACTATACTCTCGTCAAGAACCGTCACCATGGGTCCCAGAGCTCAAAATCAATCAAATCAACACACGTAAATGAATAGGAAAATGGGCCCATTTCTACATATATAGCATCTTAACTTGTTTTGAATGCCCCTTTTCGTAGGTTTAGAGCATCGACGGAGGTAAGTTCTTGTCCCCACACAAATGGTACGTCCTCATTTTATATTACTTTAGTATTTATTTTTTGATTTATTTTATCTACCTACACTTGAGTCCTCTTTTCATTTTACAGGTAGTGGGAATCTTGGAGGGCATCATTTCGACACACGGACGTGTCAGGTATAAATTCTAACTTCCCATTTCGGGACCGCCATACTTGGACCCACCATTTTACACCTCTTCATGGCTAAAACACTTCTCAGGGGGCAATATGTACGTACCCAAAATTGTAGGGTACTGCACTGCCGGAACAACATTACACGTGCCCCAATGATGATACAGGTCTCCTCGTAAGGTGTTCGGGATCCGAAAAAGCTCTCAGTATGCGTTAACATCCCACATGTCCCATTTAGCCCCTTTGTGCTTTGTTTTCTCTTCCTCCCTCTTCTTCCTTGCATTTTTGTCTTGATTATGAAAGCGCCACCTGCTTAGGGTAGTGAGTCCTTTACGCGTTTTCTAGAATGCTCTTTTAACGCGACTCATGTAAAATTTCAACGCGTTTGACTTTTTCACCGCCTTTGCTTGTATTTATGATTTTGGTTCCCTGGAATAGTGTTTTTGCATTGTTTATGGTTAAAGAGTTCAATTTGGTTTTCACCTTTGGGTAAATGGGAATTCTATAAATAGTTGGCTTGTGCTCAAGCAAATGGCCCCTCAAATTTGCCTCTCAATTTCTCATTTCAATAGCTTAGTCTTTCAATTTTGCTTAGGATTCATAGTTTTATTTGTTGCATGCATAGTTAGTATTGTTTTGTTGTTTGGAAGCCACATAATCTTCTTGTGCTAGTGTTGTTACGGTTTAAATGCAATCAATTGCGGTAGGATGATTTAATCTTGGTAGGAAGCCATTAAATTTGCAGGTTTTGTTTATCAGCGAGGATAGTTTCAAGTTCGGATGTTTTATGTTGTATGACTCATGATAAATCCCGCTAGGAATTGTATAAGCCAAACTTGTTCTCTTACGCTATCCCTCTCTACTCGCATTGTATTGATCTGCATTCTAAGTTTTGCCATTATTTTGATACCAACCTGCGATGCTAACATCACACGCTTTTCTAGATTCACGTGAGCACGAAGGAACAAGGAGATCACTGCTTGAGGGGACAAAGCCACACACCATCGATTTGCCACTATTCTACAAAATCCAGTTCAAGCTTTCAAAGTTCTAGTTAAAACATATCAAATAGAATAGTAAATCATTTCATTTCAATTAATCTCACTTTCGATATTGCCAGGTAAGCTATGGGGATTGATAGTTTCTGAGAAACTATGATTCACTCCTCACTTCTGAGGTAGAATCAAGAGTCTTTCAAATAGATTAGATCGGTTATGCGGTTATTTAGAATAGATTTACAATCGCATATGAGCAAGTAGCCATACTCATTTGCTTTGTTTGTTTTAATTTTGTTATTAGTTTAGTTGTCAATTTCTAGATATATTAAATAGTTGCTCTTTCAATTTCGTTCAAATAATTCATCAAAAACACAAAAATAGAGAAATAGAGAAATTACATATGTTGTAGATATACTTTGCATAGTTAGTTTCACTTTGCTTGATTAGATTTACTGCTTTGTTTCTTTTGCATGACAATCACGGGACCTAGGGGCCCAGAGAATACATATTCGAGCCGATTGTACCTCAACCCAATCTTGTTACTGTGATAAGCGCATAGATCGAATCTTAGAATTCAAGTCTTCCGAATAATAACGGACTTACAACGAGATCAACTCACGTTAAGAGGACTAAACATAGAAGACGACCAAGCACATATATGTTTTGGTCAAACCAGCCAAACTACATATTACCCTAGATAAATATCGCATGACTATAGAAGGGCTTGAAAGAGAGTAAATGTTTGCTTGTGATCCTTTGGTCCCACAGCCAGACGCAAGAGACACTTTAAGCCGACATAGACACTAGTTTAAGAATTCGAGGTTGTAAGAACGTCTGTAAGATACTCTGAGAAGATTGCACAATTGTTAGTTCTAAACATAGAAATTTGAAAAGGCATACGACTATTGGATACTAGGGATTAGGGATTGATTCTGCATGACCATAGGAGGTCCACAACAACCACGAACCTACGGTTGTGATCCACATGTCCCACAACCCAACGGGCCCACAGACCAATCAGACGTTGATGCTGGTTTACGCACATTAGTATTTAGATCAACTCCACTTCCACCAACCATTATCGCACAGTTATCCTTGTTAGACATAGCAGTAACTTGAAGCTAAAGAGTTACGGACTAGACCAAATAATCGCCCATAAAATCCGCCATATCCATCATCCATCTTATGACCCTTTACGGAGACATACACGAAACAATTCCGAGGCCATTTTCCCGTAACCCACAACCTCTGGACCGGATCACACGAGCTCGATATTGATTGGAGCCTTGGCGATCATCCTTGCCGACCGATCTATCATGCCAATTCGGAGTTAGAAGGGCCTTCTTTGCCTTAGATTCGCAGATTCCATTAGTGTGTGTTGAAGATATAAGATTACCTAACTAGTTTGCTGTACCCGCGTATATTCCATCCCCACCCATTTGTCTCGGCCACGACCTCGGGAGGTCGGGTGCGAGGAAGAGTTACTTGTAGATTCCCACACTCGCTTGTCACTTTTCCATCGCACAGGTACTAGATCCATATCATGGATAATGTTTCTTACACGTGTCGATCCATCCAAAAAATCCTATAACATTATCAACATATCCATGCAACAAATTACTCACCTCATGTGGAAATTTTTCCATCTTCTTCGTTTTCCAACCTCTGTGGGCTTGAGAAGGAAATTCAAATACATCTTCTCCTTATTTATTTCATTGAAAAAAAAATTGAAAATCATGAAAACTTTAGGACTGTCATCCACCTCTTCTCTTCTATCCTTCAATGGGCTCATTGTGAACCTTCCGTCATCCTTCTCAATTCTCCAAGTGTTTTCTCTTCTATCATGCATGGCCTTTGTTTTTGTATCACCACAGTCTACTCAACAACACATGACAAACCTACATGGTCATTATGTCACACAACACTTCATTCTCATAAGCCTCAATCCAAAAATTCACTTTGCATTGCTCTTTCACTACTATGTGATGTCCCTTGATAACCACGAACACCCGATATGGATTGGGGTGCACATATATATTCAGCCCAAGATTTTCTACTAGTTCATTAGCAACTAAATTATCCATGCTATCACTATCAATCAAAACCTTACAAGATTTACCTCTAGCATTGCATATAATCCAAAAAGATTCTTTCTTTGCACCCATCCATTTGTTTCCTTGTATGGGTTTATCAACACTCTTTTCATCAATAAAGTGTCGTCACGCTCCGATTCTTTTGTATTTTTGGAGATCAACACTCTCTTTATCCACAAGAGCAACATGGTTACTTGTTTCAAGTCTCTTACTATTGTTCGAAGTTTGGTTCTTTTGTATTGGTTGGAGATCCAACACTCTCCTCGTCCATAAGAGCAACATGATTGTTTCCTTCAACTCTCAAAATGTTGTTTTAAAGTGCTTTAGGACATCCATATGCTATATGTCTAGCATATTTTCCATTCAAAACACTTTCCCAAGTGTCCTCTACGTCTTTTACCAAAGTATCCTCTTCTTCTAAAAGAATATCCCCTTCTTCTACGTTTGATTCTATTTTTGAAAAGAGTTAGTTTCTCCCTCATGAGTAGGTTTTCCACTATTGTTGCTTGCTTGTCCTCTTCCTATTGAGAACCTTTTTCTTCCTTTAGAGTTATTTTGTTTTCTTCTAGCCAACTTCTCTTCCACTTCAATGCACATCAATAGCCCACTTATCTTGACTTGCATCGAAACTTTTCAATCTCATATCGAATTGAAAGGTGAAGTCCATTAACATACCTTAATGTTTGTTCTTGATCCACATTAGCATAACCAACTCTAATCTTGAGTTTATAAAACTCCTCAATGTAGTCTTTCACATTCGCCTCTTGGCTAAAATTTTGCAACTTCTTGAATATGCTCAATTGATAATCTAAAGGCAAGACCTTTCCTTTCAATTTTTCATTCATTATGTCCCAAGTTTTGATCTTGGTTTTCCCTCTTCTTTGTCTCTCTAATTGCATATGATCCCACCACCAAGATGCATGGCCTTCCAACTTCATATAAGAAAACTTCACCTTCTCCAAATCCTTTATGGATTCATAATCAAATTATTTTTCCAGCTCTATTGTCCAATCAATAAGATCCTCATAGCTCAAGTTTCCACCATAGCCCTATCGGAGGGTTAAACACACTCATTCACCAAGATCTTTCTAGTTAACACCATTACCCACAGTCTAAAGATTATACACAGCACACATTGCATACAAATTGCAAATTACGAAACTCAATTAGAGACAAGAAATTGGAAACTGCCTCCATATTATTACCTCCAAAATATTCACAATCCATTGTAGTGTACATAGGAGATCAAGTATAAATAGCCTTAAATGGTTTGTTTCATGCAACAAGAATTTGTTGCACAAATCAAACATTAGTTGGGGTTGAATAGTTGCACTTCCCAAATAGTATGTGCAAATATTTTTCACAACTAACCAACAACCTAACTCCCTAATTTAAAGTTTAACTCACTTGGGAATGTGAACACAACTAATACTAAACCCATTTGGAAATAAACCAAATGATTAGCAAGTGTGAACACTCTAACAAGCTTGGGGTATCCATCTTTGGTTTCTTCCTAGCCTTACACTAGCTTTTGGTAGCCTTTCCTCTTGAACATCTATGGGCTCTCTTTCTTGAATCTCTAGGACTTCTCCTTCATCATCACTTTCATCAACAATTGCTCCACTCGTTTGTAAATTTTTCATTGCATCTAGTCTCGTTTGGATTCTAGCCAACATCATTGTCAAACCTACAACTCTAGGTGCTCTCAATGTCCTTCCTCTTCCTCCAACAAGAGGTACTCCTATGTGTGCCATATCCTCACAACAAGCAAACTTCTCTTTCATAACCTACAAATGACTCAACAAGAGCCTCACACACTCAACCCAAAAGGAAACATTGCTTTGATACCAATTGATGCAAATGGGAATGAGGGGACTAAGTAAATGGCTGCCAAACTCCCCAACTTAGGGTTCACAACCCACACTCAAAGGATAGACACGAACACAAAGGCCCAATTCTAGAACAAAACACATTCATTATTGATATTCAACAAAATTACAGAGATCCAAAATGCGAGTATACACACTCCCTACCCCTTTATACTATGAAGAAGTTTCACTCTTTTTCCAATGACTAATTACAATGCATGAACATCATACTTTGGCTCTTTCCATCACTCTCTTCGCTAACCTCTCTAAATTTCCTATATTATGCTCCTTTCCTAGAGTTCTCTCAAAACTAAACTTGTTTTCCTTAGTTTCTCCCCTATCCACAACTCACTCCAACTCTTCATCTCCCTCTAGCTTTGAATCTCCCATCTAACACCCATCCATAGGCCTCTTGGAGTCCTAAAGATCTTAAAGAAACACATTCATGTGATGAAATGAGGAATTCTAGGCTTTACTTTTATTTTGCATATGCCACAAGTGAAACCACTAGTTTTAACGTACTAATAGTTGTGTAAACGCCAAGGCATTTTGTAACCTAACATCTTCAAAACCGCTAATGAAATTGTCACTCTATGAAAAGTGTTGATTTCACCATTTTCCTCAAAAGAGGTAATCTAACCTCTAGGAAATCGTTGAAATCTTCTTATTATAACATGTACGTGCAACCGTCTCACTGGTTATGAAACTACCACTATATGAAAAGTTGTGATTCCCTAATTTCCTCAAAAGAGGTGACTTAACCTCTAGGAAAGGGCTGAAAATGTCATCTTATCCCTTTTCCATAGCTTTGGCATCCTTCTAAGCTTTCAATGATCCTCCATACATATAAATCTTCATACTTCTTGAGTAGGAAACAAATTTCTACGATGGAATACTTCTTTTGCATGTTTAAAAAAATTATAAGGTCTTGATTTGATAAACAAATTTGCAAAGGAAAAATAAGACATCATTTCTTCTTACTAGTGCCCCTTCATCTTCTACAAAATAGGCTGTGATATCACATGTTGGAACAAGCTTCACATAGGTTATAACCATAAATGGTTGGAAGCCATGTTATTCCATTGATATTAAATCGTACTTACATTATTGAATCATACTTACACCTTCCACATGTAACCTTGAACAACCAAACCTTACAAATATACACAACCCAACTATAAGCTTCAATGAGAACCCCACCAACCAGTAACATGCTATTAGTAAACAATATTAACTTTGATAAATGAAAGGGGTGTCTCAAAGGGATATTGCCCGATAAATTAGTATATATCCTAACCAAGCATCGGATCAACAAAACTAACATATACGGCCACGGCTTGGTTGAACTGAATAGAGAAAAAAAGCACCTGGCATTATGTTGTTTTTGGAGTAGAGGTAATCTGTGTTGGTTTCTCTCAAATGTCATACGCAGCTACTCAACATGATCAGAATTCCTCATGGGAACATCGACTTGAATCTTCTGATTTCGTACCACTTGGAAAGACAAATAGATGGTATGCAATTGCCATGGGTTTTCTATTTGGTAAACTCTTCGAGGGTACCTAATCACTACAACTTCACTTTTGTTCACCCATTAGGGAAACACCTTTAGGAGAAATTTTCGAAAATGTGTGACGGAATTGTGTAGAAATGGAAATTCTTTAAACTTGCCTATAGCAACTCCTATGATATTAAGATTATATGGAGTGCCGTCCATAATCTTAAAACTATATATGGTAGGAAAAAATATTATTTAGTTTTAGCGTTAAAGAGTTATTGTTTTCTACCCTATAAATGGTCATTACCTTAAGTCCCTCTAATTATGTCAATAGGCATTCTACAATGACAACAAGGGGTGGAATCTAATGGTGTGACTGTGTCAACTTTTATTCTCTATATTAAAGTTGGCATATTTTTTATTGTAGTTTTAAATTTTATTTTTAATAATGAGAAGTCAATCAAAAAATAGTAATATCTTGCTACAATGGCAACAAGGGGTGGAATCTAAGAGTGTAACCATTTCAACTTTTATTTTTATATTTAATTTGACTTTACCTTGAAAGGTTTTTTTAAATTGACAAATCAATCAAAAATAGTAATATCTTGACCATATGGTAGAGTTTGACTCTTTTTCTCCGAAATGATTTTTAGGTTGATAGAAATTCTACAATCGCACTACGTGGAGGGATTTAATGGTGTGACTATGTCAATTTTTATTCTCTACATTGAATTTGATGTCCATTTAAATTTCACTTTAAAGTTTTATTTAATTGTGAGAATTCAATTAAAAATATTAACATCTTTGCTATAATGATAGCAAGGGTGGAATTTAAGTGTAAACATTAAATTTGAACCTCACTCGCAAGTTTTTTGTTTAACATTGATAAGTCAATAAAAATAACAATATCTTGACCCCATGGTAGAGTTTGGGGCAAGTTTTTTTTGTTACCAGCAAATGAAGACCATAAAGAGAATGTAATAATATTATTAATCAATGTGATACGTTAAAGTCCATGATAAGAATCATAAAATTGATATTCATTGGAATTTTCAAATACATATATTTAAGACATTTGTACAGGGATTAAACTCAATGAATTTTAGAAATATTCCAAAAAAAAAAAAATTAAGCTCAAAAAATTATAATGGTTTGAAACAATTGTGAAAATAAAAAATTGTGGAATTGGAATAAAATTAAGAATTGTCCTATAACCTAGTAATATCAATTATACTTGTTGGGTGTAAGTTGGAAAGAAATTTATTTTATACTATAAAATAAATTTGAAATTTTCTTAAAATTTTGAAGTTCACTAAAAGACGGTCTTGTCTCATTGCTCAATAATCTTGTTTAACCCATCTTCAGCGTAAGCAAGGTTGGTAAAAAATATTTAACTAGCAGTTACACTATTGGGTGCAAAATTTTCACCCATTGATATCTCCTTGGAACTTAGCTTCATTTCTTGCAATATTATATACTTGAGTATGCCTAATGGTGAAATTTACAGTCTATTTTTGGAAAACATATGGTTAAAAGGATCTAATGGTGAAGACTTGCATACTCAATAAATGAGACATGTTTGAACCCAAAAACTTCATTTACCAGTATATTTTGAGACAAAGATTTGGTATGCAAAATTACATCAATTTGTTTTACCATTCTTAACACACTTACTCATCAAATGAAACCATATGAACCACAATTACCTTTTGTCATACACCCCTTTATTAGCCCTGCTAAGTGGAATATTATTTCATCATGCAATCCCTAAAGCAACTTCAAAACAATACAGCAACAACGTAGCTGTTCTTAATAATTCTGAATCTAATAGTGGTGATGTGGCGTCATTTTTTTATATTAGCTTACCCTAGCAAGTTTTTGAAAGTCTCCTAGATGCTAAAAAAAAAGCTCAATTTTCTCTCGCATGACACACTGATCTAGAGCAAATTATAATATACAAATTTTGTAATCCAAGGCAGAATCATGTCTGCGTAACTTGACTCTCGAATTAGCCATGTGGGGCTCATATGATTAAAATATGACTAATGATGGTAGAGGGAAGCATATATAAGTTACTTTTTGTATCTATTTCAATTAATGAAAATGCGTGAGGTGGGCAATGGGCCTCATTAAATAAATCAAAATAGAAACACAATTTAAACAAAATAAATTTGAAAAAACCTCAGGATTTATATGTTATACAAACACATATTGGCTAAAAATGAGCTTGGCATCGTTGCTCAACAATCCTCTTTACCCCTTCTATAGCTAAAATAAGGTTGGTAAAAACACTTTAATAAAAGGTTGAACCTAAACCAAGGTTGACAAAGACACTAAAATAGAAGGTTGTAGCGTTGGGACGTGTACAAAGAACTATAGTTGATAAATCGATTCTCAAATTGAACCTCTAAACTAAAATGAGTTAGCCTCAAAAAGAAAATAAAAAATAATGCAAAATTAAGAATCAACTTGAAAAACATAATGGAATTTATGGATGGTATGTCCCAAAAACATTGAAAATAAAGAATGTGTAAGACGTATAACTCAAATGAAGTAGGAGATGAAACACATTTCCTCTTAATCCTCCACTATAAAATTGTTTGATAAAATGCCTGGAAGTGATGTAGTCTCGTGGAATAAGATGATTACAGAATCTGCATAGAATGGACTTGGCAAGAAGCTTTGAGATGGTCAGAAAACATTCATCTGCAAATGATGCAATCATGCTTCGTGACTGACCAAAATTATCCTACAAAACAAGCATCTGCAAATGATGCAATCATGCTTCATAACTGACCAAAATTATCCTACAAAACAAGCTTCGATTGAGAAGATATTTTGGTTAAGAAGAGAAGAATACAGAAAAAGGAAAAGAAGGACCTTCTCCTTTACATGTATAAATCACTCACTCATTAAAAAAACAGATGAGGTGCTCTTTACAACAACCTTATTTCAGCAGAAGAAGAGAAGGAGACCTTCAAGATTGAAAGCCATTACAAGAAGCTATAAAGTGACGGTCATGATGTAGATTCAATCAGAGAAAAGGTTTACAAAAACAAAATTAAATCAAATCCATATAAGATTTCTCATAGATGAACAATGTTCTTCTGCCCTTTTTTGATAAACCTTCCCACAGGCAAGCCAGCTCATGCTGCTTGAGCCCTGCAGAGGAAAGAGAAAGATCATTTCTAGCCATGAAGGAATGAACAGGAGCCAGTCTGTATAATGTCATGAATTCTCAAATTATTCATAAACCTTAATGTTTGTAAATGGTATTGAATTGTCTTGGGTGGCTTTTGTTTTGTTGTGTTTTGTATGATTCATCATCGTTGAAAGTTTGTACATACAAGTTCCTGAGCTGAAATTAAAAAGTAAACCAGAAAGTGGTTTGAATTAATTGCACTGATTTTTGATAAGGGAATTAAGAACACAAATGAGAAAGAATGAGGTATGTCTGTTGTGAATGATGAATAAATATGTGAGATATCTGATTTAAATAGGGCTATAAGGCTTTGGCATCTTAAGTTATCAGTCAGCTTTGCTTTGTGAGATTCCCACTTAAATCAATAGTTAGTTTTCCAAACCAATTGATAGTGTGCAGCATGTACAATTGATGCAAATCTAATCCTAATTGGTCTAAGCTAGCGTAAGAAAAAAACTGAATACAGTCTGCCAAAAATGTAGAAATCCAAGGGTGTTAAGCAGTGTTTCATAAATTGATTTTTATAGCTCACTCGACCAGAGAAGTTTGTGTAACAGCAATAATAAAAACACTTTCTATAGAAGACGATCACTAGAGGATATGCACAAAATGGGCTGTTGATAAAGGCTTATGAATTTTTAAGCAAATGCAATTAGCAGGTGTAAAGCTAAACTTGGCAACAATGTGCCAAAATGGAAGTTCTGGAACAGGGCATGGAGATCCATAAAAAAATAATTGAAATTGGGTTTCTTCAGACGTTGTAGTTGTTACTGCATGAATAAAAATGTATGCCAAATGCGGAAGCATGCGGAAGGAAAATGAATTGTTTGACGAAGTCTCAATGTAAAGTGGTTTCATGGAACTAGATAATTGTAGGACATGCACAAAATCAAAGGGTCTTGTTGAAAAGCTTAATATATTTTTAGACAAATGCAATTGGCAGGTGCATAGCCAAACCTTGGAACCTTTGACATTGTCCACTCACCCGATGCCTAAACAAGAACTTTGGAAAAGGGTACTGAGATCCATGAAATAATAATTGATAGCCATGTTTTGTCAGATGATGTACATATGACTGCACCAATGAACATATTTGCAAAATGTGGAAGCATAGAGAACGCAGACAAATCATTTCATAAAATGTCTCAACAGTTGCATGGAATGCAATAATTGTGAGATATGCACTACATTGGGATTGTTAATATATTCTTGGAGATTTTCTCCCAAATGCTATTGGAAGGTGTAAACCAAAACTCTGCAGTCTTTGACAGCATCCTCCCAGCTTATGACAAAATGGGAGCTTGGAAACAGGGTTGAAGATTCACTGAAAAATAATCAAAAGTGAATTTTGTTCTAATTGTGAATACTTACCTTGTAGATAAGTAACAACTCAATATGCACCAATAAGTCCTCTAATTGCAAAAATACAGTATCAAAATCTAAGATTGAATTCAAGAGGACAATATAAGTTACCCCAAGTGCCTCGGTGAAAATAATATGCCTTATCTTTTCCAGAAGGTTCCCAAAAACAATTGTCTAAAGAAATCAACCTTTATAATTCATCACTCTGAGCTCCATGCCCACATGGTCAAACCACACATATGGGCGCTGCTTTGTAAAATAGTTTGTGTTCTTCAGTTTGCTGCATGAGCATCCATGGACTGCCCACAAGGCATGCCAGGTCAGCCAAAAGAAAACAACACTGGTTTCAACTATTACATTACCTGTTATCTCCAGCACAGGATTCAGGCTTCCATAAGCATCCAATTTAGACGCAGACGGAGTCTCAGCAACAAAGATCAGTTTAAACACATTTTATGAATAAAAATTATTATGCAGACGACTGGACTGGACTGCACTAAGAGTGTTGAGGAATTGTTTGGGTTAATCCCGAAGAGCTCTGATATCATGGAATGAAATGATTACGAGGTATCCACAAAATGATGTTCTTGCCATGGCATTAAGGATTTTCAAAAAAATGCCTTAAAAACAAGGTTTCATGAACTACAATGATTGTTACTGGAATATACACCACAAGAAACTAAGATCAATGTGGTCCAGGTTCAGATTTATTGGTTTTTCTTTTTCACTCACTAATCACTCTCAGAAAATGGCTATTAACAGACTAAATCAGATCCCTTTGACTGGCTGACAGAGGATTTTTGTTAAAAACATAATATGTAGCCATAGATACCTAAGACTTCGGAACGGTGGGACGTAGGGACAGGGTTTCGGGACGACAAAAAAATTTGAAAATTTGGGGACAGGTAATAAAAATATATATAAATATATATAATTTATTAATTTTACAAATATAACATGAATAATTCAATAAACTAAGACTTAAAATTGAAAGTTTGAAGATTGAAACCATTAATGATTAATCCAATTATTCATCACATAAGCCAAGGCCCAAAATGCTATATAAATGGCATAGTGACCCACATGAAAAATTCCACATATATAACTTAAGTGAGTCTGGACTTACCAAGTAGGGAAAGCCCGAATTGCAGGTTACTGACATTCCATTGATATTTTTCATGACGAAACATAAAGCATTCAACAAGTATTGTCCTTGAAATTTTCGATTCTTCAATTTAAATAACACGAAAGTTTATACAATTATAAATTGATTAAGCGATTAAGGAAAAGCATCTGCTCAACTAACAAGTCATGTAAAAAGTACCAACCATGCACATACTGCCATTCATTGAATACTCTCAACAAACAGTCACTTCCACAAAATTTTAATTACTTCATGCATTATGCATATAACAGGCAGTACCTCCCACACAACTCAGACAAGAACATTCTAACAAACATTTAACAAGCTGTCCCTTGGGAAGAAAAATAGGATTGCAATGTTTTCTTCAAACAAAATTCACATATTGATTTTTTTATAGCAAATTTGCAAAGGCAACACCTGTCTATATTAAAAGTTCAACCATCATCTATGATCAAAAGTTCTGGCTGACAGCATTTGTTGAACAGATTCCTGTGATTAGTTTTTTCATAGTATGCCGCAACAACTAAGATGCATTTCTTCAGACAAAACTGTCATTATATTTAGGGTAGAATGAGCATTCAAGGGATTTTATTAATCTAAAAGACAGTCCTTGTAAGCCAAACTGAAAGTTTAATTCTTTACACCTCAAATAAGAACTCCATTGTTACTCTTTAATGTTCATCAGTCAAAGGTTTGCACAATTCACATGTATGTATTAAAAGTTTAAAAAATATAAAAAAGTATTAAAAACTGAATATAGCTGTGTTTTAACGTTGGAAATGCGGCAGAGTCGTTGGGGATGTCGTGACATCCCGAGGACATCCCGTGGCGTTCCCAATGAGCATTTGCACCGGGATGTCCCGGCACGTTCCCTGTTTGTGGGGGACGTCCCCCTTTTTCTGGAAATTAGGGACGGCGGGGAAACGTCCCATCTCCATCCCCAAGTCCCCGGGACGTGAGGAAAAGGGCCGGGACACATCCCCGCGTAACACCGTATGTAGCATTTCTAGCAGTCCTAACTCGGTAATTAGTCGTAAAGCTTGGTTTTGTACCTATTAGATAATAGGTCTTTTCAGAATTTTATTTCTAAATCTTTTGCATATCTTATCTCAATATTTAAAAGAATCTCAATGTAATAATACTAGCAATCGCATGTGTACAATGCAATGTGAACGCCGAACGGTATTTGTTACAACCTGATCATAAATCGAACCCTGCTTCCACTTATGTTGCACAGATTTGTAATGCTTCATCTATATTCCTACACTTACAAAATCAATCACACCCCTTATCAACATCAACTACAAAATCAATAATTATCCCTCTAAATCAAATAACATATACCATTCAGCGTTCACATTGCACATAAGATAGCTACAATTTAAGATCTAATTGCTTTTCCAACAACTCCAACCTTATCAAATGAGACACTTGTGTAAGTCTCGAGCTTGCCAAGTATGACAGCAACCAGGAGTTGTTTGTCCATATCGTTAGCACCAACCAAAGGCATCTAGGGTATTGTGTTTTCAAAAGAGGATGGAGTAGGTCCATTGTTGCCAACTGAAGCAAAAATAATTACACCCCCTCAATTGCCTTAAATGTTGTGATGCCCCTGCGAATCTTACTGTGTTTGGGCATGTTTCCGTATCACAGCGAAATGCAAGGAAAAACACGTGATTGTTATTTATGCTTCCCAAAATGAAATTTCTCAATAAAGTTTCACAAACTGTGGCGCTGCTAGCAATAGTCATCTTACTAATGTTATTCTCTTGCGTTTGTATGGATCAACCGGTATTTTGCTAATCTTCTTTGAACCCAAAATCACCAGGCAAACACGTTGCATGTGTTGAATCGTACTGATGTGGCAAAGACTGGCCGAGAGGAATGGAATTGGATTGATTACAATGATGATAATATGAAACTTTGCAAGTAAACATGTCGATCTATCAATGCTCTAAGGACACAACATTTATGTCCCCTTGCAGAGAAGATAGCTACAATATAAGATCTAATTACTTTTCCAACAACTACAACCTTATCAAATGAGACACTTGTGTAGGTCTCAAGGTTGCCAAGTATGACAACAACCGGGAATTGTTTGTCCATATTGTTGGCACCAACCATAGGCATCTAGGGTGTAGAGTTTTAATAGAGGATGGGATGGGTCCATTGTTGCCAACTGAAGCAAAAACAATTATGCCTGTCTCCATTGCCTTAAATGTTGTGATGCTCTGTGAATCCTAGCATGTTTGGGCATGTTTCTGTGTCGCAGCGAAATGTAAGAAAAAACACATGATTCGAGTCAAAGAAATGTAGAATATTTTCATTTTATGTATGCTTTGAACATCTCTTATCTAACCCCTCACATCGCTAGTTATCAAATTTTAACTTTATTTTCAAAAATATAAATGACACATACACACATAAGATTTTTAACTACAATGTGAACAAAAAATGAGAGCCTTTCTCATAGAGAAGCTTCGTCCAAGTAAATCTAAATGTAAATGAAAAACATTTAATTTATAAAGTGAGAGTTTGTGCCCTTTCCTATGATGGCATGGTGATAGTTGTCAATGCATGCCCTCAGTATCTGGAACACTAACTCCCCCCTTTGCCATTTTACTCGGCAAATGCTCCTTGCAAACACAAATTTCTTCTATTGTTTTTATAAATGGCATGAATGATGGTATCTCTCGGATGGGTTCGTCCTTTGTCAAATTGACTCCCTACTCGTCATATCCACTCCCTCCTCTAATGTTTTCCTCTGCCAAATTCTCGTTGCAGATGTCCATTTCTTCTATTGTTTTTATTTTCCTACAGAAGTAAGAGACCCCTTTCCTTTTTTGTAATTATGTTGTCATATATACATTGAAATTTTGATGTCATACATCTTTAAAAAAATATGCAAGCAATAAATCAAAATTTTATGTGGTATTCATGATACGTGATATGTGTGTGTGTCAAATTTAGTTTAAAAGGGATAACATTGTTGTACGAATGCATGTCAATATGAATGTCACAAATTGGGCCAAATGTTGTAGTGGGAATTCCATTACATAACGAGACAAAGGGAGATGTGACCTATCATACCCAGTTATGCAAATTCATGTTCGGATGTGGGGGTTGGTTGCCTAATGACAAATGGGGTTCAACTCCACTCAACCTTCTATTTACTTCAATGGTATGAAAAACCCATAGGAATTCCATTGCATTCTGAAGACAAAGAACTAACTAACAATTGACTTTGCTTCTAACATTGTGTTTCCCACTCACCCATGATTGCATGGGAAAGGTAAGTATGGTTTTGTAGTATCCATAATACAACATCCCAAAGTATTTGAGAACTTAGATTTGGAGCAACATTTGGATCCCTTTCTAGATGTTCTAATTTGAAGTGTATGTCCACACCACGTACTTTGGATGGTTAAGCACACACATCAAAGTGGGGTAAAATATAGACACTCAAAAATGACCTTAACATTTATTTCATATTATTTGTCTACGTATGGGTGAATGGTCCATATTTGACATTATTGAACCATTATAACGATGTTTAAGTCTTGAAATAACATCCCTATATCTCCATACAACCCTCACATCTACCTCATGCCCATCGTCATCTATAACCAGGATTCTCGTACAATTCTTACATATCAAGATCATCCATACATCCTTACACATATCAAGGTTGCCTATAACATCCTCAAAAAAATACTGAAACACATTTAGAAACTGACATAATGATTGCATGCATCACAAACATATATAAACTCAATAACCTTACTTTATAAGGTGTCACAGTTATAAACCATAATTAACTTAAAATTTGTCATTGGATGTCACTTCGATCAACATATTGGACATCAATTTGATCAATTATGAAACTAATTGACATGCACTCCTAAAATTTGGGGAAAATAAGTGTTTATGACAAATATAAGGACATACATGATACATCAATGAAGTGGTATATATGGTGCATGTAAAATTATAATAAATTAGTCATTTATTATTTACAAAAAAACTGAATTAATAATACCCTTCTAGCAAACCCTAATTTATTTTACCATTTGTAATATACAAGTTAAAAATATTGATATACTTAACATATAAATTAATTAAAAATTGATGGTGATATTATAAATAAAGGCGGGAGAGCCGGTGATTTCAAATTTTTGCAATTATTTAGATATATCCGAGTATTAAGAAAATCATTTTAACTCATTTGTATTCAATAGTTTACCCATCATTTACAGTTTATACCTAGCTAAATTAGTAAAAATAAATGTAACTTTATGAATGCTCATTTCCAAACCTAATTTAATTTAGTAAACCAATCCTAGTTGTCAATGGCATTGGGACCATAGCAAGCATTTAACGTGGGATTCCAAATCCACTGCACCAAAAATTTCCGTCTTATGTCGTTCAAATTGTAGGATGCCCCGCCGCGTCATTCAGCACCTGCCCCACGTAGCCCCCTCCGCCGCCGGTGCCATACACGCCGACACACAGGTCAGCAATTTCCGTCGGCGATGTGGCTGTTTTAGAAGTTATAGACTTCTACAAAAAACAAATTTGTTAGCAAATATGTTGAATGTTTTGTTTAGTGTATGCAAGAAGTCAGGGCATTTGAAAAAAAAAACAATTGACATGAATTATCCAGACCTTAAACGTCAAGAATGCAAGAGGCCTTGATCCCTGGAGAAAGGCTTGGTAATGAATAAATGCAGTGTATTGGTGAGTTGATGTGGCTATTGAAGGAATTATCGACTTGTAAAAATATAATGTTAGTTGAAACAAAAAACACATGAGATGAATTATAAATATGAAGAGCAGCTATATGTGGGCATTGGATTTCTGAGTATTCTTTTGAGATCTACTTATAAAAATATAGATATCAAATCCTGTCAGATCCAGATTTTTCAGACATACTGAATCAAACTGATGCAAGTTTCCAAATTTGGTAACTATGGATCAAAATAATTGGGCCTCTTTATGATTGTCATGTAATCCTTGACCACATTTCTTTTCGTATTTGAAGAGAGGCAAGCTTGATGTTAATATTTGTTGTTCTGTGTCAAGAATATTCAAGCAATGCCTAAAACTATTATTTTAGCTATAGAGTAGCCAGAAGTTAGATCTTGTCAAAGTCATGTGTTGTAGGCATATATAAAAAAAAGAGGCTGCAAATTAGAGCTTTTCTTTTAGATTAGATATCAAGTGGAGTGCATTAGATGGAAAATTGATGGCTAAAAACAAGGGACAAATATCAAGACCTGCATACATGAATGGATAGCAATGTAAAGGCCTATGACATTCTTGATAAGACCTTTCTTTGACCATTGAGATGGGAGACTCGTTGTACTACTACTGAGACCCAAAACACCATCTATAGTTGTAGGGGACTTTGCCAAAGATCCATCCTGGTCATATCCACACCTGTCACAAAATAATAAAAATCATTCATCCCTTCAATTCTTTTCCATAACTTTCATTTTCCTACACCTACATAATAGGCCAAGAGAGGTTAGATCATCTCAAATTGCATTTTTGTTTCGAACTATCACAAAGAATAGGCAAATTTTCTTCTTCTTTATTGAGATGCTACATTCTATGATAACAAATACGTCAAATCTATGGCAATGCCGAGATTGAAATGGAGTTTAAAACCGTTGTTATCAACTTCCTCAATTAAAATAAAAAAACTTTAACCAAACGTAGAATTATCCCAGGTGCGACTTCCATTGGTGAGAAACAATGGAACATTGTCTCTAACAAGGAATCCCGTAGAAGAACCACCATCAGTGTACTTAATATCATAATGACATTACCCGCAGAACAGCATGGCCAACGGGAAGGCACACACGTCAGCGCACTGTTTCCCGAGTTGCCCACCCACGCGTAGGGCAGCGTGGAGCCAACGATGGAGGGGAAAGTGAAATAATGAAACCCACAGACCGCCCGGCAGAAGTCCTGCACGCCCACGTCCTCTGACGTCAGCAGGAGATAGACCCCATTCTTGTGATCTACTGATGCAGGGATTCGAACTGCCTGCACCGCGGCATTTTTATCATCGGGCTGGACCCTCGGGCGAGTGAGCAGCTTCCCGTGGGAGTAATCATCGATGAACTCGGAGCCCAAAACCACATTTTTGCTGATATTTTTTCTCGTTTGGTCAGTGTACATCCGAACCGTCTTCCACCACTCGCTCACAGAGGGAGAAGGAGACCTGGTTTCCGAGATGGAAAGCAAGAAATCCTTTATTATTCGCTTGTTGTTGGGGTTCCAGTCGCCATACCAGATAACATGGACGGTAATGTCGCCAGTCAGCACAGGGCCCATATGGCACTTGACATGAACCAGATCAGAAGGGCCAATTTTTTTGAAAAAACGTCCAAATGGTCGAAATTTTGAAAAAACGTCCAAACAGCTGTAAAAACGTCAAATTTAACCCAGTTGTAGAAACGTCCGGAAGTGCCTTTCCCATAGGGGAACGCCGGCGTAAAAATATTTAAAAACTTTCATGTCTAGCTCACCCCACTAATCTTGAGCATCAAGATGGCCTATACGATGATATGCAAATCAATGTAGATAAGAACACAAGCTTTTTCATAAAATAGTTATTAAAAGGAGATAGCAAACCCTAAACAACAAGATGGAACCACTATAGAAGCCCAGGAATCAGAGCAGAACAAAGACTTATTTTGTGGAGATGCTTTTGGGAGCTCAAAATGAAAGAAGCAGGTCCCACAAGCTCTTTCTACAACACATTCCAAACATTAAATCACCACAGTAAAATAAGTATTGATGAAGCTACCAAAAGTAAGTGAACCATAAACGGCGATAGTATTCTCTGTGCAACCTGACAAAAACTTTGAATCGGATGGATTCTCAGCACAATTTATCAAAACAAATGGGAGAACCAAAGAACTTCTTGACTATTGCCAATGAATGCAAGCAACAATAGACTCTTTCACACAAGCTGGACTCCACCAATATCATATTCGTCCAAAAGAAGAAGCACCCAGATAAGCCAGATAGTCGGCCAACATCAAGCTATACTACCATAATATAGAATATCAGTAAAAAAATTCAAGGAGAACATTTGAAGAGATTGTGAGCAGTCTGAAACTCTGATTAAGGCATTCTTATTTTCAGTTGTGGCACTGCCTCAAGCTCAAACCTGTGGCCTGTGATTATTATGCATGAATCTATATAAAACTATATATCGATGGAACGGAACCCAGAAAGAAAGAAAGAAAGAAAGAAATTATATTAAATGACCAAAAGTAGGTCAATGGGACTTGAGAGTGCATCCAATTACAATAGAAAGTGTGAGGGAGAGCCGATTGCATGTCTTGTCTTTTACTGTTAAACTGACCCCAAAAATGTAACGAATGCCATTCTTAGACTTGAACAGATGCGACATGCCACATCATGTCATCACCCAATAGGAAATTTAATATAATCTGAAATCTTTTTGGGCACAACCGTGCATGGGCAATTTTGACTAAATAATGAAAATGTCCTTCTACACTTAAAGCATGAAATGGACGTCGCCTAGCTAAGGGGACATGCAAGCATATGTAAATGTGAATTTATTAAAACAAAAAAATCATGGCATGCACATTTATATGTGCTTGCGCAGCTCAAGATTCTATCCTATGAAAAACTCGTGCACAAAGATTTTCACGGCCCAAGCAGATGTGTAGTGTGGAAAGCAGACTCGGAAACAGCTGAGCACATTCTATTGACATGCCCATTGGCTAGAGAACCTTGAAGAGGATTTGACTCGATAAACAAATGTGAAAGAAGCAATACTTCACAGAATCCTTAAGATAAACAGAAACAGAAAAATGGCATGCACAAGATAAAACAGTACACAAAATTTATCCTGGGGTAACCCTTTCAGTAAAAAACCGAGTACAGTAACTTCTCTTCTTTACTGCACTAACTCAACCATTTACTATACAATAGGGTACTTTCTAGTTTTGCTTTATCCTATTGCATGTCCAGCTATATGTAAGCACATCAATAGGTAACCATCATAGCAGTATTACAATACAATGGGTACCAAAACCATGGGCCAAGAATACAACCCATAACAGTTCCCCATAAATCATGAGTTATCTAACCACCCATATAATAACATAGGTTAAACCACCTATATGGGCCTGAAAACCTATATAGGGGCCCTAAACAAAATTCTCGGGGCCAGCCCCAAACCCTCAAGCCGGGGACCATACATCATGCCTGGCTGTACAATGTAAAAGGGGGTAACTCATGGAAAATATACAACACATTTCCAACAAACCTGGACCTAGATGCTGAATAAACTCTCTTTCAACTGATTCAAATCTGGCACTGCCTATCCTCTTCATTGGCCCCTCTTTGGATACCTGCCTCAGTCATGGTAATGTGGAGTCTGGCTGGAGCATAACCGCTGGATCCTCAGAAATTCTGTTTTACCATGGGAAAGATTGATTCGCCTCATTGAAGTGGCCATTTCAGAGTGGGTTTCAGCTATACTCGAGCAGTCTCCAAAACCTCAAGTGAGAAAGATGTAAAGATCCCCTTTGTTCGTCCCATGTAAAACTCCCTCCTATTCATTGGCTATGAGTAAAAGGGTATTTGACCGAAAACAGTCAAATGGCAAGCTCCTAAATACAAGTGAGTCAGGCTAGACTTTGACAGTGCCTAGCAAGGCAAACAAGGCAGGTCTAGGGTGCATAATGCGCTTGTCCAAAGGCAAGTTCACTACGGCTTCCTTTTCTCCCTTGTTTAATGGAACCAACGATAATGTAGATGCCTTAGCATTGGTGGAGGGTCTTTCCTAGCCAAGGCACTAGGCGGTGTGAATCTAGAAGTTGAAGGGGACTCCCAGCTGGTCATTAACACAATGAAAAAGGAAAGACACCCAACCAGAAGCTAAACTATATTCTTCACCCAGCTTATGAACATCAACATGTGTTTCAGCGAATCTACTTTTCTCACTGTTACCGTGAAGCAAATGGTGCAGCGATCTTCTTGTCAATGCAAGAGCGGAATTGGGAATGTTTTCAAACTGAAAAGCTCTCTATTAAAATATAAGGCTTATTTATTAATATTATGTTAATATTAGTTAATTGTTAACTAGCAATCGCATGTGAGATGTGCAATGGAAACGCTGAAGGGGATGCATCAGAGAAGTTAAATTGAAGGGAGTGAAACATGAAAATGTTTAAGGCATTGGAAAAAGAGGATTTTTTTATGAGTGCATAGGTCCTCTTTTAATCCTATAAGTGATGGTGTTTTTTTTTAACAAATTGTGGTTTGTCAATAAAAGGGGTGATTTGTGAATTGTGGGTTTATTTCTATTAATATGCGACGAGCGTCATGTTGTGGAACAAAATATTGGGACCAGGGTTTTTCCACCCCAAATTCTGGCATCTACAAAATCCACTTTCCATTAATCTTTAACAATTTTCCATGCCCTGCTCTAAACACCCATTTTGGCACACCTAGGAAGATGGTGGCCAAGCTAACTGTAGGACACCAAGGGATTGTGATGACCCATGCAATGATTGTATCAATCCCTAAAAAAATTAATCCATTAAAAGGTAGGGCTTTTCAAGTTGATGACTATTAAGACAAATGTAATGTTTAACAAACATTGCATTAAATAGACAAATTGATGATGGTGACAAAAATTAATATGCAGTCCATAAGTGACTTGTCGGAAGAAAAAATGGTTCACCTATGTTCCCTTCAATAGAATCTCCAACCCAAAAATTCTCCTACCTCAACCTCCTTCATCACGACTCTTATCCCATCCAATGTTTCACCTTCAATCCTTCAACTTAAACTTCTTCAAGACTACCCCTATTGGTAGATCTATCCATATGTATGTTGACAGGGAACATGCCTTCGACATAATAATAATGTGGTCATTTCTGCAACACAAACATTCATTTTTTAGAGGATAATGCGGAGTCTGTCAGGTCAGAGAAGGTGTATGTCTCTAAACGGGATTCAAACCTTGTTCATGGTATTGCAATGGCTCCACCTTTTAATTGAGCCACAAACATCAATTACACAGTTGTTTATTCTCCCATGGCATTTGACTACAAAAGACTAAATTCTTTCTATGTAATTTTGTCTACAGATCACAGGTTTGAATCACAAGAGCTGAATTCTCCTAAAGTCACTTGTATCAGTCACATTAAAATGAAATCTCCCAATGAGACAAGCCATCCAAGAAAGTTAGGGCTGGAAAAGAAATTGATAACTTGCCCAAGCTCAAGAAATTAATGTTGCACAGGCATTGAAAAAACAATAAAGTAGAAGAAAACTAAGAAGAAATAGAAAAGGGAAAGGAAAGGAAAATATGACATCCTTATGTGGGACAAATAAAATGCTACATTTAAGATTCTTACGATGCTAAATTTGGCAGGGTTTATGCAAAGGAAGGTCCAACCATCACTAAATGTGGAACTCATTTGAAAGCGAAGCAATATTCCACCCCTTAAAGCCTTTGATGTCAATAATCATGGAAGAGAAAAAATACGATGAACATAGTGTCTTCCCCAAATGAAGATGTATAAACAAGGCGATAGAGATGACGACGCATGGTAGGAATTCAACAGATTGTAGTATTTGGAGGCTACTGATTCTAAAGAATAAAATCTTTCAATCTTTAGAATTCATTTTTTAAAGTTTTTCCTATTAAAAGCTAAAACTCTGGTAACAAATTTAGCAATAGGAACCCTTCCATCATTCATGATCGAGAAATAAGTAGAGATCTAAATCAAAATTATTCTCTATACTTGAATACGATCCATGCATATGTCCTATTTTAACCTTGTTACCGTCAGGCTGACAAAATATGGCCATCAGTTTAGATTCTAGTACTAAGCCCCGAGGTTGCGAATTTCTGATCTTTGCTTCATCTGTCACACCCTTAGTTCCATATTCCTTCTTTGCTCGAATATCTATATTGATGTTGAGGATACTCCTCATGTATATCAAATATCTATACCGATGTTCGATCCCCTATCAAAAATTCATGGTTGAGTTGTTTTCCATGGAAATGAACTCTAGGTGGTTGTTAGTGCAGCCCTCATCCACCTCCCTGCCAATAGAGCTCTTGGTAGGATTCAATAGAGGGCTCACATTTCTACATTATAATTAATCAGCTTCTCTTCCTCGCCTACTAAGAATTGTGCTAAATCCTCCAAATTACGACCAAATATTGGCCCAATAATACTCATTTCGTGGACTTAATTTTACAGTCACTTTCCGAGGCTAAAATACTGAAAGAAAAATACCTTTAAAAATACTGATTATTTAACTTGGGTAGATGACAACCACCAATGGGCGGGCCAACAAAAGTGGAACTGGAATAACCCTTCGTCTCCAGAGGCTACGCAAGGATTTTATGGAAAAATAAACCCATAAATCATGTATGTACTAAATATCAGTGGTCGCACTATCATGGGGTAAATATGGTGGCCACGTCATCGCTATCTCTGCTGATATGGTAGGTTATTCCCATACCATTCTTCGGAAACTGTCAATCTGTTAAACTATTATGCAACCATTTTATATTATTACATTATTGACGTATGGACTGTCAGAGTTAGCAAGGTCCGGTCCCTATATATTCTGATTGGAAACCGGGGTTAAATTTGATGGGCACTTATACCTGTCAAACAATTTTTAGGTGACGGTAAATTTTTAATGTTGTCAGTTAAAAATATAAAACAATGTTATTTATACATTATTTATAAAATTTATAAATGACTATTCCATATTTATTTAACTATGTTTAATATATATATATATATATATATATATATATTTGTGTGTGTATACAATTCACAATCACACATTTTAAATATGCAAGTCGTACTTAATGATTATATAAAATATTTTCACAAGTGGAAGAAAAATGAAATGCTCATCATGGGGACTCGAAGTCGACCATGGCATTGACAACTCATGATTAAGGGTTGATAGCTGACAATCAATAGTGCCAAATTGGGTTGACCATACAACGTTGACATTAACTGTGCATGCAAGACACTTGACAGACGACAGTGCCACATTGGGTTTACCAAACAACGCTGACATGAACTGTGCACGCAATCACTCCACGTGGACTCTGCTAATAATTTTACATTTCTTAATCAATCTCCAACCATTTGAGTTTTATACCTGTTGCTCCCACTCCTTAACCTTGTTTTGTTTCATATATTTTACTTTACCAATCTCGAAGGCGTGTACGAAACCATTTTTAATTATTTTATCGTTGACGCACGTGATGTCAGAGAGAGAAAGGCTCGGCCCATATACATTTTGACTTGAAACACGCTTTTGGCGTAATTAAGATAAGCCACCCGTCAAGTGACGGACATAAGACCATCGTATGTCGTCAAAGAAGTTGTGATGTGAAATTGATAGCTTAACTAATCTAAATAAGCAGCAATTACATTATAAAATGGAAGAAAGCAATAAGAGACATGAAACAAAGTTGCAGAGATCATATTATAACAAAAACACTATATTATTGATTGAATAATGATTGAGCAAATTACAAAGAGTGTAAGCTTACAATATATAGGAGAATGATATCCTTAATATAAGGATTCAAACCCAATCTTCAATCCCACAATATACTCACATATCTCTCCTATAATCACTCACCACTATTCTCTCACATATCCCACCAATATCTCCACACACAATTATCTACGTGAGTTGTTCTCACAACTCACTATTACAATAATCTATATGAGTTGTTTATTACAACTCATTTACATTTATTTATACTCTCACACTATATTATTAATATGAGTTATATTAACTCAATATTAATAACTTACAAATTAACTAATATCACTCAAACTCACTAATGTAATATATGAATATTACATTTTACAAATAATAATGTGAGCACTAATCCTAAGATTATTCCTAACAAGCTAATCGGGGGAAAGAGGTGGGGGAGGGGACCCGGTGAGAGAAAATGGTAGTTGTGGTTACAAATTGACAAAAAGAAATCTTCCTTTATACATTTCATTCCTCTTCATCTTATTCTTCCTCAATGTAAAAATTGGGGTGTGCTATTGCTAACAATGGAACACGTAGAGAAATAGACGTTTCCTCGTCCTCTCACCCATATTTCGTTTCATTGCTTCCTTTCTTTCCACTCACTCCCAGTCATCATCTCCATTGACACGGCGGCCTCCATAATCTTCTGACAAGAGAAAACAAAAAAGAGCACATTTGATCTCATTTGTTTCACTACATCAACGCAAAACAATCGACATCCGTTAATAATAAGAAAGCGTCAAATCACAAAAATCAATCAGGCTTCTTGATGCCCGCACTCGTTGTTCTGTGATCAATTAGAAATGGACAATAGGGTACCACCTTTAAAAATATATATTATAGAGCTTTTCACAGTGACCAATCTCAAACTACGCACACAACCATTTTATATTATTGTGCCGTTGACGTACGGATTGTCGAGAGAGAGCAAGGTTTGGTCCATACACATTCTGACTAGAAATACGACTTCGGCATAAAAACAAAGTCAATGAAGGGCTAATATTGAATGCACCATCAACACATTGCACTAAAAAAATAAAAAATTATGTCATTGGACATTGGTTGATAGCAGAATTGACAAGGTTTTATCCACGTCGACTCATAGTTGCCACCTCATGGCCCAATTCACAAACCTTTTTCTGGTCCATTGGAAAATCCCTTAAATTACCTATATCATCATGGCGTTCTTTGAGGACACGGAAATTTGATTTAGTTTTTCCTTATACGCCACAAAAATATTACTATTTTGCTCTAGATTCGATCTGGACTTGCCGATAATAAGGCTACGTCAAAAGATAAGGATAAATGGCCCTAATTTTAATCCGAAACAAAGAAAACGCAGGGCTACGTGTTACTTAGCAAGGTTACTATGACTGGTTGGTGTGAAAATACCGACAATGACATTATAATATTAATCGCCTACCTATGTCGTGAATTGATATTTGTAGCGGCGAGAGTCTGTTGGACCGGTTTCGAACACATGACCTTTAGCTATTAAAAATCTTTATTTAAGTGTAAGCAACCGATTGGCGAGAAGTGGGGGCAACAATTTTATATTATTGTGTCGTTGACAGGATTGTTAGAATGAGCAAGCTTCGGTCCATATACAATCTCGTTGAAAACATGCCTTTGGCGTAATAAACGGTTGAAACTAATTCAACCACTTTGTAACCATCTTTGACATAATAAAATGACGGACACACAATGATAATGTGTGCATTCCAATTTCTTCACACATTCCAGTTTCTTTTCATTTGTTCTTTGTACATTCTATTCTCTCTCCGCATATTCTAACATTGGTATCAAAGCGCAGGACAAACAAAGAGAGAGGGGGAAGAACGACGGCTTTGTGACAATCCCATTAGGGTAGGTTTGTGAAGATTTTCATTTGGATTTTCGAGTTCACATTTTTGTGAGGTTTTTCCAAAATCGAATGGCAAAAACGTTAATGAAACTCGAAAATGAATCATAGACTTCCTCACTCATCTCTGTCATTCCCAGTGATTTGAAGATAAAACTTGGTGGTGTAAGGGCAAAACAAAGAGTGAAGAAAAATCGAGGGTTTTTTCATTGACAAATTTCAGAAATGAAAGCACGATTAGAGACGAGATTTACTGATCATGAAGTTGGCCACGAGGGCTGAAAAGCTCAAAACAAAGCCGTTAATTACTCAATCACGACAAGCCATACAAGCATTTTGAGCAAGAAAAGGGCAAGGTTTAGGACATTCGAAAGGGTAAAATACAATCGTTTTTTTATACGGTCATTTTTTTGGCACAAATTGCCACCACCATTACTATCATTAGTTCAAAGCTTCAAAAAGGCATTAAATATAATCACAATTTGCGCAAAATACAATTGTCGCAATTTCTAAAGGCTACAGGTTGAAAGGTACAATACTCACAAATTTCTAAGGCACGAAAACACAAAACGTTGTACGAATTTCAGATTGAATTTCGTGACAAGCCAAAGATGTTTGGAGACAATGATAAAGAATTGTGAAGAAAGTTCATATTATCGAGTTATTGAACGAAATATTTTTCAAAGAGACGGGCCAGGTCAATCATACAGAAAAGATGACGGGAAAATTCCAAGTCAAACCAAATGAAGCCAATGTTGAAAATCCACTGGATGCTGACATTGATGAGCTCACTAATAGAGAATGCATATTTTAAAAGAATCGCAACACTTTGAAGACATGAAGGAATCCAGTGTAGGTAAACTCGGCATGGATGTTTGTCCAGATAGTTCGGAAGGATGTGAATCTTGGGAATTTACCCGTATGAGGGTTGTGAAACAGCTTGATAGAGCACCGTGGGAGCAGCTCGGTATGGAAGGGTGTCCAACAATTCGGGAGATTCTCAGTAATTCGGGAGTTCGGAGAGGTGGAATCGAGAACTCGGGAATTCAGCTCGGGAACTACACATTTACGAGGGTCAGGGAGGCAACTTGATGGAGTTCTACCTTGTCAAAGCATTATTTTCAAAAGGGAAAGCTTCTTAATAATGTGTGGTCTTGTTTGGTTCTGTTATTTTAATCTTCTGTCAGTATGTCTTATAGAGTAAGCCTTAAGAGGGGGTATTAAAAATAAGGCTTATTTATTAATATTATGTTAATATTAGTTGATTGTTAACTAATAAACGGTTGAAACTACTTCAACCACTTTGTAACCATCTTTGACATAATAAAATGACACACACACAATGATAATGTGCGCATTCCAGTTTCTTTTAATTCATTCTTTGTACATTCTATTCTCTCTCTCCACATATTCTAACTCTCTTCCCTTTGATTGGTCAAGACTAGCTGACTTGATCCAAAGGACCTGCAGCTTCTGTTTTTAAAGATCACAAGGGTCAATGCAGGGAGCAGCCTTTATGAATTAGGTTGAAGGTGGTGACGGTAATATCAGCAACGGCTTAAATGCAATAATATCAAAGAATTTATTTCCTCGAATTCTCCATCCTGCAACATGATTACATATTGCATCCGCCGCCACCTCCATGCTTTTCTCACCTCCCAACAAGAATGAAAGGATGGTGTTTGACACCCCTCATGCAACCTGGTGTGCAGCACAATTCGGCTCTAAATTCGATGGGATTTGACACCCCTCCCAATCAGTTCTATAAATTCATCTTGTCTCCTCTTATCATTCAATTTTTCTCTGTTTTGCACATGTTTCCCTCCTGTTCTATTCTCATCTTCTGGTAATTCCATGGTGTCAGGAAAAGATACGTCCAAAAGCTCACTGGTTGTGGGAACACTCTTCTCCTTCGCCTGCCTGCAAGCAGGCTGTGTACTAGATAGCATGGGAGAAGATTTCATTCACCATGTTCTTGGCGAAGATGGCTATGACAATGTCTCAAGGTTAAAATGTACAAAGCAATCCATTCGGGATGATTTTCTGGGGAAACAGGCAGCAATAACTCTGGCTTTCTTTGTCTTTCAATTTGTAGTCAAAACTCTCTTCCCTCCCTAGGCTCTCCCTCTTGTGGCAGAGCCTAGGTAAGTTTGGGAGATTTTTCACCAACCTCTTGCTCTAAGGATTTAATTTTTAAAACAAGGAAAACCCCATTTTCTCTTCAAAGGACTTGCTATCGGATTGACATCGTCCTCGAGATGGAAAGGACACTCAAGTTAGCAAAGACCTGCGCTGTCAACAGGATGGCAAAATCCCTGCATTAGAGAAACAAATGTAGACAAGTGAAAATTCCTATGCAAGCACGAGGTTATCAAGCCACTCCCTGGGAAAAGGGTAAGCCTAGCCAGAAATCCTCTGGACTAAAAGAGTGTCATCTGCCCGCCCGAAGGGTACCCAAAGATTGATGCTTCGGCTGCGAAACCAAGTTGAGGCAAGCAGGTTGGAAAAGTCAGTGGCTGGTCTGTGGCAGAATGGATGCTCCCATGTAGTTGTAAGCTCTTTTATTGAAATTTTCAATGGTCTCATCCGTTCCCTCTTGAATCTGTTAAACGTTAACATGTGTGCTTCCTTAGGGTTGATTTTTCTTATGTACAGGTAGCCAAATGGAAGCAGTCAGAATTTTTGGCAGGCATGACAAATTTCTGGCAAAACTCTCTGGTACCAAATGGACCATTATTGACTTCTCCACTCTGCATTGCAGTTAGAAAAATAAGAAACCCCTG
Organism: Taxus wallichiana var. yunnanensis; assembly: GCA_018340775.1. NCBI lineage: Eukaryota > Viridiplantae > Streptophyta > Pinopsida > Cupressales > Taxaceae > Taxus > Taxus wallichiana. The sequence continues at coordinate 669,392,437 of CM031239.1, forward strand.
GCAAGCATGCTTCAAAGTAGGGGTCTGCCTAGTATTTTGAGGGCAAAAATTGTACCAATGCAATGCAACTCTCTTGTCTGGCTAGTGTAGGTGGTTTTTTCGATTGCAGGGATAGTCTCTTTTTTTTAAACTATGGCCCAAGCCACCTTTATCCACCATCCTTAACAAGCTATATGTTGTGAAACTCTTCTCTCTCGTAGCTCATCTTCCTCTTAAACACCACGAGCTTCTTCTCCAGTAGCTTCTTGAATACTCATCTTCATTTTTATTGGAATGCATCAATATATTACTCAAAAGATCAAAACAAGATGGTCACAATAAACGAAGTGGCTGGAAAAATACACGGCCCGAACTCCATTCCAGTAAAACTCACAGCTCAAAATCTAAACAATTGTCACAGGTGGTGGCTGCATATCAACAGAGTCCAATGAGCCATTGAAAAACAAGCAAAATGAGAATCATGCACATGCAGAAATAGGGGAGGCAGCAAATCATGCTTGGCAGGAAGGGCGCCCAAACCAAAAGGCTCTCCTACAAGCAGATCCAGGGCCCATCTTGCGCTTGAGAATTATCTTTCATAGCCAAAGGCACCATGATCCCCTACGCTAGTGGCAGAGAACCAGCCACTGTGATGCCTCCCTACACCACCAACGACCATCAAGCGGGCCCCAACAATGGGGTTGCCATGGGGTGGCAACCTCCATTCTCCTCGCTGAGGAGGGAAGTTGAGAAGCAACCACAAATAGGCGAAGATAACTGACTGGGGGAACAACTTTTTCTGCACCTAGGGGCGGGAGGCTAAGGGCCCAGCTAGGAGGATTAGGAAGGGTGCAGCTCAAGGTGCGGGGTGCACTCCACTAGTGATTAAGTAATCCTTGCAGGTCCTACGATTCCAAAGCCACTTTTTTTGCTTGTTCCTAGATCTGAAAACAAACAACATATATGATAACTTTATCATTAACAGAAAACTACTGAGAAGTGGAATCCTTATTAAAGATAACAGCATTTCTAGCTTCTAGAGTTGAAATAAAATAATAGCTCTAAAGAAATTCTGTACAAAAGCAATATAAGTTAGCCATTGAGACATATTCCCAAACAGAGTCATTTAAAATTAAATGGACTCCGGGTGGAAAGGATGGAATAAAGAATGAATTGATTAATAGGCATCAGTGGCACGGGGCAAGTCCAAAAGAGATGTTTGAAAGAATGAATTGATTAACAAGCATCTATGGCACAGGGCAAGTCCAAAGAGATGTTTGAAAGTTTCACGTCCGGAAGCAAGGTATTTGGGGCTGGGAATTCCACTATGTTTATCTTGTTCCCGAGAGGAAGGCCTTGGTTGAATAAACGCCAAAGAAAGTGGACAATTTTGTGCCCAACTATGAAATTTCATATCCGATTAAGGTGATTAAGCCACGTTTTGGGAGAGGAATTCAGACTCAAGAATTGAATTTGCAGAAAGAAATGGAAAAAGGGTTCATCATCTCATTAAGCAAATCAAGTGAGTAATTTTTTATTGTGGCGTCAATATTCCACCTCCAATGTTGCCACCAAGTGGTTGGGGTTGCAGCCTAAGATTGTGAAGCCTTACATCTAGTAGAAGAAGCTCTTGGATTCTCAAAAAGGAGGGAACGCTAGAGGTGACAAGCCTATATTGTTGCTTGTGAATCCGACAAGGTATCCCATCTCTAGGAGAGATCGGATCCCTAATAGTGACAAAGAATCTAAGGGCTTTCACACATGGAATTTCAGCTAAAGGGATTCAATTGCCAGTCACAACGGAGAATACCATAGGTTGTGGTTGTTAAAAGAGAGACTAGTTCTAAACCCATGGCCAACCCACTTCAAATAAGGCTTCACTATTTCATATGCTTTCCAAAGACTTTTAGCCACAAAAGAGACTTCAATTTTGACAAGTGCAAAAGTGATTGATAAAATGTGCAGCCAAATGTTACTCCCCAAATTTCTCCATACAGGACACCGGCAGATATGCAATGCCTTAAAAGAATTTTCCAAACTTCATTGCTGCTAATGGCTCTAATTATCCCCTTTGCACATAAGGCAGTACTTTTCCTATAGACATCAATGATACCCATACCACCTTTCTCTTGAGGAAGGCAACAAACATCCCAGGTGACTCTGTGCAAACCTTGGGCTTGCTTAGTATTGGCCCAAAGAAAATCTCTAAGAAGCTTCACAAGTTTGTCATATGATTCCACAGAGGGAGCCCAACATGAAGAGTGGTAAACATGCGCAGTAGCAAGAATTTTGGTTCACACTTGAAACTTACCAGCAAAATAGAGAGGTTTGTTAATCTGGCAAGATATTTTCTTCTCAACTCTCTTGAACACATATTGCCACAATTCAAAACATGTGCTATCCAAGGCAAAGGGAATGCCGATAAATTTGAACTGCTCACCACGTTGAATCCATTTCCAAGGATAGTTTTTCAGCCAATCCAGTAGAGGCATCATACTTTGTTTGAAGCATTGAGTTTTGGCCCACTGCAGATTGGATCCTGAAGTTTTGCAAAAAACATTGAAAAAAGTGTGTCAGGACAGGCAATGAAATGACAAGATTTAACAATATTTTGTGCAAACCAAACTTGTATTCTCATTAATTATTGAAAAGAAGAAGATTATAATATATAGAGTCAAGATTAGGTTGTTTGTTTCACCTTATAAGGTGACTCTTCCTATTCCTACAAGAATGACTCTTCGCCAATATCAAATAAGAAAAATCCTATGACACTTAGGATTAACATTTATTACAATAATGTTACATTCCCCTTATTTTGTAGGGTTCATAGTGAGACCAAGCATTCCTCTGAATTTTTCACAAAAATCGTCCAAGCACTTTTGTCAAGATATTTGTTGGTTGCTCTATTGTAGGGCATTGTTGGTTTGGTCGTGAAAGATTGGATTCTTTGCCATTGAAATTGTAGATGTGTTGCCAACCATCAATGATGTTGATGTTAAAATATAACACATTATATAGAATGTAAAAACAGTTATGTAGTTGTTCGGTTGGTAACTGTTCAACCACCTCTCTCTCAATAAATAAACCTCTGCCTGTATCATTTGGACAGCGCAGTTTTTGCCTTCTGTATTCTTTCTTCTCTTTGCATATTCCAACATTGGTATCAGAGCCCCAAAGGTTGTAGTTTGAGGAAGCCTTCAAGAGGCACGAACAGCAAACTCGAGGAAGCCCTAACAAGGCACGAGTTTGGCAAAACGGTTCGAGGGCATCGTGGTTCGCTGGAGGAAATACCACAGTCACAAATCGTGTGAAAACGCACCAGGTTGCTGTGGATTGCTGTGTGGGTTCCTGTTTTTGGAGACACAATCAAGAATCGTGGGCAACGTTGGGAACGAGGGCAAACGAGAAGAAAAACGTGACCAGTTGAAAGAAAAACGTAGGCCGTGGAAATCGTGGTAGCAAGCAAAATCGTGGGCAATTTCGTGTTGCTGCAGAAAATCGCGGCAACAACAAAATCGTGGCCATCACCAGAACTCATGGAGAACAAAATCGTGGGTTTTTTCACCAAAAACGTGGGCAGGTGGAAAGGAAAAACGTGAAGGGCCTAAGCAAAGGAAAAACGTGAGACAAAAGCGTGGGCACCGGGACGCTAAAAAAAAAAAAAAAAAAGGTGAACAACTGAAACGCGCAAACAAAAACGTGACATGAACAAAAAACGTGAACCTGCAAAAAACGTGAGCGTGGCGGAAAAAACCGAAAATCGTGGAGAAGGGCAGAGGTAAACCGAGCAAGGCAAAAGATTTTATAAAACTATTTAGTGTTTTTAATATTTCCTTGCCTATTCATAAAAATATTTGCATAAAATATTTTCCCACAGCCACGTATATTGCTGGAGTAATTCATTTAATATTATTTGCTGGAAAAGGATATTTTTAAGTGTGAGGCAAATTATTATTTTATTATTTTCCGTTACTTTGGAATAATAAAATGGCAAATATATCACACTTGACGTTGCCGGAGACACAAAAATTAACAGGCACTAATTTTAATGTATGGAGTCATAAGATTTTAACAGTCGCGGAGTTTCGTGATTGTGATAAAATAATCAAGGGTGATGAAAGTCGACCAGCGACGAACTTTGAGGATTATGACAAACGTCATAAGGAAGCGTTATTGCTTCTCAAGTTATCGGTGTCGGATGATTTGATACCGGAAGTGCGGAATGCCACTGTGGCAAGCACGTTGTGGACCAGTCTGAGGGATAAATATCAAACGTCAGAAAGAGTCGGGTTTTATACCTGAAAAATATGCTCTTTTCCGTAAAGTTACAAGAAGGTGGATCAGTTGTCTGAGCACCTACTTCGGATGAAAGATCTCCGAGACCAGTTATCTTCCATCAACAAAAAGGTGGACGACGATGATATGGTGGCTCTAGTTTTGAACAGCTTACCTTCTTCGTATGAGTCATTTGTGGAGGCACTCCATTTAATGGCTGAAAGTCAAACACTCACGTTTGACAAGGTGAGTTCCTACCTGTTGCAAAAGGAGCGGAGACAACTTCAGGCAGAATCTAATTGTGACCATTCAGAGAGTGCTCTTGTCACTCAGTCAAAGGGAAAGTGGAAACGTCAATCTGGTGAGTCTTCCACTCGGTATCAGGTCACATGTTATTACTGTCACAAGGTTGGGCACCTCAAGAAGGATTGCCGGAAGCGGATGTATGATCTTTCAAAGCAGAACAAAAAGCCATGTAATGAGGAACATGTGGCAGCAGTTGCAGAAGAACGGGATTCGGATGACGAGTATGCTCTTTATTGTCTTACGACATCATGCTCAAATGATAGTGGTACCAGTTGTTGGATCATTGACTCTGGTGCGTCTGCACACTTTTCATGTCGTAGGGACTGGTATGTTTCATTTACTGCAAATATTTGTTTTGAATCAGTAGTACTAGCTGATGGAGAATCACTTGCAGTAGAAGGGATAGGAGATATATGCATTGTATTGAATAATGCTCATAAATTGTTGGTACGGAATGTTAGATATGTACCTTCTTTACAAAAGAATCTTCTATCTATTCGACAATTGACTGAAAATCCCAATATTTCTGTGGATTTCTGTGGAAAGAAGTGTGTTGTCTCTGATGTGAAACAGAGACGGATAATTGCCCTTGGTATTGGGGTAGGTGGTCAGTATCGGCTTGTTGATCCGGCTGCGATCAACATGAATGCACGTGTGGAGGACAGCTCCACCATTCAGGATGTGCAGGAGGCTGCAATGCCTTGGGAGGAAGGCATTCCTCACAAATCTGTTGACTTGGATACAGTCAACCTACATGCACCTATTGTGGAGGGAATATCCACTATACTAGGTGTACGGGAGGCGGACATGCCTTGGGAGGATGGATTTCCTCATTCTGAAGAGCAATTTGTTGTGGACGGAGACTCCACTATTCCAAATGCATTGACGGTGCATGGTGAGATGGCATGCCCAGCCACTCACTCAGAGGTTCTTGCTCGAAGGACAATAGAGCATGAACAGTTTGCTCATTGTGTTGTGAAGGATCTTTCCCAACAGAGGGGGATAGATGAGCAAATAGATAAGACGGAGATGGTTATTTCTCCTATTGAGACGGAGACCACTGCTGAGACGGAGATGGTTATTTCTCCTACTATTGAGGAGTTGGTTCTAACTCCTGCACAGATGGTCACATTCCTCTTCTTGAAAAAGTTGGATGAGCACTACATGGTGGTGCAAGGACGTGATCGAGGTGACTTTGATCACAGGATAATTGAGTCTTTGTACAGACTCCAGCAGGCTACACAAGCCTGGAATAGATTTTTTAATCCACATCTTCGAGGTTCCGATTTCAGCACTCGGAGATGGGGCTAACACTCTCGGCCATTGGTGATTCATCATCCTTTGGTCAATGAATCACAAACAGAGAACCAAAGTGGACCACTTGTCATATCTTTTGTTCATGGGACCAAAGTTTTGTGTTGCAGTTCGTCTTCATTCGACAATTTGCATCACGTTAAGGACTGCTGATTTTAAAGTACAACTTATGGCACGATCTGTAAATGTAATGACTAAACATATGGGCTTTAGGAAATTTGTAAAATTTCGGGACAAACTGTCTTGTTTCGGTTTAGTCATTAAGAGGGGTGTTAAAATATAACACATTATATAGAATGTAAAAACAGTTATGTAGTTGTTCGGTTGGTAACTATTCAACCACCTCTCTCTCAATAAATAAGCCTCTGCCTGTATCATTTGGACAGCGCAGTTTTTGCCTTCTGTATTCTTTCTTCTCTTTGCATATTCCAACAATGATTGACTAAACTTGTTGTACACTGTGCAAGTCTAAAAGAACCCTTCTAAGCCACAAAATCTCTCTAGTTGCCTCTAAAGTTGCCATATACTCTACTTCTGTTTGAAGAAATCACCTTGGTACTAATTGCTTCTTGGACTTCCAACTCACATTGTTGTTCCTGATTCATTAGAAAACCTAAAGTGGATTTTCCATCTTCAAAATCACCAACATAGTCAGAATTTGAATATCCAACCATTTTGAAGTTTGATGCCCTTCAAGATTTTAGCCCAAAATGATGCGTTACTTTGAGATATTATAGGACTCTTTTTGCTACTACCCAATGACTTTATCTAGGTTGTTGCATGAATTGAGAAAAAAAAAGACAAAAATATTTGGTCTAGTTGTCGCATAGATCAAACTTCCAATGAATTGTCTGTATCTAGTTGCATCTACAAAATTTGTGGTATCTTTTGTGGTCAATTTCATATTTTGTTCCATGGGCGTACTGAGAGGCTTACAATCTATCATTCTGAATTTGCTCAAAACTTCACCAATATACTTCCATTGAGTGATGAAGATGTACTTTGATTTCGAAGCACTTCAATACCCAAATAGTGATGAAGATAGCCCATTTTTCGTCATTCAAACCCTTTCATCAACTCTACTTTGATTTTTGCAATATATTTCTCATTATTCCCTATTATGAGCAGATCATCCACATACACCACCAGAAATACAACTGTTTTGACAAAAAGAGTTGCATCTTCAAACTCAAATCACTTGAAATTCATGTTCAAGAGATGCTCAAGTAAGATTTTCATACCATGCACATGGGGCTTGTTTCAAACCATACAACGATTTTTCTAGTTTGCACACTTTGTGCTCTTGGTCATCAACTACAAAACCTTCAGCTGAGTCATGTACATTGTTTCTTAAAGATCACCATTCAAAAAAGCAGTTTTCACATCCATTTGATGAACTTTCCACCCATTTTGTGTTGCCAAAGCCAACAAGTCTAAATAGTAGTCCACTTCATTGTTGGTGCAAAGGTTTCATTGTAGTCTATGCCTTCCTTTTGAGCATAACCCTTTGTGACAAGCCTTGCTTTATGTTTGTCAAGCAAGCCATCAACCTTGTATTTGTTGCAGAAGACCCATTTGCAACCAAGTGGAGGATCAACCAACTTCCAAGTCCCATTTTTCACCAATGCATCATACTCATCTCTCATGGCTTTTCTCAGGACTCATCCTTTTCAGCTTGTTTGAAAGAGGTTGGTTCTAAATCGAACACAACATTGAGTTCTTCTCAAGAATCATTCAAGGTGAGCTTTTCAATCTTGTTTTGAATTTCTTCTAAGACATTTTCTATTGGTTGTGCGGTTGCATGTGCACTTCATGTGCCAATTTTTCCAACTTCATTAGGACGGACATCTTTCAATGTCTATGTTTCCCATTTAGGCATCTTCTTCTATGGTTTTGGTGCCTCAATCTCATGATTTGAAGCTCCTTCACTTTCTATCCTTTGTTCTTGTGCCACTTGTCCATTTTCTAATGAAGTTTCATTTTCTTCTTCGAAGGAGTTTCAATCTCTGTTATAAGAGATAATACTGAAATCAAATGACTCCCAACTGCATGTCCCCCTCACTATTTGGAATTTCCAAATTACTCTCCTTGTAGACATCGAACTTGGCATACTTCTCCAGTCGACTCAATTGACGATTGATGTTGGCCTCATCCTTTGTAGTTTCACAAAAGACGACATCCCTTGCAATGAGGAATTTTTCCTCTTTTCATCATAAAGTTGGTATGCCTTAGAGGATTCAAAATATCCCAAATGAATGCATTTATGACTCTTGTGGTCCAACTTATTCCTTTTCTCCTTTGGGATCAATGCGTAACATGTGGATCCAAAAACTGAAGATGACGCATTGAAGGAAGATGACCACACCACATTTCATACGAGTCTTCAATTGAAGGGTTGTTGATGGTGATCTATTTCGGAGGTGCGGTGTGTGTGTGTTGCTTCGCCTAAAAGTGTAGATGTACCCCCTTGAGGTATAACACTATATAAACCATATTCATCATGGTTTTGTTCATCCTCTCAACTACTCCATTTTGTTGAGTGTGAGGAACTGTGAGATGGTGTTTGATCTTGTTTTGCTTGAGATAGGATTCAAATGCCTTTGAAGTGTACTCACCACCATTATCAGTCCTAAGTGTCCCAATGTGGGTTTAAGCTTCATTTTCTACCATATCTTATAACTTTTGAAATGTTTCAAAGGCTTCTAAATTTTGTTTGAGGAAATAGATCTGTCTTAGTTGTGGTTGATGAACAACATTGAGTATTTTTGACCACCGGTTGTCAGAATTGGAAGGAACAAAAGTCTGAGTGAACTAGCTACAACTTTTTGTCGGCTTTCCATTCTGACTTCTTAATAGGTCTTCTTGAGTGTTTAGCCAAAATGTAAGCTTCACATTTCTCAGATTTTGCAGGCAGGGTGGGCAATCCTATTATGCCATTCTTTTGCAACACACATGAATGCAGTCATGATTGGAGTGCCCGAATCTCGCATGCCACAACATACTTGGAGACATTTCGTCTTCAACGAGATGAGCAAAATTCCATGAAATTGATGGCTCACCCTTGAGTTTTATTAATTTGCCTTCCTCACATCCAGTCAATACAACTACATTGTCACTTTTTTTTGTCTAATAGTGACTTCCCCATTGTCCATTAAAATGGAGTGCCCTTGTTGACAAATGAGCACTAAAGATAACAAGTTTCTCTTTCAACTAAGGAAGGTAGATGATATTTTTAAGAATGAAATTTGGAAGCCTCGGACACTTGAGTCGGATTGTACCCTTTCCTTTCTGGTTACAAGATTGATCAATTTGTCGATATATCAAGCCACGTCATTTCTCATGAAACTCCTCAAAGAAGTCCTTTCGGAAAGTCATATGTTGAGTGGCTCTAGTATCTAGGACCTGGGCATCAAACCAAGTGATACTATATAAGACATTATTTGCTTCATCTCAACTAGAAAGCACATATTCATTGGTGAATTGAGTTGAGTCTGGCTCATTGGTTTGTTTTTTTACTTTTCCTTCCTTCTGCTGATGGTAGAGCTTCAATCTTCTCCCATGAAGTTTTACATTCATGAGCCTCATGGCTCCCTTTTCTACCACACCATTTGCAAAACAAATGTTGTTTATCACTTTGCTTATGCCCTATTGTTATTATTATTTTTGCTTCCTTGATCCTTATTCCTCCCTTTATTCTTCTAACTTCCTTCATTTTTGGACGATGAGGCCTTGGAGGAAGAACCCTTGAAAGAATTGCCTTTTGATTGGCATAGGAAATGCTTTCTCCCAATGACTTGGTTTTTTCTCAAAGGCCTTTTCTCTTTCGGCCATCTTTTCAACCAATTGATCAAATGTGAGAGTCTTTAATTGATTGATTGCTTGTAAAGACTCCAAGTAGGTTGAATATGTAGGAAGAAGGCTTTTATGAAAGCAATCATGCATATGTCAATTTTTACATCAATTACTTCTAGATCATGTTTGATTGCACAAATTTCTAAGGCCAAACACATGACATCGCCATTCTTCACTCAAACTTCAACAATTTTAAGCTGCAATGTATGAATTCCAATTTTGAGTGAGAATCATACAAGTCCTTAAACTTATTAAATGATTCCCATTCAGTATCATACCTCTAAATGTAACAAAACACTTGCATCAACTAAGGCCCTCATTAAGGAGAATGCTTTCAAACTCTTTTGTTTCCCGATATTGGTTTCTTTTGCATCTATAGGCAATGTTGGCTTTGTGTCTCCATCACAAATGTCGAACCATAGATCATTGAAGATAAAGTGTGTTCTCCACTTGCCGAGACCTCTCTACCCAAGTATCTTTGTCGGTCAAAGTTGTGCCAACAATTGATTTTATTGAAGTCATTTTGTACCAAGGAGATGGAGGGGTTCCTTATCACTCCAACAGTTCCCTTTTCGATATACCACTTAACGATATAACATGCCTCTGGATATTACCGACCCTTCCCATATACCCGTCAATGTGTGGAAGAAACTTGCCCTTTCGATATAGCGCCAAGTCAAGTGCGTGAAAGAGGCATTAAGGTACGTGAGAGCAGAATGGTACATGGTACCCACGAGTACATGAAAAGAACTTGCTATATCAATGACACCCGCTTAACAAGAAGTCCTTATATGTGGGCGTATCAACCCTATATACTCGGAGTATTATTGCTTTCAAGATTGAAGTCTAGCTATACTCGCAAATGGGTAACGAAGGGAATGGAAAAATATAAATTTCATTATTTCTGCCCGGCAATTTATAGGGATGATGCCACAGATGTCATTCTGCAACTCTATTAGGTGATGGATGCGGTGGTTTAACGTGAAGAAATTACTTATAAGCAAACAAGATGTACCGCTAATACCAAACACTGCTATTTGCTTGGCTTGCAAGAAAAAAATCAAACTTTTGCTAGAATTACTTGGAAATGATTTGCACAATTAAATAACTTATTCAAGTAAAAAAAGAACCTCAAAATCCTCCAATGTAAAATAAGTTTTTCAAATCACAAAAGTTCAAAAAAATATTCAAGTCACAAAAATCCTCAAAATCCTCCAATGTAATATAACCGTTTCAAATTTTAAAAAGTTCAAAAATTATAAAATTATCCTCCCAAATTTTTGCATAAAATGGAACTTTCAAATGTTAAATATTTGGCTGAGCTTTTTTGAAGGTTTCCTACTCATCCACATGGCCTTTGTGCCTTCTAAAAGAAAATCCAATGCAGCAGTCTTTTGAAAGAGATTAGCAAATGATGCACATGACAATATTTTCATGGAAATTGCAGCCAAAACATGACAAAGTCCAGTGCAGCCAGGGCAGATTTGATTCCCACAAATGGCGGCTTGCAATTCTGAACCACCCAGCTCAGCCTCCAGCCAGTCGTTTCTTCCTCTCACTATTCCGAGTCAAAGATTATTCCAATGCTGCACAGAAATACACGATTTCAGTGCTTTAATGATAAACAGCCACACGAAGAGTCTACAGGAAAGCGGTTTGGCACCCAACTACCACATATAGCTACAGAAGTTAGGCGGCAATACAAACGACTGTACAGTCTGTGCTCCAAATGGACCAGCATGTGTGGAAATCGATTATCTTCTCTGCAGCGACCAGCCCTTTTGTCTGTTAGTGTTTCTTGTAGAAGAGGGAAGGAAGAGGACGAATAGGAAAATTGAATTTCTATTGGCTAGAAGAAAAAAATGCAGCAACAGAGGATAAGAAAAGGAGGATGATTAGAATAATATACTAGCTCTGATACCAATGTCAGGCCAGGCAATGGAATGACGAGATTTAACAATATTTGGTGCAAGCCAAACTTGTATTATCATTAATTATTGAAAAGAAGAAGATTACAATATATAGAGCCAAGGTTTGGCCATTCATTTCACCTTCTAAGGTGACTCTTCCTATTCCTGCAGGAATGACTCTTCGCCTATATCAAATAAGACAAAAGCCAGTGACCTAGGATTAACATATATTACAATAATGTTACAAAGTGTTTCTTTAATAAAGATTCATTTTCGGCAAGTGTAAGAATGAAATCATTATGAGTTGGGAAATCCAATCAAAGTGAAGAATGCCAAAACTAAACCACACTCAACTCAATGCACAGGCAGATAGCCAAAGGCTTTCGCTGCCAGAACATACAAAGTTAATGCAAGCGAACAAGCCTACTGAATAGAACGAAAGAGCCCAAAGCTTTCAGATCGTTGGCCATTGATAGTTAAGCAAGCCCAAGCTTGTAAAACCGATAACTACTAAGAAGAGATTTTGTACAACCGATAAGAAAAAAATCTTCAAAGCAAGAGCTTTGAGCACGGCGAGAATAAAAAGCCATTCAATGCAAATCGTAGGCTTTTTCAAAGTCCAATTTAAGAAATTTGGTCCGTTGACAAGAAGTGTGAGCCCATTCCATACCTTCCCAAACAGTTGTCATATTGTCAAGAATATATCTTCCTTTAAAATAACCTATTTGCTCTGATTTGATGATTACAGGAAGAATATGGTGAAGCCAGAGCACTAAAGCTCTGGCTATTATCTTATAAAAGACATTCGAAAAGATGATGGGACTACAATTTGTGATGAGCTGAGGATCACCAAATTTAGGTATAAATTTAATATTTCCTTTGTTAATAACTTTACCAAAGGATTTGTTGCTTAATGCTTCCTATAGACCTGCAACAAATCAAGACCAGCAAATTGTCAGATGGCTTTGAAAAATTCACATGGAAAGCCATCAACTCTCGGTGATTTGTCATTACTCATTAACTGCACCACTGCAAAGAGCTCTTCCAGGGTGAGAGGGGCTTCACATTGCTACCTGGCTATTGCACGGAACCACATCAAGACATTCCTGAAGTGCTTGCTTTCATTCTTTTGTCATCTCCTGGGATTGGAAAACTAACTCGTACTGATCCAAGAAGGACGAGGAAATTTCATGCATGTCAGAAAGGCATCTTTGTGCAGTCTGGATAGTTTTCATTTGCTCCTTCGTTTGTTTGGTTCGTAGAGATTTGAAGAATTCTTTAGAGGCACATATCCACCCTTGAGCCAATGCAGATGAGCCCGAATTTGAGCTCCTCTAGCAGTGTGAATTTCCACCAACTTGAGTTTGTGTATCAGTTTGACTGCCATGGATTGCAACTGAGGATTAAAGAAGTTGCGTTCAAGTTGAGCAGAGACTCTTTGAATTAATTTTTGCAACACAGTGTCAACTCGCTTGTGCACCTGTGCCACTTGTTTACCAAAGTGTCGGAGAAAGGCAGTAATGTGGTTGATCACATCATTCCACCACTTGATCCAGCTAGCATCGTGGGGAGGACGAGGACAAGGACGTGGAACAAAATAACACACCCTGGAAATGAGTTGGATGGTTCCCTTGTGGTCTAATAGAGACATGTTAAGAAAGAATCGATTGTGTGCCACTTTGAGTCGAGCATTTCCCCAAATCAGCTGGAAGGTGATGGGACTGTGATTGGAAAGCACAATATCTTGATGAACAAGCCTGCCGAAGATGTGAAATTCAAACACATGTTGCTTAGAAAGCATAACACAATCAAGTCTTTTGAGAACCCTATCATTTCCACACAGGAAATTAGACCACGTAAATCAAGGTTGACAAGTAAATGCCTGCCACCAGAAGAGAGGGTTTGACAGCTCCCAATGGTTTTAAAATGAAACCATGCTTCACATTCTCCCACGCACCACAGCATCGAGAGGCGCTCTCTTTGTCCATAGGAAGCTCAATTATATTAAAGTCGTCGCGGACAAGCTGTTAGGAATTGATTAGTGTGAACACATGTTAGTAAGTTAGAATGTTTGTGTGTGTATGATAAAATCATAATGTGAGTAGCTAATTTAATGCATACTTAGTTATTGTTGTAATATGTTGTACATAGTGCATTGGTTCAACAAACCACTAATATAGGAGTGTGTAACAAGTTGTTAGAACAACTCGTTTGTGTCAAGGAGAGAAATTGTAGGGATCTAGTTGATACGGTGCGACTCCTTGAAAATAGGATGTCCGAAGCCTATATATGTGTAACCTTTGTGATGGATAAAAGTATGAAGAAGCAATATCATTGAGTTTATTTTCTGCAAATCTCTACTAAAATTATCATTTGGTATCAGAGCAGGTACAATATGGACTCTTAAATTTCTAATGGCCGGCACTCTCTTTTATTGCACCGAAATATTGACAGTCTTAGTTTGCAAATAATAGTTCACTTGAGTTAGTAAGGTAAAATATTTTTGTGAGTGGTGCTTGTATTTGTGAGGGTTGTCGTACTTTTTTAATTGGCAATTAATTGGTACGAGGAGATCACAGAGTTGAGATAGTCTTCCCTGAGGCTAGTACAAATCTGCCCATCATCCATGCGCAGCTCATGTGAGACCCAACGTCACATTATCTGTTGTATAGATCTTATATTTTATTGTTTACTATTCAAGTCTGCACTAAACATGGAATCTAGATCTAAGACATTGTGATAGAGGTGTTGGAGAATGAGTGCAGTGTCTAGTGGCGTCAAAAGAAGTAGATCAATTTGAAAAGAGATAGAAGGACATCTTAATGCATATGACTCTGCCAACATTCATATATTCATTACAAGTTGGTCATTCAATCAAATTAAAGCGGTGTGCATGGGTTGATTGATTGTTGAAGACTTCTTGATGAATTACGTGTCGTTATATTACACATAGCTTTACAATTAGCAGATTTGTTAGCATCATTGCATTCTCTTACATATGCGTGGCAGAAGCGTAGCTTTGCACACAGCGTGTTTATGGGCGTGCTTATGGTCTGACGCAAAACAAATTACTATTGCATAGAAGTCTACATATATAATTCTCGAATGCAATGTTTGTTAGTCTAATGCTACACACATCACCCCATGCAAGAGAAGGTCTATGGCCATCTTCCATGCAAGCCAATAATCACTATAGTGTCTATGTGCTTATAATAGCATAAGCTATAAGACAATTGTGTTTAGGTTTTGTTAATGCATCGTTTGAATGTTATGCGTTACAATGACAAATAGACTTAATTTAGCATGAGGTTATTCAATATTGTTAGTAAGTCATTTTAAAGTAGTTCATAGTAATAAGGTATTAAATTTTTAGATTGTCGGTTTATTTTAAGTATTCAAAAGTCCCACTATTGTGCCGAGTCGTAGAGTTTGTTAGAAAGTTATTTTTAGTTTGTATAGGTTTAATGTATAAGTCCAAGTTTACGTTGTTTCTAATACAACATATTATATGTCAAGGTTTCATTTCATTTGGGTAACACCATTAGTGTCAAAAATTATTTATTGTAAGTTTCATGTTTGAAGCAAATTGTCTTGATAGTCCGTGAAGTCAATATTTTATGTCGTTATTGTTAAGAGTCCTCTTTGTAAATGGATGCATTTTCGGGTGAACCCGACATCCAATGTACATCAAAAGTGAGAGGGGAACATTTTCTCCTACAAATGACATGCAGAAAGCATCATAATCCATTCCATTGAGTGAGCAGCAACGCACTAGAGGAAGGAGGCATTAGGGACTAGAGGTCGATCGGTGACCTCCCATCAACCAATAACGACAGGCCGCATAGTGATTTAGTGGCATTTCTATTTTCCGTGTTTTCATGTTTTGTGTGGCGTGTTAAATAAACCCTTGCTATGACACTACCGAAAGAAACGTATTTTAAAGAATCTTGGTTTTGGGGGTGGGAGAAAATTTTGAGGTAAACTCAATATGGATTGTTGTCCAAATAGTGAGCTCTAGATATCTCAAAAGATTCAAAATTCGGGAGTTTGGGGAAAGGGGTCGGGAATGTCCCACGAGAATTCGGCTAAAGAGCTATTTCAAATAGTGATCCGTAAACCGACTATAGACAGTTATAACAGATCCTATGAACAAGTATCAAAAAGAGCATCCACTTTGGTTTTCTTCAACTGAATTTTAATATGAAAGAGCTTAGCAAGTTCATTTTCTTGAACACCATTACTACTACCCAAACATACCTCTCTATTGATAGAGGTACAACACATTGTCTCATCCACCTCATCATTGCAATCTACTTTCTCCCCTTGGAGGGCAGCCATTGCCTTCTTTTGTTCTTCTTATTCTTGAAGGGGTGTAATTCTAGGTGGAGCTTCCAACATTTATCCTCGAAATGAGTGTCAACATCACAATGACCACAATGAACTTTAGTATCCTTTTAGAATCGAAGTAGCATTACCTTTCCCTTTTTCCTTTTGTTTGGTGTCACTTTGTTTGTTTGAAGCACTTTGAGAGGCAAGAGAACTCTTCTTCTTGTCCATCTCTAGGTAGTGGGCTTGAGAATAAGCCTCATCTACGTTCACCGGCTTGGCCAAGAGAACCGGTCTTCTCAGGTGGCTATGGAGTCCACCAATGTATTTCATCAAGATATCTCGATCTGCTACATCTTTGCCCATTTGGACAGCCTTCTTCCGGAACTCGTTGGTGTACTCTTGCACGTTTTGGCCTTGCTTTTGTCTGAGATATTGCCAATACATGGACCTCTCTTCCTCATAGCAAATAGGATAGAACTGCTTCTTGATTAGCATCTTAAATTCATCCCACTTAGAAATAGGAGGAAGCTTCTTAACAACCAAAGTGTGAACATAACTTTCAAACCAAGTTAGAGCATGATTGGTTAATTTTAACCTTGCAAAAGAAATTTGTTGACTCTCATTAATCTGATGCAAACTGAAATATACCTCTAATTGGGCTAGCCAATGGTCTAGCTTCTCAAAGCATTTACGTCTCCGTCATATGGTTGAATCTCTATCTTTGCCTCAGCTTTGAATGGAGGGGCAGGGTTGGCACGAGGTTGTTCTTCCTCATATTCAGAAGCATCCTCCCTATGATCTCCTAGTGCCTCCTTGGGGACACCAAGCTTCTCCACGAGCAGTCCCATGATAGACTCCAACTTTCCCATAGACAAGGAAATGTTGCCTATATTCTTTTGACAGACTTGCCACATCCGCCTCCAACTTGTAGAAACGTTCCTCTTCAGTTCCACATGCATCTTCATCACCACTACGAGCCATGCTTCGGATTCCTTGCTTCCACTTTCTTGTGGAAATCTCTGCTTCAAAAGGTATAAGGATACCTTCACCGCTTTCACTACCTCTCCGGGTAAGGGGCATATAACTACAATGTCAACACAAGTTAACCACACAAAGACAATTTGATTCTAATTGCTCGATACCAATCTGATCCGTAAACTGACTATAGACAGCTATAACAGATCATATGAACAGTGATAATATGAAGATGAAAACTTGGCACACAACTAGCTAGAAATCAGTAAACAAGAGACAAGGAGACAAGGAATTATCCTGGAGAAACCCAATTGGGAAAAACTTCAATGCAAGAGCAATTGCCCCCTTCCACTATGCAATTTTTTCAAAAACAAAAACAAGCTTACTGCCGCTGTGTGACCTTCATGAAAGGTTCAAACCTCTCTTACTTGCATTTACTTGTTTACAACCCTCAGACTTGGATTCACCCAAAACCACTATGTTGGACGTGTTCTTCCACTTGTATTTAATGTTGCTCTGCTCAAGAAGGAAGAAGGAAGTGAAACGAACCGTTTAGAGAAGTGCAAACGTTTGCA
Organism: Taxus wallichiana var. yunnanensis; assembly: GCA_018340775.1. Lineage (NCBI taxonomy): Eukaryota > Viridiplantae > Streptophyta > Pinopsida > Cupressales > Taxaceae > Taxus > Taxus wallichiana. The sequence continues at coordinate 669,409,952 of CM031239.1, forward strand.
ACCGTTCACATTCATGTTTTTGGGTAAATGCTACTGAAACTGTTGTGTAACTACCACCAAAACTTCCTTCTCAAAACAGAACTTTTTGGCCTTGTCATTAGAAGGTGTCCTGGATCACCTTCAAACTGATTCAACCATTTTTACATTACAATTTACATGAGAGAGAGGGGATATTACAAGTTAAGCTAGAGAATTACATAAATTGGGCACTTCCAGATCCGTTTTGGATCAAAAAGAGAAAAGAATAATTTAATAATAATGTTTTTAAGTTGTCCTAAAGTAAATTTAATTTAATAACATGGAAAAAGGACACTTAATCATTATTATTAAAGTGGGCCATAAAGTAATGATTATTAATTGGGCCAAGAAGCAATGATAAAAGGACTTTATTAAATTAAAAGTACCTCAACATCAAAATAGAAGGTGGAGCATTGCTTTTTAGGGTTTGGTGGAAAAAGGTGAAAAGAAATCATAAAAGAGGGTGTTGGGTTTTTTTGGAAAGCATTCTATTTGATCGTTCATCTTTTATTCGTGCAAGTTTGAGTAACATCTTCAACTTTTCATCCGAGAATGAAAACCCTCAGATATTCAGGTGTGGAGGACGAAAACCCTCATACCCAGTGAGGTGATTCCAAGCAGGGATCACGATTGTGCTGACAGATCAAGGTTATTTCCAGTTTCAATTTGGTTGAAGGCTGCTATAGTGTCGCTACAGTATTTCTAGTTTTCAGTCGGTTTAAGGTCCAGTTTTCAGTGTGGTTGAAGGTGGGCATTAATTTCCAGCATAGGGTGGACAAATTTGTGACTGTGGCTGCAATAAATTCCATTGTGCCTGCTGTTGGGGACTGCCATACACCTGTCTGGCATTTAGAATGCATTGTGAGGGTTTGGTGGCTGTTGTACCATCCGTACCACTGCTGGAGGATGCCGTACCATTACTAGGGCTGTCGTATCATTTCCAGCCCTGCTGTACAGTGCTGTCCACCTGTTGTTTCACCTCCACTGCTGCTGTGAGGGTTAGAAAGGAAATCATGGGGGTTACAAGGGCAACCCAGTGGAATCTTCAGCAATTCATACAGGTTGGTCGTTGTATGCTGAGAATACAATCAGAAAATTGATTTAAGGGTACTGCTGTGCCATACTTCTAACACTGCTGCCATCCCTTTTGTGGATCTGGTATACACTGTTGTACCTTGTCCCACGGATCAATAATTGGTATTCTAGACTGCACGGATACGGGTATGGGTGCGGTATGTCGATACGGCAAATTTTTAAAAATCTTGGGTACAGATGCGTTTTATATATATATATATATATATATATATATATATATATATATATATATATTATAAATTTAAAGAAGCATTTGCATACTTATTGAAATTTAATTCTCATACATTGCATACTTATTGAAATTTATTATTTCTCTATCACAGTTATTTATCTTAGTGACTGTGATAAGATTCAAGGAGTTTTGATTGTTCATGGTGACCTTCCTTGATCCACTCAGCACGATAGTATTGTCTGACATATTTCCCGAAACATCATAACTAAGCAAGAAAAATATGGATCCAAGCTGGCAAGTGGGACGATTAGTCCGAGCACGGGAGAATACTCACGAGTTTTGGAAAGCTATCCAGTATTTTTAATTACTAATCTGTCTACAAGCGATCAAAGCTCATGATTCTTTCAAAAGATTGCAAGAAGTTGCTTGGTCCAAAAAGGTGCAAAAATGGATTTTATGAAAATAAAAAAATATTGCCATCAATGTGTAGAGCTCAAGAAAATATACACTTTTAGAGAAAACAGCACCTAAAACGGAGTCACAGAATGAAAGTTATGGCACATGCAAGTTTTTGCTACTACATCTTCCCGGACCCTTTCCAAAAATGGCAAATTTTTTTCTGTTCACCAAAAAACCAAAAAAGGAAAGAAACGCTATCTTTGGCAAGTTTTTTTTGGACGGGTACGGCTGGAAATGTACCCACAGGGACAGGGTACGGTCCGGGTACGGTTTTGCCATACCCGGACCGTACCCTGTCCCTATGGGTACGTTTCCAGCCGTACCCACAGCGTACCGTACCCCGTACCAGTACCTAGTACGTTTCCAGGCTGGTACGGGGACCCTGCATGCGTTTCCGTGCAATCTAGTTGGTGTTTATTACTGAATTCACTATTTGTGGATGTTTGCAATTAGGGATTGCTTTAATAAATTTGTAATTGGCTTATTAAATAAAATCTACAGTTGGGTTATTCCCAATTTTGCATATCTTTGTTGTATGGTTTGTTTCATCTTGTATGCTTTCATCCTAATTCAGCAAGGGTTTTAAAAAAAATCCAAAATTGTTCATATTCATCAAGAAAGGGACATTACAAACTCGACGCAAAAAAACCTAAAATCTTAACTTCGAAAACAAACAAAATCTAGATTTCCAATCCACTAACATGCAAAACGCACAAAAAAAAATCATGACTCTGTGAGACCTCTTACATTCCATATTACAAAAATTCATGTAGGAAACTCTTCCATCTGGAGTTCCTCTTGTCCACTTCATACCCTTCACAAATTTTAGAGCTACAAAACTATTAGATAATAGAGGGTGCAGGTTTGGAAAAATTAAATCCTTGATGGAAATGAAGCAGCTTGGCTCCATTTTCTTCCCATTGCAACTCATTTTCACTTTGAGGTGGATTCGAGAATGCCAAGAGGGTTGAGCAATAAATCACAAAGAGATCCCAACCTCAAAAACAATCGGTTGAATAGAGTTTTCTTACGAAAGTTGACTCGATAACGCACGGATTTTGGGCGGGGAAAGCCAACACAAGACGGAGGATTTTTTTGGATTTCACGTGATTGGTTGGGGTTTGCCCTTAGGAATTGTGCTTTCGCCGATTTAGGGTTTCTATTCCCAATGGATGAATTTTTGTTGGCCATTGTGTCCATCCATCATTTTTTTGTCACCTCTTTCTTTTCGACTCACCGAAGGCCTAGTCGGGGCTTGGCAACAAAAGCTTGTGTTGGCAATTGATGTATGGAACTTTCTACATAAAACACTAGAACCGACCTTGATGTCGATAGACTCTTTCAAGTCTTTTGCAATGTCAACCTCAACACAAACTTGTTTGTTTGGTCGAGCAAAGTAGAGACATTCAACTTCACTACAAATAACGCACCCAATAGGTTTAACAATCTCCGATATGAAAAACCAAGCGCAACTAGGAGGCCAAGAAGCTCAACCCCAACGAGAACCTTCAAGAACACTTGCTTGGCAACTTTAAAGTCTTGGGTATAAGGAGAAAACACCATGAGAGTGTTTATCATGAATTTGCAGCTTGACTTGGCAAGCAGGGCTTGTACTTGCAAGGGTTTTGAAAGGCAAGAGAAATATAAAACCCTTTGTGAAATTTCTAACTCTAGAGACCTGGATCTCTTTGAGCTCCCAATGGTGCTTGATCTAAGCATGGAGATGGTCCTCCAAAAGAATGCAGCCAACATAATAAGCAATAAGAGTTATTTTCATACCATTTAACAACTAACTTAACAGAAATAGCATTAAGTGAAACATCAGGCTGAGAAAGAGTTATTGACTCATTACCTCATCGTATGCTTTCAAAACAAGCTTCCACGCTCACTTAGGTACCATTCTTGTTGCAGAAGCCTTCTGCAACAAAAGTTGCAGCCAGCCAAGCCATACTTATTGGCTAGTGTCAAATTTAATGCAATCAGGTCTTGAAAGTCCCACAGTGGAAGTATGTGCAAGGAATAAGGTTTGAAAAGATAGCAAGAAGAGCCCACATGCAAAAACCACTAACAGAGCAAGTTTCTCCAAACGGCATACTAAATTTTATCATATTCCTTCTAATGTACTTTTAATTTCCAAGGGTGACGGCCCCAATAGACTCCTTCATTTTAACTATCAAAAAAACAAATAAGGCCTAATTTTGGCAAATAAACCATGAATCGCCAATAAACAAGAGAAAATAGCTTTTTCTTGGATTTTGTATGCTTGAAACTAAAAACTAGGAGTCTTAAACATTATAGCTGCAAGTCTTTGGAATACATAATTTCATTCCATTGGTGGACTTCAAACTTGCTAGTTGCAAAACTGGACACAATATATAGCTGCCTTCAGTGCAGTAGGAATAATAACATGCAATCAAAAGGGGATTTTGAACCTAGAAAATCCCTACACGGGAAGATACAATTCCAAGGGGTAAAAAAATTGAACTTTAACTGTAACCATGATGCCAACATGCCTGAAAATAAAAACTAACGAGAAGGCACTTATGCCACGAGCTTTAATGAATGCTACTTATAAAGTATTATATAGAAAAAATCCAACACACAATAAGATTTTAAAGCATGATCTATCTACAACGTAGCCATCCACTCTTTTAACAACAAGATAAAGTTAAAATTTGATATCCGTGTCTAATAGGAAATCATTAATGGTACTTGTCAAAAATTCAAAGAAAAGCAACTTTAAATAGTAATTGTCCTAAATCAATAATCTCCTGTGTATTATTTGTGATATCAATATTAGAAAATACTACAATTATGTGAACTTCGTGATCTAAAAAAGAGAAGATTTGAATACCTATAAGGTACACATAAATATAATGCAAAGCTCATGTCTCAAGATGAGAAGACAGTCCATAAAACATTCCAGGTATTTTCACAGGCCAGTTAATTGCCTTTGTTTATCAATGCCCTGAATAAATTATCTGTCCATACACTGGGTTGGAATCCCTTTTCAATCATTTCATTCATAAAGGCCTCAGCCTCTTTTACTCTGTGTGCCTTGCATAACCCATGCACAATAAAATCATAAGACCATACATTTGGAGTGCAACCTTTCTTCAACATATCATTGAATAAATTGCAAGCTGCTTGCATGTTTTGTTCCTTGCACAAGGCTCCAATTAGTATGTTGAAAGTAAAAACGTTAGGCACAAAAGTTTGCTCTATCAATTCTTGCAAAATGGACTCGAGCTTCCATGTATTAGAAAGTCCACCAATAAACATGCCTGCAATAGGATGAGATCCTTATGTGTACAGAATGTGAAAAATCACTCTGGACCAGTTGATTTCTCGTAAAAAGCTATGCAGCAAGAGCACATTGTAAATATAAGTAGAGGAGCGGCCACCCTTTTCCTTCATGTCACCAAAAACTTTTAGTGCTGCATTAAACATGCCTATCTTGCATAAAACATAAATAAGATCCTCACAGCATTCAAGCTTAGGGATCAACCCTTTGCTAGTCATCTCTTCCCAAAATGCAAGTGCCAACTCCACTTTACCTGCCTTGCAAAAGCCACTGATCAAGACACTGTACAATCTAGTGCAAGGAGGATGAACTGCAGGTAGTGATTCAAAGAAATTCAATGCATCAACCAACTCGTTACATTTCATGTAGCCATTTAATAAGGCCACATAGGTGTTGGTATTGGGTGAAAATCCATTCTCATGCATCTTCTTAAATGCTAGCGTCGCAATATTAGGGTGGCCTGCATTACAAATGCCATTTATAAAGACATTGTATAAATTGACATTAGGGAGCTGACCTGATACATGCATATCTAACAATTCAATAACCCGATCTGAGTGGCCTGTTTCACACAGAACCTTAATCACAGTTCTGAATATGTAGCGACTTGGATGGTGACCATATTCCTGCATCTCAAGTAACAACTTGGAAGCCGTTTCTGCATTTTTCGCAACACAAAAGCCAAGTATTAAAACAGAATAAGTATTTTTGTTCAGAAGTACATTCTTCCTCCTCATTTTTCTTGGGACCAAAACCTTGTCATCAACTTTACCAGCATTACAGAGAACGGAAATGAGTGTGCCACGTGGGGTATCACTTGGCACATTCTGGCTTTTGATCCTCGCATCAATGACATCCTGCATTTCATCCAATTTCCCAGCTTTGTCAAAAGATTTGACAAGGTCAAAAAAAGTTTGTCTAGAAGGGGTAAAGCCAGTGGCTATCTGATCTTGTAGGATTCTGTGAGCCTCGTCCAGCTTTCTCACCCTGCAAAGGGCGCTGATAAGTGCATTATATGTCGCATTACCTGGGGAAAAGCCCATTTTTGATATTCCATTGAATAACACCAGTGCAATATCTAACATGCCTTTTCTTTGGCAAAAGAAACAAACCAGTTCATTCATGGTACAATTATCTGGAAAAATAAGTTTCTTCTTCATCTCATTCAACAAATTGTGGACCTTTTCAAGCCTATTTTTTTTCAAATTGTAAAACTTCTCCAGCCTACTTTTTTTCAATAGACCACTTACCAGTGCATTGTAGCAGGAATCTCCAGGAACAAAACTTTGTGAAGCCCTCGCCTCCTCAAAATATTGCAGTGCATCATCTACTTTTTTCTCCTCCACAAGCCCTCTGATCCACGCATCGTATACTTTAGAAATTGAACTTACTTGTCCCTCTTTCCTAATCTCTTCGACCAAATCACGGGCTTCATCGATCCTCTTTTCTTTGCAAAGTGCACTAATAAATATCCCAACTGCAGATCCATTCTCCCTAATCTTGCACAGCAACCGCCTGGCCTCATCTAGCTTCCCCTGTTTACAGAGATTCCCCAGCATTATACAATCTGTGGAACAAGATCTGTTAACATGCCCCCTTGAAATGGAAATCTGTTTACAAATGACATCTACAACATCAAAACACTTCTCGTCAACCAATCCATCCAACAGGGCATTGTATCCAATTCTCTGTAAATCAAATCCCTGAAACCTCATTCTTCCAAACATCTGCAGAGCTGCATGGGATCGTCCTGCAAAGAGATAATGTCTGTGGCTAATATTCACCAATTGCCTATTTTTGTCATTTTTTCTCCATAAGCATTCACCATTTGAAATCGATGTTTTGCCTAAAACAATATCTTATTTCGAAATTAAGATTCGCCTCAATTTCTACAAAATAATATTTCAATTAAAAAATAAAGATATACAACCAAAACTCCTGATAAAAAAATAATAATAAGATTTACCTCAATTACTACAAAACAATATTTCAAAGCGAAGATTCGCCTCGATTACTACAAAACACTATTTATTTTCTTGAAGAAATTCTGAAATTGCCAGATGTTTTTATAAAACACATAAAATTTTAAGGGATTCCCCTGAATGTCTACAAAGCCATAAAATCTTAAGGGATTCGCCTCGATTTCTACAGAATACTATTCCTCAGCTCGAAGAATTTGCCAGTATTTTTATAGAATCTTAAGGAAACTGGAAAAATAATTTTAAGATTACAATGAAACCTTACCTAACAAATTTTGGAAAAAAAAAAAAACCATCAATTCAATAATAAAAAAAATGTGCCACGATTTATACGCTTCTATACATGTAAACTTCCTTAAAATTATCCATACCTGCAAGAGCATACCCCATGATCAAAGTCTCGTAAAATCTATAACCCCTCACATTTTCTTGCTTCTGAAAGGAGTCCAGCCAATCCAACATCAGCTTCGTGGATTTGGCTTGAGAAAGCATTTTCAAAAGGACATAATAGGCAGCCCCTGTATGACGATAATTCTTTTGACGACCCGCCCAATCAAAAAACCTTAAACCTAACAATACATCATCATTGCGAAGCATCTTCAATACTTTGATAACACATTCTTCCGTCAATCCCACTTTGAGCTGGGCAAGTGCGTTTTCCATAGCCTGAGGTCCCCTGGAACGAAGTACATGATAAATATTTTGCACATTCCTCTCCATCTCTTCATTTCTGCGTTTCACCTCTGGGGGGAGAAGCCAATGTCGGTAAGATGAAACTATTTCTTTTATTCTCTTCACAGCGTCTCGTTGCGCTGTGGAACTGTGTCTTACTATATCCCGCCATGGCTTGGCTGAATAGAATAGGTAAAAGGGAAGAGGGTTTCTGTTGTTTTCGGAGTGGAGGTGATTTATGTTGGTTTTTCTGAGAAGGCGTCTGCAGCTGCTCAACATGATCGGAATTCCTCATGGGAACACAGCCCTAACTCTTCCGTTTCTCTGCTAATCTTAAGACAAATCGATGGTGTGATATTGGCATCAGGTTTGTATCGAAATCTATTTAACCGAACGTTTAATATTTATTTTAATGGAACTTGTCTATATAGTATATTTACTATTATTGTTTAAATTACAATAACTTATTACAACAAAGGTCGTTGCATGACATACACTTCCTAAAGCAAGATGACGCGGGAAAAAGTACTATGAACATATTGCTTACATAATATACCTATTCAAAACACAAAATAACATATCAAACTAGCAATCGTACATGAAATGTATGATGGAAACGTCAAGGGGTCTTTCCAAGGAGTCAAATTTGGGGTGGAGAAACAATAGCAGAAGAAGAAGGGTAAAAAAGAAGGGGTTAGAAGGTGGAGAAGTGAGAGGAAGGAATAAAAATAACGAGAGAATCTTACAGAGAGCGAAATGATTTAAAAGTATTGAGTAAAGTGTGTATGCTTAATTAAAAACAAAAATAATGCCTTGTAGGAGGAAGGAAATGTGAAATGAGTGCAGGAAAGATAGTGACAGGGACACTTAATCGGTGGTGATAGGGAAAAATGCAACACACACATGGATGATGAAAATCAATTCCGAGTGTCATTAATTCATATATGGTTTGGACATACAAGAGCATATGGGTCACTAACACACTTGTTAGAATGCGGTTTGGGTTTTTACTGGGAAAATGCAAAAGGGGATGCAAGAAGAAGTCAAAGTATTGTTTTAGCATAGTTTAAACTAATAATGCTTTATTTTGAATGTGCATCTAATTAATGTTTATTAATTAGTTTAGAATAATAATCCTATAAAAATCCATTATATCATTTATATTAATATATGCTTTATATTCTTAAGGGTGTAAAAATGTGGCAAATCTCAGTATGAGTGGTTGTGAGAAGGAGGCAAGATTCGATGCAATTGTACGTGAAATCTACAATGGAAACACCGAAGGGTATGCATCGAAGAAGTGAAAATGGAGGGACTGGAATAGTGGAAGAGGAAGAGAGTCGATAAAGAAGGGGTAGATGGATGAGAAGTCCAAGGACAAGGAAAGTGTTGCGGGGGACCGATGCCAAACTTTTTTTTCCTACAACCACATGCCATTATTTGTCAATTGTTAGAAGGAGAAAAGGGTTGCAGTGTTCAAGATATCAAGGCAACGTATTTTGGAGATATCTTAGAAGGCAAGGAGTGGTCGATCAATACAACTAATGTCAATAGTTGTTTGTGATTTCGGTCCTTTTTTTTTCAGAACTTAGAACACACGTAAGTGTAAAGTGATTTGGCTTGTGCATATCATGGGACACTTTGCAAATAGGGATATGTGTAATAGACTTGACATCCAAGGGTAGTGATTTCATGCACATTTCGATTGGGAATCTCTCTAGCTATCAGGGTAATGGTTAGGGTTTCCCTCACAACAATCTTGATAGAGTTTTCCATCAATAACCATTGACATAAAATGGGATTTGCTTTTTTACCGCGATCCACATTATCATCTCCATCTCGCTTGCATTTTTCATGAGAGTCCAATTTGTTCTTAAAGGGGTCAAAATAAAAAATGGGGAAAATCCAATAGGTTTTGGGTTTGAAACCCAACCTCATGAATACAACATACCATGTTCCTTGTTCATGGCTAGGGAAGAAATGGCTCTTATGTCCTTCATGCATGGGTTCTATCTATACTTTGATTGGCAAGGAGGACAACCGTTCTCAGCATGTGCCAAGGGTTATCCAATGGTGACATCACAACCACTAACATAAAAAAGGGGTTTTTATTTTTTTTTATTTTATTTGCATCAAGTTTATTGATTTGGAGTTTAATTTGTTAGATAAGATGAACACATGATTGGAATGTTGGAAATAAAAAGGTGGGAATAAAATACATGCATGTCGTACACCTATACCACATCTCAGAGTGTCCCTACCCAAAAAATATTTGCTACTTGTGGTCCACTTTATCGTCTCAATCTCACTTGCATTATTTGCATGAGTGCAATATGAGATTAAAGGTCTCAAAATTAAAAAAATTAAAAATCCAATAGGTTCAAGGTTCGAAACCCAACCACATTGCTTGCTTCTTGTAGCAATTTGTAGGCCCCCTTCTCAATTTTAAGCACAACTAATTGTAGGGAAACATGGGATGCACAAACAATCATCAATGATTGAGCCCCTCCAATGGTTGGTCACATGAGCGACAAGTAGATTTTATCTACCGAACGATTTTTGTTGTCTTTTTTTTTTACGATGTTAAGGTCATCGATTGAATGATGTTTAATTTAGTAGATAAGACATGACATGAATGGAAAGATGGAAATAAAAAAGTGTAAATTAAATACTTGATTTTCCTGCACATATTCCACAAACCAAATTGTTTCTACCCAAAATATTTGTTATATGTGCTCCACTTTATTGTCTTGATCTAGCTCACACTATTCATGTGAGTGTAATTTGCACTTAAAAGGGCCAAAATAAAAAAATGGGGAAAATACAATTGGTTCCAAGTTTGAAACCCAAATGGTCTACTATGTCACCTAAGTCAATAAATAAACCATACTTCATTTCATGTTTGAAAATATTTACAGACCAAACACGTGGTCACATTAATTGCATGTGTGTGCATCGTCAAATATTGAAAAATGTAAGTATTATTTTATGTTGTTATTTAATGCAAATTGGTGAAAGGTTTATTATTCTATCATTAAATAGAAATTTTTGTATAATAGCAATAAAACTATTTAGCGAATGTTTATTTGTCTAGTCTATTTGTCTACCACATAAGTAATTTTCCATTATGTAATATGATAACCTTCATGTAATGCCCCACCTGGCAGGGTCATTCGACGGTTTGGCATTGTCACACAAAGACGGTTGAAATATACATGAAATTAAAATAATAATGTCTTAGATGCATGGATGTCAAAGCAAGGTGGATGTGGTTCTTATATAATATGAATGTAAAACACACCTTCGGCGTAAACATAATATATATGTCGCCTATACATATCTTGGTGATTGAGTATTGTCTATTTCAACTCATGAGCATCATCATGGCAATAATTGAGAGATTTTTACCGGTTTGCGTACTTGAGATAAATAAATAAAAAGTTATCAATAATTTAATAAAAGCTTCCCTGTGTTTTTTCTTTCCTAGAGTTTCCCAATGTACCCAAGCTTCATTCAATGTGGTGCGTTCGATCATTGACTTTGACCCGCAATCGTTATATGTGTGAAACTTCCTTTTGTGGTAGATTTCATGCCAAATAGATGCCACATGTATAGTGCGTGGCTGCTCGATCGAGTTCGTATGGCTCGTGTCGTGACCATTAGATGGTGATTTTCGTCGACACACACACGATGTCGAACATGGTGGGTGCGACAAGATATATAATCTAAGTGTAAAACACGCCTTCGATATAGTTAGGTTTTCAAGAGATTTTGAGTATTTGAAATATTTTTTAGATAATAAATAATAAATACACATTGAACGATGTAATTACAATTTGTATTTACCGTTGGCAGGAACCACAAAAAATGAATGAGCAAGGGCGCATTACCTCGCGTGAGTCCTAGTGTGGCCATTGATGGGAGAGTTTATGGGACCCACTCTGGAAATATAAATAAATGTGCTTGTTGTATGTACATAGTGATCACACTTATCCTTCTATGAATTTCTCATCTATAGCAGATGTTGTTGCTTATTACGGGCGGGTTTGTATCTCAACTTTGGTTTTTCTAATAAGCGGGTGCATAAGAGCAAAAGAAGCAAACAAAGTTGTTAATCTCTGGGCCAACCACTTGTGGATTTTTCTCAAGTATGTTTGATAAGTCACCGTTAATGAAACGCACGGGAAGGCTCTCTTTTTTGGTTTTTTAAAGCCTCCAGAAATCCATCTTTTCTTTGGCTAAATGGAGGCAATGAATTGTATTGTATTTTGTTTTTTCATTGTTTGAAAATTTTCTTTACAAATTTTTAGCGCATGTTTTGGTATAATTAAGGAATAAACCAAATCTAAGGTATTAATATGAAGAATTAATGAGGGGTTTTGAAAAATCCTGCAAGACACTGGTTGTTCATCCATTAGCTACTGTAATGACGATGGAACCGAGCCCATTTAAAGTTGAGAAAAATACATCATCACTTCATGAAACTATTATTCTTAGTCCGCGACTACGCATTTGAGAAAAACTTCCTTTCATGTATATTTTGTGCCAAATATATGTCACGTGTACAATGCATTAGTCGTTCGATCAATTTTGTTTGGCTCGTGTAGTGGACCGATGGACGATGCATTAACGCGTGAATGTGATAGAGGTGGGTGTGGCCCATATATATTCTAAAGTGAAACACGCCTTCGACGTAATAATAAAGTTAAGCATAAGTTATTGCACCACCGATGGAGGTGGAAGAGGATCATCCTTAGAAGGACCCCAAGCAAGAGATTCCTTCAAGGACAATTGGTTCGCACCCACCTATTCCCATCAAGATTTTTAATGTCACCAATAGAAGACGATGAAATAGTAATTGCTTTCCTAGGTGGTGGAGGTGTTGTTTGAATGTTTTTCTGTACTAGAGAGGACCACTCAAGATGGGCCAATTAAAAAAATTCACCTAATGGCGAAGGCATACTCCAATCCCACCCTTAAGGGGAAGAAGTGTAGAAATGGATCTAAGAAGCTACAACGACATTTGGGTGTGTCGAGTGATGGAGAACCCTATGGATGTTGGTTTTGGGACACATTACTCGTGATAAGGAGTGTTACCCCAATGGTGGAGAATCTTCTACAAATTCTATCTAACTTAATTATAACTTTCTCCTCTTGACCCTAGCTCTGCATAAAAGCTAACAATATAGCATAAGTTTTTTCATTAACAAGTTAGTTATGATTGATTGTCACTTTACTAAAAATAGTTGCATGTTTAGATTTCCATAATCGAAAGAGAATAACTACTCAAAAATTCTAAAGAAAAGAAATATAAGCATGTCAATTAAGACAATATCTAAATAAAATTATACACCAATCAATAGGCTCAGGTGGAAAGGGAAAAAAGTTGTGAATTTAGCGTCGGAAAACTACTCTCTAAGATAAAACCAAGATACGTGTTAAGTGGTAATGTGGGATATGGAAGGAAAATAACCATGGAATATATTATTAAGACATTACATCTCAACTAGTTTTCATACATGGTAAAACCTACTAGAAGAATGTCGGCTTTCATACACTTATGATCACCACTAGTTAGTCGAAATTGAGGGTATTTCATTGCTAAATCCTTCTAAGTAGTCAAGCCACACCTTAATTGGTTCGAAGATGATCACAATCTACAAGTGGTACCTATCATAAATTATTTAGCTTTTACAGAAAAAACATATGTTCCATACAAGACCTTTTCGTCCCTAGAGATTTTAAGGCTAGAGTTGTAGAGGAAATTCAATCTTTTAACCTCGATTTACCATTACCAAGGATTTGTTTCATGATGTTATGATGCATGAGCTTGAATCGTAATCACGTATGGCCTTGTGGAAGGATTGACAGTGAAATTATGGCATCGCCTTTAAAAATATTCTCTCAAACTACTATATCATATACTTTCTCCTCTACGCTTATCAAACTTAATAGGCCCTAGAGTTTACACTCCTCTCCACACTTTTTATTTGGTTCCATATACATCGGGGCCTACCTATAGGAGAAAGGCTTGGTCATGTTGTCTTACCTAATGCACAACGCTTAATATTTATTCATATGCAACTTCTCCCCTTTAAAAATGGAAATTGTTGTCACTTGAGATTGCACCCTTTGTTGAGGCCGAGCTCAACACCTCAGTGAAACATAGAATGGTCTTAAAGTGTGGGATAGTGGCACCTTTTAAGGTCAATCTCTAGATAAGGTTGGTTCCTTCTATTCTAGCTCATTGTAACTAATCTAACCAACACTAAAACCTATTATTAATTAATTATAATCAAAGATTCAAGGAACTAAAGTTCAAAAGGATGAAATACTAAAATAACAAAAGGGAAATGCACCAAACGAAAATAGGGTACTAACCTAGCTTGGGTGGACATAGAGATAACCCAAACTATGAAGTTTCAAGAAGTGCGCATAAAAACTCTAAATGGAACTATCATAATAAGACTGAAATATTGCAAGAGGACTAAGATATTCACATCAAATGTGTGTGCATTCATAGGAAAGAGATCATGCTTGTAAAAACTATCAAGAACTTATCCATTTACAGTTACACAAAGCCAAGGGGCATGAAAAATCCACAAGCACATTAGAGAGGTCCACGAGCATTAGCTTAGAGCTCAAAAGGGCATAGCTCTAAAGCTAGTAGAAAATAATCCTAACTCATGCCCATACAATCACTTTTATAGAGATAGAGATAGAAAAAAAAGAAGAGATCGAGACGACATCTAACAATGAAGAAAACCAACCACTTTTACCACCACCGAGAGGCCAATCAAAATTCAATTTTGCGAGACCAATTTTGGTGTCAAAGGTGGCTTGATTCATGTTGGTGCTCAAAATAGTCTTGCCCCAATTTATCTCTAAAAACTTATCGATTTACGGCCTCTGTCATTTTCTCCTTCCCCGTGTTGAGCTTGGTCAGTCTTTGTTGTTATTTTTAGGTAGTTCCTGGGTCATAAATCACTTAGGGGTCCATGGTTTGATCCTTGTCTCTTTGTTCCTCTGGAAAGGATCTATAATTTGGGTCCCCCATTCTCTGTTCATCTAAGAACTCAGGTTCCCCCATGTTTTTTGTTCTCCACGGTCGGGATTTGTCCTCCTTGTCGTTTCTGCCCTAAATACTTGAAGAAAATGAATGGATGTATCCCTGAAGAATGTATTTGAGCCCTATAACATTTTCAAACATTCTGCCCTTGAAGAAAATTTCATTCCCAGGCTCAAATGGTCATTTTTTTGTATTTTACGGTTTGACGGACGTCTCTCTCGGTCAAATTTGCATCCTTGTATCTACAGGGGACATGGCACCTTTTGGTTGGACACGGCTCAGCTGGGTACTTAGAAAAATTCATGGAAAACCTTAACTCAAAACATGTCCACGTGGAAGCACGACGCTCGTTTGAAGATCTACTTTTTGGTTTTGCCTTGGAGTAAGCGCCATAAGGACATGTGGAGGCTTCCACTGCTTGGCCCGGACTTAGACAAATTTTCATGCAGTTGGGACAGTTTTGCAGAATAGGACATGTGGTGATCTCACACTCATTTAGGGTCTCCACTTTGGGCACCATCTTGAAGTTGCGCCATGAAGACACGTGGAGGAACCGCGCATGTTTGGGGACCGGCCCTTGAGTTTTAATTTAAAGAAGCGCCAAGCTAACACGTGGAGGCCTCCGCTTGCTTTGAATTTTACTTCGAGTTTTCAATGGCCAAAAGGAGACTGCCCCGAAGCATGACACATGACACGTTCCACTTAGCTTCAAGCATTCAGTTAAACCTTGCTAGAGCAGGACACGTGGCGAGCCCGTGCTCGTTTAAGATATCAAATTTTGGGACCGCCTCAAGGTGCACCATGGTGACACGTGGCATTTTGAAAAGTCAAAAAGGCGGGGAGGTGGGCCATCGGAGGTAACTTGGATTTTTGCCCCTTAAGGATTAAAATTTCAAAATGGCCCACAAACTCGATGAGAGAAATAATCAATGTTTTGCCTTGGTCAATGGCGGAGGTGTGGGCTCTCGGGGGAAATTTGGAAAATTTTCCTTTTGAGAAAAAAGAGTCAAGTAAAAAGGAAGTGCAAAGACCACTCCCATCACATTTGGACACATGTCAAGCTCGTTTCCTAAGGGTGGAGCTACGGGAAAAATTTGGAAAGTTTTCCTTTTTCCAAAAAGAGAGTAAAATGGTAGAATTTGAGCGCAGTTCCGCCCCAATCATATTTGGACACATGTCAGGCTCATTTCCAGAGAGGCGAGAGGTGCGGGGCAAAATGTGACATTTTTCCATTTTTTCAAAAGTTGTAAAAAGTCAAGGGAAGCACCTGGGTCTTTTCTAAAGTTCAAAATCTACCACATGGACGACCCAAATTCAAAGTAAAGATCAACGGTAGTTGTGAATCTAAATATGATTTTCCCCCTTTTTTCTCTAAAACATGTCTGGAAGTGTGAGTCTCCATGATTTCTTGGTCTTTTCTACATGCCAAGCTAGAGAAGGAAGTTAATGTTGATATCTAAAGTTTGGTGGGAAGATCTGGAGGACGTCTTTCGCCATTAAAATGGTCGACTTTCGTGCCCGATCGGATTTTCTATTTTTCCTCTCCCGAGCACGCAAGGGCGATTTGATGATTAGGGCAGAAGTGGTTGGCAAATTGAAGGAAGAGTGATCTACCAAAGCAAGGAGTTGAATGCGGGAGGCTTTTGCAGATCTCGATTCGTGAATCACGAAAGAATCATGGCGAGCACCGGTGCTTAAATGTTTTTATCTTTTAGGAGGAGAGGAGGCTCTGTTATAAATGCTATAAATGCTACAATTTTTTCGTGTAAATGGTTGGAGTGTAAGGGGTCTGGACCGACTTTCTTAATAGAAAGCTTGATAGAGCCCATCCCTTTTGAGAAACCATTCAAGAGGCTCTTATATCTCTTTTGTATTAAAATCTGATCATGTCAAGGTGGTTACAAGTGTACATCCATTGACAAGCTCTGAGACCTTATTCTAGAAACTTTCCCCTACTGATAGATTTAATCAAACTCGAGTTATTTTTGTGTTGTCTTGAGAAAAATGTGTTGGTTTTATTTCTGAATGTCTGTAAATAGTTTTTCTTGTTTTTGTTGTAATCGTGTATTAAAATTTGATTCAATCACACAAGCCTCAATCTTTGTGACAGTTTAGTGGCATCTGCAATTCCATTTCTCGAAGAGTTTTCATTCTGGATTGGAATAAATGATTTAAAGTCACTTTTCTCTCATTTGTTGACAAAGATTTCCTGTAAGCCTTTGGGTGTACCTTAGGCATGATTTGGCTTAGACCTTGATGCTTTGTTGGGTTTTCTAACTCAAGCCTTCATGATAGAATCTCAGAGATTGTGTGAAAGAGTGCTAATTTGGGCCTCTATTGAAGCACATATTCTAGTTAAATAAACATTTTAGCTATTATGTGGCATTTTGTTGGTCTGATTTTCCATTTTGTAAGGTTCCTCAAGGATCTGGTGAATCTAGTTTCACCCTGCCCCACCTCCCACCAAAAATTCATTCAAAAACAACTAATCTTACCCATCCTACCCCTGTTTTCATGTGTGTATGCCAATGCACAAATCCTCGTCACCTAAACATGCAGAAGCAAGCAGGGTCTCCAATTTCTTTAGTAACCTTTGCCTTGTTATGAAAACATCTCCATGATATGGAAGTGACAACTCGTGAGAGTCAAATCTGGTGTGTTGATCATATTTTCCCCAAGGTATTTTCTATAAAATCTATGCAAAAGAAAGGTACATGTATCTCCTTTCATATAACAGAGGTTACAAAATAGGTTCTCTTACCTTGGTTGAAAGGCACAACCTAAAATAATGAGGATAGATCAAATCCTCTTAAAGGTGTTATCCATCTCTCCATAAATCCAAGTAACAAAGGGACAATTAAATTTCTCCCCGGCTATAAAATGACATATATTTGTGATCTAGCTGCCTCTAAGCTCCTTGTTGAATTTGTGTTGTTACTTGGCTTGAAAAGGAGAACAAACTTGGATACCAACAAGTTATACCCTATTTGACTGTTTGTGAAGGAGGGTTGTTCAAGACAAAGTTTAATGTTGGTTGTTGGGAGTGTTTCTAATGTTTAAATAAAGTCATGTTGGCATGTGATTATTGATTTTTCATTGATGCAAAAGTAATATTAATGACAAACAAGAATGAAGAAGAGCAAGAGGAAGCTTGGAGAGAGTGTGACAAGGCGTGCCATGAGAACACTTGATTAAGATTTAGCTTCTTGAGCAGCTAATGACCTAAGAGGCATAATGGTGATGTGAGATCATGTCAAGATGATGTCATAAGTAGGTTTAATGGTATGTGATGAGGAAATACATCAACATGATGAATACAAGGGTGCATGAGTGGAATTGGTATGACTAGCTTAGTTTAGTAGGCCTAATCCCTAGGCCTAGTCAACAAGTTGTCCTAGAATGGTGGATTGAAGGCATGAGGCTGATGGTGAAGCATGGTAGAGGCATGAGGAACATGACTAGATCATGTTAAGGTAGGTACATGATGAAAATAGGGAAAGTTCATGAGGTATGAAGTGAAACTAGCTCAATTAGGCCTATTTCGAGGACCTAGGATGGGTGTATGAAGCAAAACAAGCTATGACATGTGCCAACCAAGCAAGATAATCATGTAGGGACATTGCAAAAAGGTTTTAGATGATGCTACAATTCATGTATTAGCCATTAAAGGTATGTGTGGGGCCATATTGATGACTGTCCCAGAGGACAAGTAAGATTTACATGCACAAACCATGGTGGTTAAGGAAGTACAAGTTTATTTATGAGTAAAAATTCTTAGAACATGTGAACATGGGTACTCTAATGAGGTGGACCAAATTTCATATAAAGGTGAAGAAGAATTTTGAAGTTATGAAGTTTTTAGTGTTACCGAGCTCCTAGAATGCTCTTCCCTAGCTCAAGGGTCAACTTTGAAGAGCTCATTGGTACGTAAAACCTTTACATGGTATCCTATATCTTTCATAATAGTCGGGAATGGAATCTAGAACATTTTAGAGTTGGAATGAGGAAGAATGAAGGCTTGTCATTTATGAACGAATCTTAATAGTCTAAGTCACTCCAAACCCTAAAAAACTCTCCCTTCAGAGAAATGGAGGAGAAGTTAATTTTTTGGGAATGAAATAATTTAGGCAAGCTAAGTTGGTGATATGATCATGTAAAGGACTCTAAGTACTTCGATTTGGTGGAATTTTGTAGATCCAAAGTTATTTGGTAAGGTACAATTTCAACTCTGTTTTAAAATAAATTGTTTGTACAGTTCTGTATAGTAAGATTCAAGGTAAAAAGTTTGGTGTGGGAGAAAGCATGGGATGTGCCTCAATTTTTCTCAAGAAAATATACATGCATGTTGCATGCAAAATTTTTGATAAACCAGTCATACAAGGTAGACTCACCGCTTAAGAGCTAAACAAGGCAAAAACTAGTCTTAGTGGTTGAAAGGGAAATGAATTGAATGCATGTTATGGAGGTGCAAGGTGATCATGAACAATTGATACAAGTCCTATATGAAATTTTCAATCCTAGTAAGTGATCAAGTGAAGCATATTTGGTTTTGAGCTCAAAGGGTCCAAGAAGCCGTTATAGGCCCATCGAGTAAGTCATAGAAACAAGAGAGTAAATGTGTTGTTCTCCTCATAAATCATACAAGTGAAGGTTTTAAGGTGTAGTACAGGTCCTCTAAGAAGTTTTTCATGCATTTAGTTGCCATGAAAGTTATTTTGAAGTGTTTGAAGCCATGCAAACCAAGACTGGTTTTTGCATCTTAAAAACTAGAGTTAGCAATCCTAGAAATGCATGCTTAGTTAAGCCATATACCTTGGAATGGTGTAATATATTGGTTTGATGAGATTCACAAGACTTAGAGCCTTCTTGAAATGTGACATATAATTCATGACAAGCTTGATAGGTGAGTGAACTTTCTCAATCTTGAAGATTGTCCTTCTGTGCATGTAAATCTGCTAAGACTTTGCCCAAATCGAGTGTCTTGTTGCATGAATGGATATGGTTGAGTTGTTTCATTACTCTTAAAGGTGAACCAAAGGTAGTACATGATGTTCTCCAAGCATTAGAAGATCTTAAACATGCATATATCGGTGTAAAAAGAACATTCTTCATGACTGTAATTTTGGTTCTCCATGACTATGTATGGAAAGTTGTGAAGGTTAAAGTTGAAATGAAGAGTTGTAAACTATATAAAGGAGTTGAAGAGAAAGTGGAAGGCTATTGTAACATTAAAAACTCATTATGGCATCAATTATATGGTCTATAAGAGCTATAAGATAAAAGGAACTCGCAAAAATAGAAGACAAATCGATAGGATAGTTACACAAGAATATGTCAGATTTTAGTTGTAAGAGGAATCTATTTAGTCGTGTCATAGATGCAATGAAATCATGAGTTATTTGGTTATCCATATAAAGGTTATAAATTCCATGACAATTTGTGTAAGGTGAATACATGAAATTGACATTTATTCAGTGTAATGATTACACATTAGCAATTTTTTGATGTTAGCTATCTCATGTTTTGAACGAGATAAAGAAACAAGAATATGAGGTATTGGAATGTGAAGTTGAAGAGGTTAGTGAGAGGAAAATTATCACTTACAAGTATGACCAATTCAGCATGAATTTGGTGGGATGATGACCATGTTGTTAAAGTACGTGAAGACGTGAAATACAAGAAAAATAAAGGTGCATGTAAGAAGACCTTATGACTGCAATTTTGTAGTAGTATGAATGCTTGAGAGAGGAGAGGTTTGTATGAGTGATCCAAGATGGGAAGTAAGAAAAAATGTGTATGTGAAAGAGACCTTTAGTAATGAAATTTCAAAATCTTGAACTAATGAGAAGAGAGGTGAATTAGGAGAGGTGAAGAGTGAAGAGATAAGAGTTGATTTAGAGGTCACAATTTTTGTGTTAGACAACTATATGAGGGTGACCAATTTTTTTATAAGTCTAAGTTGTTTCTTAGAAAATAGGGAGTTGAAGCTTCCTTATAAGCTACAACTTACATAAGGTTAGTGGGTGCTTGATAAAAGTTGTTTGGGAGTTATAGCTTATATGTAAGTAGGAGCTTGTTAAAGATCAAGTGAGTGCTTGGTTGATTTTGGAGTTGCAGCTTCAAGTTGAGTGGACACTCAATAGATGAAATCTTTGTAATCTTTATAGGACAAGTTTTCCACACTAGTGCATTGATTTCAGTGGGTTTTTCTCCCTTTAAGGGTTTCCCACATTAAATAATGTGTTCATGTGTGTTTGTTTTTAATTTTCTTATATGTGAATGTCATGATCATATCATGGTAAAGGCTCATCAAGATTGAATGGTTTGCTAAGTTATTGAAATGTTTTCAAATTTTTGAGAAGCACTGATTCACCCCTCCCCTCTCAGTGCTTGTGTTTTCCAACAATTGGTATCAGAGCTAGGTCCTCTTGGAACAAGTTTGATAGCTTGGAGGAGATCCTTGAAGCAAAAGCATGGGTAAACTAGCTGAAACAATTTTTAAAAGGAAGTTTGAGATTGCTAAGTCCCTGATTGATGGATTGAAGAAGGAAATCAAGTATATAGAAGTTGAGCATGGTCAAGCCCTCAAGGAGATGGAATATCTAGTTGAGAATCAGCCAAAAGCCTTGAAAAGAGAAGGAAGATGTTTGCCTCAGACATGAAGAAGAATTGAGGTCCTTAAAAGTTGAACTAGAAGAAGCAAATGACAGTTAAAATGTATGGAAAGCTTGAAAAGAGCTTTTAAGTTCTTAATGAAAATTTGGAGAGTCAAAGAACAACATGTGACAAGACAAGTGATTTAACAAATATTGAAATTTATTAAAACCCTAGGATATTGTAGAGTCACATGTAGTATATATACACTAAAGCACATAATTTACACAATCAATAAACAAAGTAAATTTAAAACCCTAAGTGCAAGAGAGAGGAAAAAAGATTTAACTGATTTCGTAATAAATCCTAAAGTATGGCAGACTAAAAATTGATGAACAGGAAGAGGAAATTATTGCAATCACGCTCATAAAATTGGACAACTATCGAAATAAGTTAGACGGGGCACACTGGAATGGTGTTGAGGTGCCAGCGCTAGTGACCCTTCTGGGCACTTGTGATTGCGTAAAAACTCAAAATTTGGTTTTTTATCATGTCGCAAGGTGGTCACCAACCTTCGTTTTTGATCACTTATATGTCGTATTATGTCCGTATAATTCACCTCGTAACCCGCAAAGAGAGAGATATCCTATAAAAACTCAAAACACATCAATTCCTAAAAAATAAAAATATGCAAATAGGAGTCGATCGACCCCGATGGTCACCCGAATGAGTGAACTTACAACCGAGCATTGCACTACATTTCAAAATCCATGTAGTTCTTGTGTGTGTATGCAATAATCATTCCCTAGGAGGCTCTAGTGCAAGATGCACTTGATAACGAGCGATAGCTAGATGTACCAATGTAAATAGATGTGTGGATGAAATAAAATAAACTTCCCCTCCTATGCATGTATGCAAAATTAGTAGTCCCTTGTCCCTTAAATGAAACTAGATGGATGCCTTTGATGCTCTTAGATGCATTTGGATGCAACCTTAGGTGATGATAGTAGATGCTTAGAGCTTGGTCCCTTAATTTGATCACATAACATTGTATTTATATGATTCCCTTGTTTGAATTTCGTAATTAACCACTAAAAGGTTGACCCATAAGAAAACAATATGCCCAAAAGATAAAAGAGGCCCAAAAGGGGCAATCAAGATACAAATAGGTCGGGGTTGCCTGAGGGACGAGAGCGCTGAGCGCCGACATCTTGGCAGGCGCTAGAGTCCAAGCCAATAAATATAAAGCGGTGAAGGTCAAATTGGGTATTAGGGTGTAGAAGGATAGAAAGAAGACAAGAAAGAAAGTAAAAAGGACAAAGACGGTGAGTTAATTACTAGTTTTCTTGCTTAAGAATCACATAAATGCAAGTATGTGATTAGGACCTAGAAATATACCCAAGTGCATGATTTTGTGTCTACATTTTCCCCACTTTATGTTGTTGATCAAATGCTCGATAACATAAAGTAGATAAGATATGAGTACCCGATAATCATGTAGATCGATGGTGAAAGCATGCCGAGGAGACAAGTGAAAGCATGGAAGCTAAGGAAGAGGAAGTGAGCCTAGGGGTGAAGTGTATGCGTTGTTTCGTGTTGTACATGTTGTTGTGCTTGATGAAGGGTTTATTTTTATTAGGTATGAAGGATGAACCTATAAAATAAGAACAAAATATGTGTATATGAAAAATTTCGATCCAAATATGTAAAAGTATGCAAAAAGGAAAGTGTACACCGATATGTGACGAATGAAAAGGATATAAAATGTCCTGAATTATTGTAGAAGATTGAGTTTTTCGAGCAATCTCACACCAAGTTTGAGTTTTTCGGGAAATCTCATGCCAAGTGCAAGTTATTTGGGTGATCGCACACCACGAAGAAGAATGTTAGGAGAAAGGTCTAGTGTTATTCTTCATCTATGATTGCTTCCTCGAATTTATACACCATTGTAGATGGTGTGATCTTTCTTTTTATTCGATTCGATCTGTGTTTCTTCCAATTTGATCCAAGGAGAAAAAAGAGATAGAATGCATTCGATTCTTTGGAGGATTGTGCATGTATTGTGAAAACTACTATGTAAACTATTGAAAATTGTGTTGATATGAGAAAATGATTGTAACTGCCCCCTAGTCATAGTTTTCCCATGAAAGGTTAGGAGCACCTAGGCACTAGTATCCGTATCTCTGGGCATTCGTGTCTCATTTGGACTAAGGACCCAAGTTAGACTTTGGGTTATTTTTGTAACTATGTCTCTTATTTGTTATTGTGTTGTGCAGTCTAAACTGCATACTATGTACTACCGAATGGGACGACCGATTCACCTAATGTATGCCCCCTTGTTTGGTGCATGTGATGTTCTTAGGAGAATGTGGCCCAAAGGAGAGGACTTGATGTTGATCGGAACCGATACCCTATAGGGGGAATGTGCTTAGTAGAAACCAAGTCATATGCAAACAAAGTGACTAGAAACATGTGTTAGTGCAAATAAAACATGCATGCATAGAGAAGACAATGTAATAGACAAATGTGTAAACAAGATAAAGCGTGAAAAGTGGGTTGCAAACATGGGACATCACTCTCAATGTCACAAGACAATCAGTAATGAAGCAACCAAAAGCATAAAGTGTGCAAACAAGACAAAGGGCATAGCGTGCGAAACAAGACAAAGGGCATAGCCCGCAAAACAATGGCATACAATAAGAAAATGGCAAAAATATTAAGGAAAATGTTAGACAACCATGGTGGCAAATAGTTCCTGCAAAGAAAATGTTGCACATGAAGCACCTGACAACATGTTAGAAAGATAAAAAGTATGTCAACACATGTACGTATTGATACGAGTAGTATTATAGTAAGAATAAGCAATGAATAACGAAACAATAAAGCACCTATGATGTGTATGAAAGTAGTGCCCCTAGGAGCCTCAAAGTGGGATTTGGTAAGAGGTATAGTGCCAAACATCGATGTTGCATGTAAATATCTATAGGAAGTTTGCATTCACAACTCAAGAACAAGTGAATGCACATGTGTATATAGAAATGATAATGACATATTGAATATTTGACTAACATAGTAAGAAAAGTTTACATGTGAGTATAAATAAGTAAGAGTAATATGTAACCAAGATATGTAACATGATGTGTATGAATGTGATGGAATGATATGTAATGTGAATGTGATAGAGGCAACATGCCCCCAAGCGTGTATGTGTGTATGAGTGAGATAAGGTTCATTTATAAAAGACCCCTTGACAGTTAAGAATGAACCATAGAACAAGAGTGTGTCATCGGGAAATGGATTGAATGAGATGCATATGCTAGAAATATTTGATCATGAAACATAAAGCATGAGATGCATGAGAAGGTGAGGTTTAATTCAAATTTAGACCCTTGGTAGCTGAGTATGAACCGTGAGACTAGAGTGTATCATAGGGTAATGAGTGTGTCATATGAATAGAAGTGAGAAAGATGTACCATGAAGTATATAGTGTGAAGTGTAAGTGATGTGACGTTCATGGATGTAGTATGCCCTCATCAATTAAGCATGAATCTTAGCACTATTAGAAACTGGAACACCGAGAGGGGGTGAATCAATGTTCAATTCAACTTTTTCAAACCAAGTAAATCAATTACTTAAACTGAAAAAGCATATGACTCTCTGTTTCTTCAATAACCTCTCACAAAAGTCTTTAGTCTCACAATAATCCTTAAGTCATTCATTAACTTGTCACAATCCCCGATTTTAAAAGGTCACTCAACTTCATTACTTCTTCATCATCACACGTCCAAAGCACCGAGTACTTTATACTTGTCTAGGTTTTCATTCAAAAGATAGTCTCAATTTTCACATCAACTCTAATTTATCTATACACATATGTTCGGTGTTATTTTGTCTATCTATCATAGGAAAAACTAGTTCATGCTTCAAAAATTATCTTTTCAATGCATCAAAACTTTGTCAACATGCCCTATTCTCTTCTCAATGACATTTTATTAGTTCAACTTCTTTCTCTTGCTCTCCTTCGAAAACATAACCCTTCACCTTCCTTTTTATGACCCCATCCTAAGTCAACAAGAAAAACTTACAAAGACTATTTAGATGCTCTTGAATTTTGAAGGGGTGGCTCTTGTACTTCCTCCACAAGGTGATAAGGAACTCCATGAATTTTGAGTTCTTCTAGCTTCTTTTTGCATCCACTAGTGTGTGAGAACACAACTAGTTGTCTAAGTATACACAACTTTGAAGTTTGATTGCATTCTCTGTCATGAAACCTTTGTGCCATCATACAGATATCTACTATGAAGAAAGAGTTTTGTTCAATCTGGAATAAAGGTCTTCAAAGCATTTTCAAACACTTTCACCCATTCTCCAATACCTTGTATCAACACGTTTTGTCAAACACTACGAGACACTAACGATTTCAGTCCATTTTCTTGAGAGATGCAAGTATTAAGGGTGACCATAATGATTTTCAAAATCACTCGAGATGTCTTTAAGGCCATGTAATGCACAAAACATTCTAAAACAACAAGAAGAGGCATTATTGAATTGATCAATTGTTGATTAAACCTGAATAAACCGGTTTTCTCAACTTTGGTGTGCACACCGAGGATTTATTTCAATTTTTGTGCTCATTCAAGTTCAAGAATATTTCTCCAACCATTCATGACCTCATTCCAACAATTTTCATTGGCCCATTTAGAGAAATCTTCTTGCAATTCAAGGAATTTGAAGCATGGTGGACGAGTTCACGATCGGGGGACGGTTTTGAAGACTTCTGCAATGAAAATCTTTCTCCACACTCCATTAAATGGTCTAACACTTTTACAACATTTTAGGATTAATCTCATAGAGGTTTTTCTTAGAAATTTTTGTTGGGTGGTTCGTGAGATTCGATCAAAACACCATTTTAAAACCCTAGAAATAGGGTATATTGCATCATAGATCCAGAAGACATTTAATGCAATTTCTTCAACAAATTCACATGAAATTCCACAATGACAATTTTTGATGGTCCATGAAACACATTACCTCCTTCTCCAACTGATTAGTGTCAAGAAATTACGTGTTCTTGCTTGAATTAAGTCATTGTTTGTATTACAAGAATTGAACTCTAAGCATGTACAGTAACATTCGGAGAAGAGGACTTGATGAGAAAAACTCAGCACTTTGCTCCAAATAATTAGGTGATTTGAACATGAATGTTATTGAGATTTGATGCTCTTTATTTTTAGAAGCACTTTACAATTGAGGTCAAGGTTGCACTTAGACAAAGATAATAGAATTACATGAGTTCTTATTACCGAGAAAAGTTCTTTGCAACATCATGAGCTTGACTAAAAAGAGAGATGCTCCATCTCCATCACTAATCATGACTACAACCATCACATCTTTGAATACAATCTAAACACACCTTGCCTTGAATGTCTTAATACCGACATTTCATCACAAGCTTGTTCGAAGCCCTTGATACTAAAATGACACCGTAACAACATAACTAACACAAGTTTGTACCTAGTCTTTCAATTTGAGACAGTTCACCATGTTCAAACATATTGAGAATGATATGAGAGAATAATTTAAACCCTTGGAGGTAATAATCTTGATAAGAACAAACTCATTGCAATGGCTTCAGTGAATTTGACATGATTCATGAGTTCATTCTTCCAAAGCAACATGGAAGGGATAACTACATACTTAATCCTTCACTTGGTCATCAAATTATATGCACAAACACCTTAAAAAGATCTCTAAAAACATTACGAGAACTTTAAAAATGATCAAAGACCAAAAATCACTCACCATACATCAAGGTCAAAACACATGCCAAAATGAAGAAGAAACACCTCTGAAAAATGTTCATATCTTTTAAATACACCTCCTTTTGACAAACCACTTTTTGCACATGATTTCTAAGATAATTTAATCCAAAATTTCCTTCTATGATTTATTCAAAGGAGTCTCCATAAATTTTTTGACCCTTAAGACCTCGGGATCGCTCCAAATGCAATTCACAAAAAGGTAGTTTTGGAAAAACTCAAATAAATCAAAATCCCCATTACAAAATCTGATGAAATATGCTCAAATAAATCAAAACTTAAGATGCTTAAAAATATGCTCATTGAGATCTTGAAGATGAGGTTCGATAAAGGGTCCATAAGATTTAGCCATGACAATATTATCGTAAAAATTTCTAGAAGCAAGGTTGGGTCCGAATGGATGGGTTCACCAATTGATTTAACAAATATTGAAATTTATTAAAACCCTAGGATATTGTAGAGTCACATGTAGTATATATACACTAAAGTACAAAATTGACGCAAGTAATAAACAAAATAAATTTAAAACCCTAAGTTCAAGAGAGAGGAAAGGAGACTTAGTTGATTTCACAATAAATCCCAAAGTATGTCAAACCTGGAAAATGACAAACAAGAGGAGGAAATTGTTGTAATCATGCTCAAAAAATTGTAGAACTATTGAAATAAGCTGGACTAGGGTGCCTAAAATGGTGTGGGGCACCTAGGCACTAGAGACCCTTGTTGGGCGCTTGTGATTGTGCAAAATCTTGAAATTTGGTTTTTATCGTGTCGCAAGGTGGTCACTAACCTTCATCATTGGTTGCATGTATGTCACACTATGTCCACAAAATTTGCATGTAACCTACAAAGAGAAAGATATCCGAAAAACCCCAAAACACATCAAATCCTAAAAAGAAAAAGATGCAAATGGGGATTCAAACTGACCTCGGTGGTCACCTGATTGAGTGAACTTATGACCGAGCGTTGCACTACATTTTAGACTCCATATAATTCTTGTGTGTGTGTGTGTGCAAGAATCGTGCCCTAGGAGGCCCTTGTGCAAGATGCACTTGATAGCGAGCGATAGCTAGATGTACCAATGTAAATAGATGTGTGGATGAAACAAAAAAACTTCCCCTATGCATGTATGCATAATTAGTAGTCCCTTGTCCCTTGAATGAAGCTATATGGATGTCTTTGTTGTTCTTATATGCCTTTGGATGTAACCTTGGGTGATGATAGTGGATGCTTAAAGCTTGATCCCTTAATTTAATCACATAACATTGTATTTATAAAATTCCCTTATTTGAATTTCTTAGTTAACCACTAAAAGGTGACCCATAAGAAAACAAGATGCCCAAAAGATAAAAGAGGCCCAAAAGAGGCAAGCAAGATACAAAGAGGTAGGGGTGCCTGTGGGGAAAAGGGCACCTAGGTGCTAATATCTTGGATGGGTGTTGCAATCTAGAGCCAAGAAAGATAAAGCACCGAAGGTCGACTAGGCGATGAGGGTGTAGAAGACTAAAAAGAAGATAAGAAGCAAAGCAAAAAGGCTAAAGACAATAGTTAATTACTAGTTTTCTTTCTTAGGAATCATATAAATGCAAGTATGTGATTAGAACCTAGAAATGTGCCCAATTACATGATTTTGTGTCTACAACAAGGCTAGGCTTCAAAGGAGATCCTATGGAGAAGTGTGAAGATGACAAGGTAAGTTCAAGCAGACAAACAACCATGAATGAGGCCAAGGAGACAAGATGAAGAAGACCAAACTCAGTCAGACCACCAAATGCATATAGGTATGAAAGAGCCTTTAATGGTTATTGCTTCTTTTTCATAATTTTGGACATAGAGCTAAGGAGTGTAGGAATCATGTCAAAGATGACCATCCATGGAGGGATAACAAAGATGAGAAAGAAAGGAATGTAATTTTCTTCAATTGTCAAGAAAAGGGACACACTGCCAAATATTGCTTAGATGAACCATCTAATTAGTCTTGGAGAGAAGAAGACTCAAGAGGTATGAACAAGATAATATGTTATAATTGCAATAAGGTTAGACATGTTGCTAGAAATATTTTGATGCAGATCCAACCAAATTCCAACAAGCTTTCAAACAGTTAAGAATACTCAACAACTACTCACAACCAAAGGCTCTTCAAAGAGGTACAATTAGAAAGCCTAAAAAGGATAAATTATCTAATATTTGATCAATTTTATCTTAGATGGCTTTGATTAAACTAAAGTGGGATATCCTATCCTAATCTAATGCTATGTAAAACAATAAATAAAAACTAAATAAATGACCCAAGCAAATCGGTTGATAGAAATGTAAAACCCTAATGAGTAAGAGAGGGTTAATAAATCCTTAGCTGATTTGACAAAGGTGCAGGGCTGTGTCACAGTGTGAACTAGGTGAACAGGAGGAAATGACCACATAAAAGCTTGAGAAAGTACAAACCCAAGCTCTTTGACTAGACCAGGCACTAGAAAGGGACAAGGGCGCTGTGGGCACCCCTGGTCTAAGATTTGGGAGCCCCTGGTATGTGGAAATGGCCTAAAAACCTCCTTTGAGGTGTCACCAAGTGACTGCCTACTTTCACGCTCACTGTCATGTGAATGCCGCTAAACTATGATGGATGTCACCAGTAAATCAGAAATGAAGAAAGCACCTGCAAAACCCCAAATAAAGCTTTAAAACCCTAAAAAATAAAAACGCATATGAAGGGGCCAGACTATTCTCAAATACCAAATTGATGGACTTATCATTGAGTGTTGCACTACATCTCACACCCAATGTAGTTTTGTGTGTGTGAAAATCATGCCCTATGTTGCTCTTGTGTCAGTCGCACTTTTTGAAGTAGTGAACAAATAACTAGATGTAGAATGTAGTAAATGTGTGCATGGAAACAATAGACTCCCCTCCTATGAAGTGTGATGTAGATGAACTATCCTTGTGTGCCTTGTGATGGAGCTAGATGGATGCAAATGTAGCTTTATGTGCCTTTGATGGATGCAACTCTAGATGGTGATAGTAGATGCTTAGTGCTTGGTCCCTCATTATGGTCTCATAACTTTATATTTATATGGTTCTCTTATTCTAATTTCATAATTAACCCCGAAAATGTTGACCACTAAAAATATGGAAAGTTCAAATGGCTAGAAAGTGCCCAAAAGATGGAAGCAAAGTACAAAGAGGACTAGGGCACTGGGGTGCCCAGTCAGAATAGAATAATGCAAAATGAAAAAACATACTAGGCAAGTATGGTCGGGATCAAAAGTGACGATAAAAAGAAAAGTAAAAAGGTCATAGGACATGGGTTAATTAGTACTTTATTCACTCAAAAACCATATGAATAGTAGTATGAAACCGAGACTAAATATTAAATCAAAGTGTGTGGTTTAGTGACTACATTTTCCCCCACTTTATATTGGTGAGCATAATGCTCGGTAACATAAAGTAGATAGAGATGCATACCTGATATCCATGTAGAGTGATGTAGAAAATACGCCGAAGGACTAGACAAAGCATGGAGTGACAAAAAGATGGAGCATGGAGACTAAAGATGTAAAAATGCAAAAGTGATGAGAGTGAACCTAAGGTGAAGCACACATATGTAGATGTCACCGTGTGTAGTGTACTGCATGGATAGTATTGTATGTGTGATGTACTTGGCATGTGTGTGTTGTTGTTGTATTGTTTTCTTCCCATATAGACAAACCTACAAAGGAGAAGATGATCAAGTAGTCAAATACACATGTATATGTGTAAGAATGCATGTATATATGTAAATAAACATGTAAAAATAGTAGGAAGATGACAATGAAAAAGGAACATGTGCACCTAATCCATGATGAGACAAAAGGGTGTAGAAAGGATATCCTATAACTGTTGGTGAAGTGTGAGTTTTTGGGTGATCTCACGCCACTGTGGTCGAAGAAGTGTAGGGAGAAAGTTGTGTTATTCTCCAACCTGTAATTGCTTCCCTGAGATTGGTGAAGAGATCTTTGTATTGTCTAGTTTTTGGGTAATCTGACGCTACCGGCCAAAGTAGTGTAGGGAGGAAAGTCTGTTGTATCCTCCAACTTGTAACTACTCCCCATAATGTTAAGGACAATCTACCCTGTAAAATCCACTATGTATGGGGTTCATAAACTGGTCTCAAGTCACTCACTCTAAATTGAATCTGCTAATGATGACGATGTAAATCTGTATTATATACCGAATCGTAGAATGAATTGTATTGGTACCGTGTGTAAACCCCAAATGATACCCCCTCTTTGGGGGCGCATGCAACATCATGGATAGGAGAATACGGCCTCAAAAGAGGACCGACCGTGTATATCTCTGAAACTGTGCCCTGCAGGGGAAGGGAATGTGCTTGGTAGAGACCAAGGCACACACAAACAAGTGGCTACAAAACAAGTGTTAGTACGAACAAACATGTATGTAGAGAACAAGTATAAGCCAAACAAACAATGTATGGGCTAGAACATAAGTAGATAACATAAACACCCAAGAAAACAATCATAGACCACACAAAGCGGATTGCAAACATGGGACACCACTCATGATGTCGCAAGACACTCAAGGTCGTCATGGCCACAAACAAACAAGTGTGTATACAAAACAAAGGGAAAGGCCCATAAACAATAATAAGCAATAACAAACAACAAACAAGTATGGAAGCAAATATCCCTGCATAACAAATGTTGCACATGAAGCACCCATTAGTATGTTAGAAAAATAAAAAGTATGTCAAAGCATGTATAACATGATAATAGAAAGTGCTAAGTACAAAATGAAATAATAACACATGTAGTGTATGAATGTGGATTCCCCGATGAAGCTAGTGTGTCAAGCATCAATGTTAAATGTAGAAGCTCTCAGAAGGCCCATTCTCAATGTATTGCATTGAGTTCCATAATAATATATGATATTGTTTCTCATTTGTTTTGCAAAGGTTTTATGTAAAGTTATTCTAGTGAATTTCTTTCATCTTATTGATCGTGGTGTTTGATTAGCATCTCGTGTTCTTGGCTTGGTACGATCTGGTTATCATTCCTTTCACTTGAGGGGCCATGTTAGAGTAGGTATTTACCTTAGCTCATGTTCACCTAGGTACTTTATTTACCTTTATTGTATTTATCCTCACCCACTTATGTGTGTGGATATTTCTTTTATCTTATTTAGATATTAGGAGATATTATCTAGTTGTTAGGTATAGTTCTTTCCTTGATCTATGGTATTGACTAGTTCTTTCCTTGATCTATGGTATTGACTAGATCTTTGATGTCTAGTTCTCTCCTAAATCTATGGTCTTGACTAGTTCTTTGATGACTAGTTATTTCCTTTATTTATGGCTTGATCTACGACCTTGACTAGTTCTTAGATTGTTATTCCTTGCCTATTTAAGCAAGGCCCATTCTCAATGTATTGCATTGAGTTCCATAATAATATATGATATTGTTTCTCATTTGTTTGCAAAGGTTTTATGTAAAGTTATTCTGGCGAATTGCTTTCATCTTATTGATTGTGGTGTTTGATTAGCATCCGTGTTCTTAGCTTGGTACGATCTGGTTATCGTTCCTTTCACCGTATCTATAATCATAACTAGAAAATGACTTGAACCCGCATTTGTGTATAGTAAAGATAATGACATACAAGATATTTATCTAGCATGTGTAGTACAATGAACATGTAAAGAAAAATGCAAGCAAGAGTAAATACAACCATAAAATGCAGTATGTTGTGGATGAGTGGAATGGAATGTAGTATGGATGATAGGATCCACGTGCTCCTCGAGTGAATGGAATTGTATGCATTGAGGTTCATTTAGTATGCCACCTCAACAATCAAGAATGAACCAAAAACAAGAGTGCATCATCGGGAAATGGTCAAATTATGTGTTGTGTGTAGTGCGTTGTGATGAGTATGTGGTGATGAGATGCGACATAGAGATAATTTGTGTGTGACCCTATATCATAAGCATATATCATGATTGGTTAACTAGAAGGGAGTGGTGATTTAGCCTAAAGCGTATACCACTAAACAATGTAAGAGAAAGTGATGTTATAACCTATCATGAGATGATGCTAGAAGAAGTGACCCTATAGCCTAAGGCGTATATCACTAATATTAGGAATTTCACATGAGAAACATAGGATGTGAGTGGATGCGCGAGTATGATGTGGTCCATTTTGTGATGTATACCTTCAACAAGTATGGACCGTGAGACTAGAGTGCGTCATCGGGTAATGAGTACAACACATAGAGGTGAATATGCAAAATGTGTAATGTACGTGATAGAATAGGATGTAATGTATGATGTGTCCATGCCCTAAGATGTGTAAGATGTAATGTGAAGGATGTGTGCCGCATGTGATGACGTCATGGGTAGAATGCATATGATATATGCATGATAATATGTAAAATACGAAGTGTAGAATGTATGAGGATGCACAATGTCTATAACCTAGAATGTAGTGTAGAATGTGTAGGTGATGTGTGGTGATATGTGGTGCATAATGTGTAGTGACTATTGTGCAAAGTGTGTGGGGTGTGTGTGTATAGAATGCCCTCAATAGTCAAGTGTGAACCAAAGCACAAGAGTGCATCATAGGGTAATGGAAATACATGTGGTGTAGAGGACTATGTGAATGCTAAGATGCGAGTACAAGATGTGTTTTGATGTTAGGATGAGGGATGGATTGTGTGAGTGCTATGCCCCCTAAGTGTAGAAGATGAAGAATCCATCATGTAATGTCATCTAAGAGATCGTCAATTTCAGGGTCAAAGCCATAGGGTTCGCATCAGAAACCTGATAAGTTATAGTGTCGGGTTGGTCGTGCAATGAGCCATGGAGGCATAAATGATACATGCCTATAGCATATTCCTCATTAGTGAAGAGGTGGTAAGGGACACCCATGTGCATACCAATGAGTGAGATTCTATGAATAGCCAAGAAAAGAATTGTTGCAAATGAATACATGACCAAAGGGCATGGGAAATGATATATCCGTATGATCATGGTCCAATGTACCTCCTATATATGTAAGCCAAGATTGTCCTAATATGAGTGGGATAGAAGGAGGTATACATGGAAGGTAGATTGTGAGATGGAATACATGTAGACCATAAGTGTTGTGATAGCGATGAATCCATAATACGCATAAGGATTATGCATCGAGGATAATGACATTCAAAAGTGAATCCAAGTCTCGCCAATCCATCATCTCGAACATATAATGTATTCACAGGTAGGATCAAATAGAATATGCTCCCGATATGAATCATTCATGAAAAGTGTGCATGTGAAGGGAGGTGCAGTGATGAAGATGACATGTGAGAAGGTGGAGGAGCTAAAACAACATATGATGTAGAGAGAGACCCCTGATAAATGACCATAGCAGTAGTAGTGGCAGGGGAGGTGATGGAGTAGAAGGAACCACATCAATGACACAAATAACACCCTCAAGTGGTGGCAAATGAGGTAGTTCGTCCATTGGTTGAGGATCATTTGTAGTATCAGTGCATGGAATAGGAAGAGTAGTATTAAGATCTCGGTCACAATATTTGTAAGCATCACAGTCACAAAGTATAGTATATTCAACACCTTCATGTATGAATTTGACACAACAATATACGATAGAAGCAATGACTTACGCATGGCATCAAGATATGACCTACCAAGAAAATAATTATATGAGACCGAAAAGTCAATGACAAAGAAGACCGTGTTGACAATTTTTGGCCTTACAATGATAGGAAGAATAATGTGACCTACGCATGGGTGAATTGAACCATCATATGCATGAAGTGAGAGAGATGATGGACTAACATCACGAGCGGAAAGACCTAGCTTTTCAAGGAATGACATAGGAAAAATATTAATTTCAGATCCATTATCAATTAGAGTATGTTTGACACCCACATTATAAATGTGAATCATGATATGCAAGGGTGGATCATTGTCAAAAGTGTTAAGATCAACGGGAAGATTAGATTTGAATGTTATGTGTTGTGAAAATACATCTACAAAAGTTTGATAGATTGAGTCAGGATGCATATCAACACGAATGTGAGTAGTAGTAAGAAGATGTTGGACTCTATGCCTTACATCAGGATGTGCAAGCAAATAATCATTGATTGAGATACTCATGATGACTATACTTTAGAATGATAAGCAAATAATGAGGACCCTAAAAGCATGAAGATCAAGTACGAGTTCACCAAAATGATTAAACTAAAATGGGATATCCTAGCCTAATCTGATGTTATGTAAAGCAATAAATAACAACTAAATAAATAAAGGAAATGACCCAAGCAACTAAGTAAATAGAAATGTAAAACCCTAATGTGCAAGAGAGGGTTAAGAAATCCTTAGCTGATTCGACGAAGGTGTGGGACTGTGTCATAGTGTGAACCAGTGAACAGGAGGAGGAAACGACCACACAGAAGCCTAAGAAAGTACATATTTGAGTTCTCTGACTAGACTGGGGTGCTTGGAAAGGGACAAGGACGCTTGTGGGTGCCTTAGTCCGAGGACCTGGGTGCCCTGGTATGTGGAAATGGCCTAAAACCCTCATATGAGGTGTCCCTAAGTGACCGCCGACCTTCACTGCGTATCACGTGAATGTTGTTGAACTGCATTGGATGTCATTGTAAATTAGAGATGAAGAAAGAACTTGTAAAACCCTAGACAAAGCATCAAAACCCTAAAAATAAAGATGCATATGAAGGGGCCGGACTATCCTCAACTTCCAAATTGATGGACTTATCACTAAGCACTACACTACATCTCAGACCCAATATAGTTCTAGGTGTGTGTGTATGTGTGTGTGTAAATCATGCCTGCTGCGTTGCTCTTGTGCAATGACAGTTTTGTGAAGTAACGAGCAAGTAACTAGATGTAGAATGTAATAAATGTGTGCATGGAAACAATATAATCCCCTCCTATGAAGTGTGATGCAGATGAACCATACTTGTGTGCCTTGTGATGGAGCTAGATGGATGCAAATGTAGCTTTAGGTGCCTTTGATGGATGCAAATCTAGATGGTGATAGTAGATGCTTAGTGCTTGGTCCTCATTATGGTCTCATAACTTTATATTTATATGGTTCTCTTGTTCTAATTTCATAATTAACCCTAAAAAGGCTGACCACTAAAAATATGGAAAGCTCAAACGACTAGAAAGTGCCCAAAATATGGAAGCAAAGTACAAAGAGGATCAGGGCATTCGGAGGGGACCAGGGCACTGGGACACCTCATTCCTAGCTAGGCACCCTAGTCAGGAATAGGAATAATGCAAAATGACAAAATAGATTGGGCAAGTATGGTCGGAGGATCAGAAGTGACGACAAAAAGCAAAGTAAAAAGGCCAAAGGACATGGGTTAATTAGTACTTTCTTCACTCAAAAATCATATGAATAGTAGTATGAGACTCGAGACTAAATATTGATTCAAAGTGTGTGATTTAGTGACTACAAGCTTATCTAAGAACCATACTCTATTGTACACTCTGCATCCAAAGTTGAATCAACAATCAAGATGACTTTATATCATGCAACTTCATTTTCACTTACCTTTCCTCAAGTTTTCCTTCACCTTCTTGACTAGCTCTCAAGCAATAACAAGAACTTTTGGTCTCTTTGGCATTCAACAACCACTCCATAGCCTTTCTCCCTATTACATACTCCAAATAATGTTACTTTCAACATCTACTTGGTTTAAAAGGAATAAAAATACTATCTTTGACCTATATTGCACAAAAGTGTCATTTTTCTCTCTAGAAGAAGTATTTTGCATGCTTCTTAATTAGCACATTCTAAGAACACCTAGAAGGAAATGAAATCCTATTTAGACACCTTTTATCATCACTTTGGTGTGCCTAAAATTTCAGGAGTTAAGTCACCGATATCTTCTCATAATCATACATCTTACTTTTTAGCCCTTTTTAGGTCTACTAGCCCTATCTAGGCGCATTTTCCTCATATCTTCTCATTCAAGGAGTTTCAAAGCACAATCAACCTATATTATGACACCCATTTACAAGTTTCTTTAGTATACCAAGCTTTGTGACTCAAATCTACCATTTAGACCTATTTCCTTTGTTAAATGACCTTTATGAGGCCTCGATTTGTGTGTTTACCTCCTTAGAGCAACTGTCATTTATAACTCAAAATTCCCCTAATGTAAATCTACATTTATTTCATAATATGTTTAAAGGCTTAATGAGGATTCTTTCTAGAGAGTTTCAAGATTGTATACCTTCTTTATGGCCTTCAAATCAACAAGAAAGCTTAAACCGTAGGTAGGGTTAACTAGAAACCCAGTGTTGTCATATTTCTTAAACTTACTCCCGACTTCCATTCAAGACCTCAAAATTGTCAATCATGTTTGTATCAATGTCCTCAACATGAATCCTTTACCAAGATGGCCCTATTGATTGTGTTAGCTATGAAGCTCACTCAATTCTCCATTGTCCTACTTGTAGGAGAATTAATCACATAATTGCATTGCATTTTTTTCACTAAACAAAGTAACAAATACTCTTACCCAGGTTTATCATCTTTAAACACTAATCTCCACCATTCAATATGTTTAGCCATTGATGTTATAGGCTTTCACACCGCCTCAATCCCTAAAATATTTCGTTTTCTCATTCAAGCCAAAGATCACAGTCATGTTTCTATGCTCCATCAAACTCACAAGGGAAAGTGAGGTAAATTGATTCAAAGTATATATTGACTCTTCAAGACCTCATCAACAATGATCACAAGCCAATATGCTAAGAATTACACAATCTCAACTTCTTATACATACTACATACATGATCTTGCATCCACAATTTCCTTATTTTCTAAATGGTTATCAACTACATAAGGCATATAGCAAGTTAACTGATTATCCAATCTTGGAAATAATAGGATCACCACATTTTCACCATGTAAATGTTTTTAGAAGCATCATTAACAAAATCATAATCAATACACTAACAAACTTATGTGATAGCTCATAGTCATATACACATAGCACTATATCGATCCTTATGATAGAAACAAGAATTCTCCACTAAATATTCCATCAATCTTCCTGTAATATTTCAAGTAAGCTCCTCAAATTCTATAAGGAAATAGTCTCAATCTCTCAAACCACAAAATTTAGAAACATTTCTTACAAGAACAAGGTTCTTAAGCAAAACAATTCACCATACATTATCTTTGAAATTTTCTTATAAAACTATACTCCTCTGCTCCTTACCTCCTCATGGAGGTTCACTTCCCTCCTCACACTCAAATCCCCTTTCTTGAATGTAACTAAATATTTTAAACCTAACTACATCTTGAGATTCCAAATGTCCTTCCATTCAAAAATAGGCTTAATTACATCATTTTACCATTTTACTAACTCACCCTAGTTCCCCATCATCCTAAGATCACTCTACTCAAGTTAACACCTTAGTTAGGCCATGTAGGCTCATTACAAGTTTATAAGCATCTTCATTTACAACTTTATGCCCTTGAATTATAACTCAGGAATTCAAACTTTTCAATATTGAACTTTGGAGGGAAAAAATCCAAACTCCATCTAAAGAGACTTAAATGCTCCAAATGACTTGGAGACTTGTCAAAACACTTATATGAGACCACTGAGACCTAGAACAAGCCTATCACACATTTAAAACCAATTTTTTTTTTCATTTACAAATGTATAAGGTTTGATGCTACTGCATCAGTTTTATGGTCATGAGAGTGTTGATTATGGTTGGGATGTTAGTCCACACCAATTTAGAAGCAAGAGTAGTGTCATATGCGACAATTGTCATGAACTAGAACATTTTGCAAAGCATTAACATCTAAATGAACATCCTAGATACAACAACAAGCTTCATGCATTCAAAAGGAAAGGAAAAAAGTTATACAAAGTGAAGATAAAGAAGGAGTCCAAGTCAACCATGTTTGAGAAAGCCACTAGAAAGAAGGAATAATACAAGTTAAATACAAGCCATGAAGAACTCTTACCCCAAACTATGATAGAGCAAGTGAATGTAAGGCATCATGTATGTTTTTCAGGACTTCTAATAGAATATGAAGATATAGGTGATGAAATTGTCACACTTAAAGAGACATCTAAGAAGAATAAAAAGGTTTCAAAGGCAAAAAGAAAGATGATAGAGACATTAAGCTCCTGTAATGACTATCTACAATTTTAGTGATCTTACTGAGCGTGTG
This sequence comes from Taxus wallichiana var. yunnanensis, assembly GCA_018340775.1. Taxonomy (NCBI): domain Eukaryota; kingdom Viridiplantae; phylum Streptophyta; class Pinopsida; order Cupressales; family Taxaceae; genus Taxus; species Taxus wallichiana. Next base: position 669,449,345 of record CM031239.1, read on the forward strand.
TCTCCTCTAGGCTTCTAGGAGACATGAATTATCATAAGGAATCAAGATGTGTTCGGATAAGTGTCATTATTAGTAGGTGCCAATCAAACATCTACAATGCTAAAATTGCAAGAATATTCCAAGGTATGGATGTTTAACATCTCATAAGGTCTATATACATGTCTAATCTATGTAAGGTACTTGAAGGTCATGGTTGATCATATAAGAAAAAAAAATTGTCCTCATGTCTTTATATAACCTATCGAATTTGTTCTTAATCATTCCACCTAGCTCCATTCATGTATGTCTTAGTGATATGTGATGAAACTCATTCTAGTTTTCAAAGCAAAGTTATGAAAAGGGTGAACATTAGTAAGTATTTCATGACCTGTAACCAAGTTGATTTGAGTCTTAATATTGATCTTAGTCATAATGAGTATGTGTACTTATCAATGTATATAAGATGTGGTATACTTAAAGAAGAAATGACCTATGAAGTCAAGTTGTTAGGATTTAATATCGTAGTGCTCACATATTTGAGCAAATATATATTTGTGATTATTATTATTAAATGTGTAATGTGTAAACCATATATAGTTGGATTGTTATAGATTTGTTATTATAAACAAATCATAACAATATTCTTGTTTTGTGGTCACGTAGAATAGGAGTGTTGTTGAGCAACCTCCATATTTATAGGAAAGCTTACTCCTATATATATGTTATTCTGAATGTATGAAAGAACTGAAGAAGCTGAATACAATATTAGACAATTATTTTCCTGTGTATCAATATTGCTGTACCAATATTTGGTATCAGAGCGACTCTGTCTTGTCCCTGTGATGGAAGAATAGATCGTATTGAGGGGCGACTATTATTCACTACAGCTCCATATTATGCTTCCCATTTTGTCCTGAGTATTATTTATTTACCTGGAGATGGACGCGTGCTGTACATAAGGAGAGGGCGTTCAGCTGTTTGCATTAAATTTGAGTGCAGTTCGGATCTAAAATCACGGATCTCTCTCCCAACTGGCGTTGTTTTTGGGATCTCTCGTATTTATCACTGTTTGGACGCTGATTGTATCTTCATTTGGCTGTGGTAAGTCGGCAACTTCTAATTGCAATAAAAAAACGGATCTGCAAATACTGCACACGTATTTCCTGTTCCTAGTCATACTACACACGTATTTCCTGTTCCTAGTCATCGCAGTTTTTTTATTAAAAAGAACAGTTTTGAATACATGAGCACGTGTATATCTTCTCCTGTCAGATCTAAGCATGATATTTACTACAGCCAATACAGAGGTTTAAGCAAAATTCTCAGCATGAAAATGCGTGGTTATTATTAGTGCATGCATGAATAAAGAAATTTTGGTTTGGAGATCTGTATTTTAAAGCCCATCATCTGCTAGCTTATATCGGTGAGTCGGTTATCTGCCAAGTATCTCTGCTAGTATAAAGATTTTATTATCGTCTAGTTCAAAGTTTTCCAATTTTGTGGAATTTCAAAATGGAAAAAATAAATGTAATTGAAAGATTTGATGGTAAAGACTTCCACACGTGGCAAGTAAGAACCCAATTACAATTGATTGATAAAGACTTATGGGACATTGTCGAAGGAAAAATTAAAAAACCGAATGATGCAGATGAAGTGAAATGGGAAAGTAAGGATCGGAAAGCAATAGCAATTATCGGTCTTGGTCTATCCGATGCATATTTGCATCATATTGATCTAACCAAGTCATCTAATAATATTTGGGTGACATTGAACAAATTATTTGGATCTCAAGCAGGTAGTGCAGCAATGGCGCTGAAGCAAAAACTTTTTGGGCTAAAGATGGGTGAAAATGACAATATGGTTCAACATATCAGTAAGTTTCGATCCATTTTAAATCAATTAGCAGGAATAAAAGTAGAGGTAGATGGAGAAGATGCTAAAGCAATCTTACTAAATAGTTTGCCAAAAGAATATTCAAGTATTGTTTTTACTCTTAGTAAGATCAATCCTAGTTTGGAAAATTTAATTTCCTCTTTGCTTGATGAGGAAGAAAAAAACAAAAGGTCTGTACCAGAAGAAGAAAGTGTCATGGTTGCAAACAATAAATCATCATTCTATAAAGGTAAAAAAGTTTGTATCGTCAAAGACACGTCTTTTGTGTCATTATTGTAAACAACCAGGACATGGTTTTGTGAATTGTAAGAAAAGAGCTCAAGATCTCTTAGATGATAAGTTGGAACAAAAGGCTTTAGCTGCTGAAGAAGATTGGGATGATTATTCTAATCCTGCAAGTGACAATGAACCTATCAATTATTCAAGTGATGAAGATTATCTATTTTGATATCCTCATTTTGGAGGATGGAGGCAACGGAGGCAGGAGGACAATCAGCGTCCTCGAGTTCGTCACTACCTCAGAGGCCGCAAACTGCTTTAGTGACATCTTTGTGTCTTGTGTGATGAATAAGAACAGATGAGCATCCCTATTCCTGTGTGCAGTGCAGTGCTTGTGTGTCCCCCGTGATGATAATGAATTGTACCATTGATACTATTACAGGAAGTGTTCTTGATCAAACTGATTTGATGGTTGATGTGAATTGGTTGAACGGTCCCAATTCATGTATTCATCTAATAGGTTGAACGGTCCCTGGATGATGTAGTTCCCACAGTCAGTGTTGAGGATCGAGACCATGTGCAAGCTACGGAGCGGCATGCTGCTTGGTTGAAGATGGTGTTTTCCCCATGTTCGCACTAAGGGGGGGAATGTTAGGATTTAATATCGTAGTGCTCACATATTTGAGCAAATATATATTTGTGATTATTATTATTAAATGTGTAATGTGTAAACCATATATAGTTGTATTGTTATAGATTTGTTATTATAAACAAATCATAACAATATTCTTGTTTTGTGAACTCACGTAGAATAGGAGTGTTGTTGAGCAACCTCCATATTTATAGGAAAGCTTACTCCTATATATATGTTATTCTGAATGTATGAAAGAACTGAAGAAGCCGAATACAATATTAGACAATTATTTTCCTGTGTATCAATATTGCTGTACCAATAGAAGCAAGTTTTATAGTGAATGTGATGATGTCCATCCTCCTAGCCTTCGAATATAGAGTCATGAAGAGAATAAACATTAAATTACTATCCGCAACCATGAATGTCGAATCTTAATTAAGTTTCCGAGCTATGAATAATATGTGTAAGCACTTGTCACGATTATAGAAAAGAATGTGATAGTTTGTCAAAAGACAAGGATCAATTTATATGCTAATCGGTTGAGGTCAAGATGCTCGACGTTATCCATATTCTCCACAAGGTGTAAATAAGATGTAAAGGTACAATTCACCACCGAAGGAGAAGCAAGTGCCCTTAAGATATCAGTAAACAATTTTAATCCTACTCATGGATGTCTTTGTGTTCATTCATCCATCTATCAAGTTATATGAAGAAGAAAATCACACAATCAAAGCCCCAGGAAGTCAAGAAAAAGCCTAAATAAATAATGAATGGTCTATCTACAAAGCATCATGAGGTATATTTGTGATAATCAATGTCTTGTACTAAACTATGAAAAAGTCACGAGTACTGAGTCCGAGTATGAGCATCAATGCCTAGACAAGTTGATCCAAGTGAGTAAGGTTTTGAGGAGAATGTTTAGCTAAGTGAATTTTAATGTTCATGGTCAAGTATTGAAGTCACTTTATCAAATTAAGTTTGAGTCTCAACTTCATAAGTCTCTAAGGAAAATTTGTGTTGAGCCAAATAAAAAGGTTAGCAAGGAAATTTCAAACATGATCACTGTGATGTGGAAAGTGAAATCATGTTGGGGTGTTGATTGTAAATATATGAGGTCCAGTAACCCTCAAAATGTATTGCTAAATGTGGTTTGGGTGTCTTTTAATAAACTATGCATGAGAATAAGGGTAACTAGTAAACAAGGAGTGCAAAGTAAAATGGATAGATGAATACACAAGATCTTACGGTGTGACGACTTAAGGAAGAAAGATGAAAAATGAGATTATAGATAATTTAAGTATAGTAAGAGGTTTTAAAAACCATCTTGAAGCAAGATATTACCAATACACCCTTCTTAGGATTTGTGGAAACCCTTCATCTAGGACTTAATTGATAGTGGTGATGTGGAAATGGATTCCTTTGCCCCTAGTAAATCTGCCAACGCAAACTTGGGAATTTACAAAGAACCTTTCCCCAAGCATAACAAAGGAAAGGAAAAGTTGGATCAAGGACAATCGTCCCAAACTAAAAATGCTAACTATGTTGCAAAGACAAATAATTCTTTTGATGCCCTAATTGGTTGTGTTAACCCACCTTTTGAGCATATCAAAACCATTAAGATTAAAATAAAGGAGTGCACCGTGGTAACATGACATGCTTGCCTTGTTATCTTAGAACCTCCTCCATCTACCCCTCAGGATAATCATTATGATGTTTTAGAGCAACTTGAGAAAACTACAACTAAGATTTTGATCTTAAATCTTCTCAAAATATCTAATGTTCACAAGGATATCCTTTTGTAAAACATTACAGGGGTTAGGAGTGTCCATTGATATTGACCCTACATGCTTCCAAGCTATGACCGCACAAATTTATCCAATGGAGTACATAACCTTTATTCATGAAGAGATTCCTGAAGAGGATCCTAGCCATAACTTACCCTTAAACATTGAAGTCATTATCAATCATAAGAAGATAAAAAGAGTGCTTGTGGATGGAGGATTAGGTTTGAATATTTTCACTTTGAAACTGGTTTGAAAACTAAGTTATATTGAAATTGATCTAGAAAATAAGGTCATTACCATCAAGGTGTATGACAATGAAGAACGAAAATCAACCAACATGATCGCTTTCTTCATTGGGAGTAGGGCCTACTACTCATGATACTAAGTTCCATGTTTTAGAATTAGAGCTTCCTTATAACATATTGCTCAGTTTCCCATGGATTCGTGCCATGCAGGTCGTACCTTCTACATATCATCAGTGTTTGAAGTTATATCATGAAGGAAAAATTATTACTATTTAGGGGGATTCTTAACCCTTTGCTCATTGAAGAGAATTTTCAGGTTATTTTCTCACCACTTATGAATGCCCTTCTACAGAGATGGTCGTTCTAATTCAATCAAAGGAGCTCAGTTCATGAATTGATCCAGATACCTTATCTACCAATCATAATGGTGCTTCTACATTAGATTATCCTTTTGATTCATGGGAGATGAAATTTGTTGCAAATGGAAAATGGCCATGGAGAATATGATCTCCAATAAGCTCTTTTAGTTTCCAAAATCCCCATGTCACCAAAAGCACGTGGTAGGCCTTGCCATAAATATCAATGATCCTAGAGAAAATTACAGCATAGACACTTTTACTCCTAGTGGTTTATTAACAGATGAGAAGTTGCTTAATAATATTATATCCCAACCTTTGGATGATGAGATGGCTCCATGATATCAATCACCCAAGTATGTTATCCCCAATAAAATGATGTATGCTATGGGATACAAAGGATATGGTTGTGGCATAAATGAACAAGGTATGTGGGAAGCTCTTCCGATACCACATTGCAAGGTTTGTAAATATGGTATTGGCATTTGGCCGTATGGGTCTCATCCCCTGGAGGTCGAGGCTTCCTCTTCTAAACACAAAGATAGTTCATTTGAATATGAAAGTGAAACAAATTCCCGATGTAGTCTTTACGAAGACCTTTCCTCCATAAACATGTTTTTTGACATGGCTATCTTAACTATAACCCCTGTCATATCCCCTATTGTTCCAACATTAGACCTTGTCTACCCATCACTTGTTAACTGGGACCAACAACAACATATACCAATCGAAATATTTGAAAACGATGAAACTATTGGTGAGTTTATGGGTCTTCGTGATGACATTCTAGTGGGTGATCATAAGAAAGGCTTCTCCATCAACCTTGACACATGCACATATTTTAAGGAAGAGATGAATTCGTTGTCACCAAAATAAAAAAGTAAACAAGGGCAAGATTTCCATAGAGACGACTTGCAAAAATAATAAGTCTAAATCCTACAAAGTGGAAACCTTTTTGAGGCAATTACGGACAAACAAAAATAAAAATCAAGTGGATAAAGAAGTTGACCAAACTTAAGGGTAAAAATATCATTGAGACACCTTTAGAAGAAGAAGATCTTAATCTCCCCCAATCCTACGTGCATGGAGGAAGAATCCAAGTTGCTTATAGAGTAGACCATAGATGTGAACATTGGTATAGAGGAATTTCCTAGAATGGTCAAGTTGCGGGCTTCGCTCTCATCCTAAGAATAAAATAACTTTGTGCTACTTTTGAGTGAATTTTTATATATCTTTGCTTGGTCCTACATAGACATGCTAGGTTTAGATACAACATTAGTAGTGCATAATCTAGTTGTGCATGAAGAGGTAAATCCTATAAAACAAAAGATCAGAAAGATGCATCCTTGCATCGCCTTGTTGGTAAAAGAAGAGTTGGAGAAATTATTGGCAGTAGGATTCATTAGGCCTATTGATTATTCAGAGTGGATTTCAAACATAGTCCCTGTACAAAAGAAACCCATCAACATTAGAATATATATAGATTTCAAAGATATAAATAAAGCTTGTCCTAAGGACAACTTCCCTATTCCTAACATCGACATGATTTTAGAATCAACAATGGCTATAAAATGTTATCACTCATGGATGGATTTTGTGGTATAATCGATTAAGATTCTTTGAGGAAGATCAACATAAGAAAATTTTTACAACCCCACGGGGGACATTTTTCTATCAAGTCATTCCCTTCGGCCTCAAGAATATATGAGCAACATATTAACAAGCTATGTTGACTCATCTTTCCCGATATGATCAACGATATAATGGAAGATTATGTGGATGACATCTTAGGTAAATTCAGGACTAGAGAAGATCTCCCAACTATCTTACGATACATATTTTAGTGTCTTAGATATTATAAGGTTAGACCTAACTCAAGAAAATGTGTCTTCAAAGTGCTATTAGGAAAGCTGTTAGGATTTATTATTTTGAGGAGAGGAATTGAAGTAGATCCTGTAAATATTATTGCCATAAAAAAGATGCCTCCTCCAAAGAACATCAAGTAACAATGTAGTCTACATGGGAAGATTCAAGAAATTGAAAGATTCATCTCCCATCTCACAGACAAGTGCCACTCATTCACACATCTTTTGAAGAAAGATGTTGATTTTCATTAGGGTCCAGAACAACAACAAACATTTTATTTGCTTAAGGAATATCTGTCTAAACCCCTTGTTTCGATTCCGCCTATATAGACGTGAACCACTACTACTGTATATTTATGCTACTCAATTTACAATTAGCTCATTATTGTCCCAATATGATATAAAGCAGAAAGAAAAATATGTTTAATATCTTAGTCATACGTTGATTGCTTACAAGCTCAACTACTGCAGATTGAGAAGGCTTGTTTGGTCGTTGTTTTTGCTTTTCAAAAACTTCATCATTATTTGCTGAATAATAAGACCAAGATCATATCAAAAGTGGACCTATTGAAATACTTTTGTCAAATCCTGCACTTATAGGAAGGATGGCCAATTGGATCATCCTACTTAGTGAATTTGATATTGAGTACATCTATTATAAATTTTTTAAAGGGAAGGTGCTAGCGAGATCAACAAGTTGAAGCCCTTTTTCCAGTGCATCTTGAACCGTTGAGTCTGGAATTTCCAGGTGCTTCTATAATATATCTTGAGGAATTTTTTACATAACATCTATACTTTGATGGCTCCTTTAGATTTCACAGTTCAGGTGCAAGAGTTGTGTTGATCACTCCTTCAAGATATTTGATCCCTCAAGCATTTAGACTTGGGTTCCCATGTAAAAATAATATAGTAGAATATGAAGCCCTTATTGCAGGGATGAAACTAGCTATCAAGTGGGACATTAGACAAGTGAATGTAATAGGTGATTCCATGTTGATCATTAAACAAGTAATTGACAAGTACAAATTTAAGGTTCAAAAACTTATTCCTTACAAAAAAATGGTTGACACTCTAAAGGAGTTCTTTGAGAAAATTACATTCAAGTAGATCCTTGGTGGACAAAATCAAGTAACATATGATATGGCTATAGTTAGGTCTATGTTACCCATTCCACCTGGAAATAATGATATATAGTTCTTCATTGAGCATCTACGAATACCAACATATGACATGTTGGAGTCCTATTTGGTATGTGAAGTTGTTGGTCCCTTTTCCCCTTGGTATAGTGACATATTCAACTACCTTCATGATGGAACCTTCCCTCCAAACATTTCCCATTCTAACAAAAGAAACCTTATCTAGCGCATATCCCTGCTACACCTTACTTGGGGGTACTCTCTATCGTAGAGGCTATGACAGAATTTGTTGCGTTGTCTTAATGCAGATGAATTTACCTTAGTAGTTAAGGAAGTGCACAAAGGCATCTGTGGGGCCCATACAAGTGGGATAGTCTTGGATAAAAAGATACTAAGAGTAGACTATTATTGGCCTACCATGGAGACTGATTGTTGCAAGTATGTAAAGAAACATTTTTTGTGTCGAAAATATGTCAACTTGATACATACACCGGCACAATCACTACAACCTTTACAACACCATGGATTTTTTTCAAAGTGGGGACTCGATATCATCAGTAAAAATCACCCCTACATCATATAATGGCCATATGTCCATTATTACTATCATCGAATACTTCACAAAGTGGGTAGATGCTATTCCTCACACCGATGTCACTAGTGTGCAAATATCCAAGTTCATAATGAACTATATCATCATTTGTCGATACGACATCCCCCTACCATTGTATCGATAATGGTAAATCATTCAAGAACAAAATTGTGAAGGCATTGTGTCAATGATTTCAAATCTGACTCAAATATTCAACCCCCTATTACCCTTAAGGTAATGGACAGGTGAGGCCCTTGTTCATATTATGGATAAGATGATGAATAAACCGGTCTGTAATTGGCATTTATAGATTCATCCCGCCCTCTAGGCTTACATAACATCCATCTACACCCCTACTGGTGCTACTCCATATTCCCTAGTTTTCGGCACAGAATCCATATTACCCTTGAGATCGAGCTCCTCTCTTTGCGCATATAGCTAAGAGATTACTTGGATAAAGAGGACTACATAGTGGCTCAGCTAGTAGAGCTCGAGCTATTAGATGAGAATCAGTTTCATGGCCTTGATCGCCTAAAAGTGTATTAGAATTGAGTGCATTGAGGTTACAAAAATAATCATACCTCGCTAATTTGAGGTAGGATACCTTGTTATAAAGGAAAATCAATTCAATACCACCAAGGATTGTGAAAAGAAAGGTAAGTTTGAGCCTAACTAGTTAGGGCCATATGTTGTGGTCGCTAAATTTAGTTCGGGTGCATACAAGCTTGCTAACTCTGATGGTGATGAACTTAGGGAACCCATGAATGCCATGCATCTTAAGCATTTCTATGCTTAAGTATGGGTCCCTCAAATATTAGAAAATCAACAAAAAAACAAAATATCTAAAATCGAAAAAGTAAAGAGAAATCAATGCATCCAAGTGTAAAAACCACACAATTATGGCACTTTAGACAAGTCCTTTGGTGAAAACCAATTTTCAATGCCATTGGGGGTCCGTTGTTCACAAAAATCTCATACCTAGGATTATGTTGACTTTATCCTAAGCTAGTCTTTTCCTGTGTTTGAGATACTTTTGAGCCTATCCCTCTTGGCCTTAATCCAGATGATCCTACTTTTGTATGCAAAGAGTTTGCCTTTGTATATTCCCATCTAACGCTAGGGGAAAATTTGCATCATCACTTCTTGCACACATGTGTGAAATTATTCCTCAGACATCCATATATCGTTGGGGGCATCCACGTATCTTAATTTTTTTCACATAGCTTCGGAAAACTTCTAGAAAAACACAAAAACATTCATATAAATTTTGAAAATCCCAAAACACTCATATATATTATTTGAAAAAATCAAAACATTCAAATACTTCTCATGGAAAACTCAAAAACAATATAACTTTGTCTCAAGATAATACCAAAAACAGCTCAAAACATTTTAAAAATTGTCCCGCAAAAACAAAGTAGTGGTTTTGTTTACTTTAGTTGTTTGTTTGTACATAGTTTTGTTGGTTTACCTGTTCATATTGTGTGCCTTAAATTAGATTCATTTGCTTGCTTAGATTAAGTGTTACTTTAATAATTTGTGGAGTGCATTGGGTTCATTTTTTATCTTGCATACTTGTACATAGTTGTGTGGTTATGTTAGATTTGATTAAATTTTTCTTGTGCTTGTCTTGCTTGCTTGTATAGTTTGTTATCATTTTATCATTAATATCATCTATCGTCACATCATCACATCATCACATATCAATAAATTCTGAGCTACATAATCATACAAGTGAAAGTCAAACATATATGCTACTAACATCATATAATATCATCTAAAGAGGGACAAGAGGGATTATCTTTACCCCCCTCATCATAGACCATAATAAAAACATGGGCTAAACATGTTATCTCATATAACACATGAATGCGATAAGTAAACACAGTCCATCATCATCATATATCCATGTAAATACAAATTTACATGTACAAAACAATGTGTCTTGATATACATCAAATATAATAAGCCATCATGGGTATGGATAAAAAATGTGCCTTCATCACGAGGCATAATAAAAATAATACATATACATTTTTACAAAAATACACCTTCATCTCGAGGCATACATAAAAAATAGTACATCAATAATCTGAGTCAACCATGACTCTCACCCATACCAGCATGCCTAGCCTAGAACCAAGTGGCGATATCTGCAGAGCTGCGCCATCTTTGTGTGGAAGATCCCTTTGAGGGATGACATCTACACCGACATTGCTAAACGAGATGGCCTAAGCGATCTTGATCTAGATTTCTTTGTCTGCAAGATGAATAAAAGGGAATCCTCTTTGTCCCTCTGGAATGACAACATGTTATAAAGCTCTATAGTGAGCTTCCATAGCCGATGGTGCTACAAAATCATTGTATACCAAGTCTAGAGACCCCTGCCGCTAATGCTACATGATGTAGAGCATCACGCTCCGCTATGAATCTAGCAACATCTATTTGCAGAAGTGAGTCCTCTCATCTCCCCACTATACCGCTTAGCAACTAACCTGGTCTCACTCGGATACCAACCGATCCCACTCTACGGTGATCTATTGTAATTGTTACCTCAAGGCGCAGTTAGATCCCCTATACCCCGGGCAACCTGTCTAAGAGGTGATCTTTGGGGTGATTTGTATGTTGCTCTCCATCCTCCACCTACTATAATATGTGGTGGAGACCCCATCCATCCCATCCATCTCCTCCATCTCCATCATCCCCACTTGTTACTAAGCGAGGACTCATTACTCGTGGCGGTGAAGGTGGATCTGTATTATGGGCACTTCACTGTCCCTGCACTGTATACCCTATATAATGACATGTTGTAGCTATACCTAGGTCTCTTTGCTATATTAGATGTTGTGGGGAGGATGCCGTGGTGGTACTTGTACCTATGGATCCTAGCCTTGTGCCTATAAAGTTACCTCGGCCTCAAGATGCCCAAATTTTGCTCTATCTCATAGAGCCTATCCCTATAACCCCTGTCTTACTGCAACTACACCTGTATCTATTGCGACCTGAGGGATCATAAGGCACAAAGGAGGTACTATGGCATACCAAGACCTATAATCTTCTCGTAGTCTCGGGGTCTACTACCTAAGGCTATGCAATCCATTGTTGTGTGGTGACATAAAAAAAAGTTATCCTAAGCTCATTCATAGTCTAATCCATGACCTAAAATCAAAGGTCTCACGTGTCCTATACACATACCACATCACATCCCCCGGTATTCCCTGGATATAACCAAGCTATCGCTATACTTGGTTAACATGGTACCACTCTCTGATGTGAGTCCGAATCCCAATGATGAAGTGATCAACATCTACAAAGTGCTTATCTCTATATTGTTGTCACGCCAATGATATAATCTGTATGGTTTCCAAGTGATCATATGTAGCTAGGGTCATCAAGTGCCCACTTGTAATATGCGGTATCCCCATGTACGAGCATACATCCTCGCCCACTTACTGGATCTCATCCCATAAAAGAAGGCTCATTCGTAGCCCCGACTCACAATAACTGTGGTAGCGACCAATAACAATATGATCCCATGCCCAGATCAATAGCAGTGTCCCTGATCCAAGGTTCTTTTGACCTTGGTAAGCAATCAAATACAAATACCAATACAAGTGGGCTAAGATACACTAGCCCTAGTAGAAGACCTCTCCATCCATCAACCTGTGCACTACTCCTATCAAACCAAGTGGGAAGTGCGCATCAGTCTTGTCAAGCAACAAGTAGCCATTGACAAGAGCCATCAAGTAAACTGGTATCCAGGCAATCTATCTGTCTGTAAATCACTAATAAAGATCTATTTCCATACCCTTCCGGGGTATGTCATGACATAAAAACATGTCATAAATATTAGCTTGGATCCAGGTGAGATCCCCGTCATACTCTACCAAGCTTCCTTGAATCGAAACTTTGAGGATATGACAAAAATCCTCTAAGGCCATTTGTCATCTTGCCCCAAGCAGATATAAAATTATGGCTCTCACTCCACCATCTCTCTACTAAGGCATTTAAGAGGGTGTTATCAAATGTAATGTGGGGAATCTATGAAATATGAGTCAAACCGGTGGTAGTGAGAATGCCAATCAATCATCGCTGCTCCCACCGCATGAATGTCTACTCATAGACTCTAAGGTGCCCATGTCACTCGTGTAAGTGTTGCACAATCTCACTGTAAGATTGCACAACACTTTATTAACATCATTTTATTCTAAATATCTTCCTAAGATATTATAATTTCTTTTATTCATGCCTAATTTTTTCAAAAACTTCGGGTTTCCTTCTAAAAATTTCCTAAGGAACAAAATTTGCACTAGCGTACCCCTTTTGGAACTAGCAAAAGCTTGCACTAACACACACCTTTGTGCACTAACTTACTCATTTTCGAGCCTACACACAACTAAACTTACCTAATTTCTAGTGTTGTGGTAGTGTGCACCCCCTCTACTCCATCGCACTACCCATTCGCGCGGTGCACCCTAAGGCTTACGTTGGCGCGACCCCATAATTTTCCCTTAGCTATAAATGCACTTGAACGTAAAATTTTTACTTTACGTACTAGTGTAGGGTCCTTCAGAGGCCTCCTAAACTCTTGTACTTGATTTGCACGATGTTTTCACCTCGAATCTGTGTCATTTATCACCAAAGGCAGAGTAAAAATCTCTCCAAAAATCAATAGGGTATAATAACAAATAACTCACTGCGATGGATTTTACCCCTCTTGGCCATGATATATATAGTCATTTTTCCCTAATTCATCATTTTTCTCACCCCTAAGGTGCTAGATGACCATCGTGATTCTTCTATATTCTTCTAGCACTTGTCACGATGATTATTTTTATTAAATAGTCATTTTTGTCATTTTTGCTACGTTAGGGCATGTTTTTCTTCATGACGACCCTTTCTACTACCTGGGGCATATTTTTGCTTTCCAACATTTTTGGCGATGTCCCATGATATTTTCATTCTTCTAGATAATTTTCTTCTTGGAAAATTTCAAAATTCAAAAAATCCAAAAATTGGTAAAGCTCGTTAAAAATCCAAAACATTGGTAAATCGTTAATTTTTTTGGTAAATTCATAAAATCCAAAAATTTGTAAAATTCATTTTTTTTTCAAAATTGTAAAATTAATTTTTTTCAAAAATTGCTAAAAAGCATGCACGCATGCCTAAAGCTCGTATTAGACACATCATCCTCAAACATCGATTTTTTTCCTACAAGACATCTTTCTTCAGTCCTTATTTGTTCTTGCCAATGACTCACATATCATCTAGATCTATCTCCATTAACAAAGTTGGTTTGCTTACTATGTCTGTACTCCCTTACACAAATGAGTTGTTTAGTATTGTTTCATAGTGCATGATTTCTTTTTCATAGGACTTTTTGTGTCCTTTGTGTATTTCCCTCACATGTATCCTTGCTTGGGGCACCATTTTTAACCCTTGTCGTTAAATTGAACATTTGGGAACTGAAACTTGATAACAAAAACATTGGTACAACTATCTTGAATGTTTTTGTTTGAGTATGTGTGTTTTTACTTGTTTTCCCTATCAGGTTAGCTTGTTTACTTTCTCGTATTGCATTACGTTATGTATGTTGCCTTGATTTAGTGTTTTAGCAATGAATGAATGTTAGTATGATATATTTTCGTGTTATTTTACACTTTTGTTGTATGTGTATATTTTTAATAAGAGCCGATGATGTAGATCATATGAGAAAAGTGATGAAACAAAGTTGTTTATTGAATGAGTGGATGCAAAAGCTATTTCCATATTCTTCACCATAATGTCTTCTCACTACCAATTTTTCTTCCAAAACACCTGGGGCAATAGGGATCATTTTTGTCCCTCCCTCCCCCACCTTGTTTCTTCAAACACTTTTATTCATATTTTCAATCATCGATCAACCTCTTCTATCACCTCATTGACACTTGAGAGGGCATCATTCATTCTACTAATTTTTCTTCAAAATTTACTTGTTTATAACTATCTACCGTATTTGACGTGACGTGGCGTTGCTTATGCCACCCTAAAGAGGGGCAAATGTAGACACCTAAAATCCGCATACGCAGATTTTAATACTAAGATTGCACTAATTACCCTCTTTCCTATCATTTTCATTATAATTAGTGATTTTCCGCTAATTAACTAATGTTTCCTTCTATTTTGTTCAATTAACAACGCTTCGTTAATTAATTGGCCTCTATCACATTCCGGATGCCAATTAACGACACTTCATTAGTTATAATTCTCTTTGAATTGATTAATTAACTATTATGAGTTAATTAAGCCTTTTTAACAATGTATTTAATCAATAAACCCTTTTATTGACTAAATCCTGTTTCAAATGCTTCAAATCATATAAAATTCCTCCTAAATCACCTTCAAATAGCCTAAAAATATTATTTTATCGTATTAATTAATCCTAGTTTATTAATTAAATCATTTCTAACTCCCATGAGTTGCTAATCACTTGTTAATTACTCTAATCAATCTTAACAAGTCTAAATCTACTTTATCCTTTATCCCACATTCATTGGGATTTAAGCTTCTCCCAAATGGAAAGCTATATAAAGGACCAAGCTCCTTTCTTTCACACCCACACCATTACTTTTGCTAGTGATTTATACAAGCTTATGATAAGAGCCTTCTCCATTCTTTGGAATAGCTACTTCATCTTTGCATCCATTCTACCATTGTTGAGTAGAAAGGAAGATCCAAGCTTGGCCTTGTAGCCATTTCTTGGTGAGATCCTTCCCTCTCTTTGGAGATCAAACACATAAATTTGATTACTCATGATCTAAAGAGGCTCATGTTTTTGAAGTAATCATAAATTGAAAGACCAGGAATGGTTAACATTAGGTGATTTTTTTCATGTTTTTAAATTAAATAGATAGTTTCCTTTAAGCTCTAATCATGATGTTAATGGTAGATTTAAATTTTCTTTAAGACTACTAGGTGTTAGTTTCTTTCAATTATCATAACAAAGTTAGCATGTACACAATGGGATCAACTAACATGTTGAATGTGTATAAGTGTTGTATGCTCTACATCAATAACGGGCTATAACGTCTTTGTGCCCAAGATGAATGTGTGAGATGGAATTCAAAAATAGTCCCTCTTATGTAGTGAATAATTGATCCGTAAACCGCCTAACTTTAACAATATGAATGAAAGATATAAGTTCTTTATTAAACCCGATTACTATGCAATATCAACCACAATTAAACTGCAAATTGAAAGGATAAGAGACAAGAATGAGACAAGATTTATCCTGGAGAAACTCGAGGTGGAAAAAATCTAGTGGGTGAGAAAATTAGCTCCCCTTCACTATGTAATCTCAAAATGATACAACTTACTGCCAATTGGCCTTCAAGAAAGATGAATCCTTCTAATTATATATACTTGCTCTCAATTCTCTCAAATAACAAGAACTCTTCAAATGAACAAACAAGAATCCAACTCTCCAACTTTTCTCACACTTAGATTTCACCCAAAACACTTGCTTGAATCCTTGGAAATGCTTGAATTTATAGCTGCACAACTTAGGGATGTGAGGAAAGCTGAAACAAACCATCTTGGAAGCTCAAACATTTGCAACTGTTGAGTTTTCCAAATTCCAGATGCAAATTGAACAGGGCTGCCACTCTATGCAGATTGGCGGTTATGTAACCACGTGGTAGTTATGTAACTATCCCAATGGTTACACAACCACTGCTTTGTATAGAGCAAGTGGTTACGAATGCTTCGGGGCGGTTGCATAACCAATATCCGAAAAATCCCTGCAAGAACAACGATGGCCAAAAACATCATTCGGAGGTGTCCAGATCACCCCAACCTGACTAGACCATCTTGTGAATGCATAATGAGCTAATATCTTGTAGAGCAAGTATTAAATATAGAGAATACATAGAATTGGGATTTTCCTGATCCATTTTTGGATCATACCTCCCCAATTTGAGGCTTTTAAGTCCCTAAAAGCTTCAAGGATTGATGAGGTGAGGAAATTTCTTCCCCACATCTTCTCTAGAATACCACTCATACACCTGGAGGTGTATATGTTGAATTGTTCTAATGAAAATATCATCTTTGTGGACTTCTAGTCCCACTTTTCCATTATTTCGTACAAAGTAATCTCAAAACAACATCAACTGCACTCTTAGGAAAATAACCAAAACATGTCTCAAAAAGAGTTTTATTGGTAGAAGTAGGAATATCCCCATCGAAGGTTGTGGCATACCTACCAAATCCTCTTCACTACATTAAACAAAACTCTTGACAAAGTTAGCAACTACTATCTGCATGTTTGGCCAAAAATCATACCTATATAAGTGCTCAACAATCTTTGTCACACCAGAGTGACCACCCCGAAATGTGTGTTTTCTCAAAAGAGATCAGTAACTATTGTTTCTTTTCATAGGCCTCCTACATGGACTTTTGGTGGAACCCTAAGTCTGGAATTAGACCATTGGGTAACAATTGTATCACATGCTCAATGGGCCTATCTCGAGGGCAGCCCTATAAGCTCTTTGCTAAACTACTGAATAAAATCTCCCATTTGCTTATGCTCTTTGTTAGTAACTATACTATGAGTGGTCTCATAAATAAATTCCTTAGCTTGTCTATCCCTTAGAAGAAGTAAATAAAATCTCCTACTAGCATTAAGCTTCCGAGCTTCAGTGGCACTTACCAAATAAATATTTGAGTCTCGTATAAAGACCGAAATGACATAGATTTTACCATTCTTCACCAAACGGTATCTTGGTTGGTTCTTCTTGTGAAGATGACATCTCCGATATATAAATACGGGCTTCCAAACACTATGCCACACACATCAAGGGAACAAAATCCACAAGTGACTTCATTATAAATTTTTACCAATTCCAAAATTAATCATACACTATTTAGTAACCTTGATGTCTACACCTTTCTTTACCCAACCCAATGAGTAAGGACTTAGATGATTGTAAGTTTCCAACATCATCCTATCAACTAGATCTTTACTAACCAAATTAGCTTACAAACAAGTATCAAAAAGAGCATCCACTTTGGTCTTATTTAACTAAATTTTTATACGAAAGAGCTTAGTAAGTTAATTTTCTTAAGCATTACTACTATTACCCAAACATACCTCTCTACGAATGGAGGCACAACACATAGTCTCATCCACCTCTTCACTGAAAAACACTTCCTCTCCCTAGAGGATAGCCATAACCTTCTTCTTATTTTTCTTATTTTTGAAGGGATACAATTCTGGGTGGAGCTTCCAACATTTTTCCTCAGAATGAGTGTTAAGATCACAATGCCCACAATGAATTTTAGCATCTTTTTTAGAAATCTAAGTAGAATTCTATTTACCTTTCTCTTTGGCTTGATGTCATCTTCTTTGTCTAAAGCATACTAAGAGGTAGATGAACTCTTTTTCTTATCCATCTCTAGGTAGTGGGCTTGAGAACAAGCCTCGTCTACATCCGTCGACTTGGCCAAGAGGATTGGTCTCCTCAAATAGCTATGAAGTCCACCAATATACTTCATCAATAGGTCCTGGTCTGCTACATCTTTTCCCATTTGAACAACTTTCTTCTGGAACTCACTGGTATACTCTTGCACATTTTGGCCTTGTTTCTTCCTGAGATATTGCCAATACATGGACCTCTCTTCCTCATAACAAATAGGATAAAATTTATTTTTTATTAGATTTTTAAATTCATCCCACTTAGTAATAGGAGGAAGCTTCTTAATAACCAAAGAATGAACATAAATTTCAAACCAAGTTAAATCATGATTGGTCAATTTTAACCGAGCAAAGGAAATTTCTTTGACTCTCATTAATTTGATGCAAACTGAAATATACCTCCAGTTGAGCTAGCCAATGGTCTATCTTCTTAGCATTTATGTCTCTATCATAAGGTTGAATTTCTATCTTGGCCTCTGATTTGAAAGGTGGAGGTGTGGGAATGGCATGAGGCTACTCTTCTTCATACTCACGAGCATCTTCTTCACGGGCTTCCGATGTCTCATTTATAACACCAAGTTTCTCCATGAGTAATCCCATGATGGACTTCAATTTCCCTATGGACAAGGAAATACTGCCCAAATCTTTGGACATACTTGCCACATTTTCCTCCAACTTATAGAAATGTTATTCACCACTATCATTTACATATTCTCTACGAGCCATCTCTCGAATTCCTTACTTCCACTTCCTTGTAGAAATCTCTGCTTCAAAAGGAATAAGGCTACCTCCTCCACTTGCTTTCCCCTTTTGGATGAGGGGCATCTAAATACAATCTCAACACAAGTTAACCACACAAAAGACTAAAATCTTAACGGCTCTGATACTAATTTGATCCGTAAACTGCCCATCTTTAATAATTAATAGATCACTATGCTCGTGAATATGAATGAAATATATAAGTTATTTATTAAACCAATTATTGTGCAATATCAACCATAATTAAACTACAAATTGAAAGGAGAAGAGACAAGAATGAGACAAGATTTATCCTAGAGAAAGTCGAGGTGGGAAAAACTCCAGTGGGTGAGAAAATTAGCTCCCCTTCACTATGTAATCTAAAAATGATACAACTTACTGCCAATTGGCCTTTATGAAAGATGAACTCCTAATTGTATCTACTTGTTCTCAATTCTCTCAAATAATAAGAACTCTTCAAATGAAAAAATAAGAATCCAACTCTCCAAATTTTCTCACACTTAGATTTCACCCAAAACACTTGCTTGAATCCTTGAAATGCTTGAATTTATAGCGCATAACTTAGGGATGCGAGGATAGTCGAAACAAATAGTCTTAGAAGCTCAAAAATTTTCAATGTTGAATTTTCTGAATTCTAGATGTGAATCGAACAGACCGCCACTCTACATAGATCGGCGGTTACATAACCATCGTGGAGTGTACATAATGCTCCGATGGTTGCACAACCACTTGCCAGATAGAGTGGTGGTTATGTAACCACCGGGTGTTTGCATAACCGACGATTGAAAAATCCTCGTAACAAAAGAATGATGGCCAAAAACATCATTAAGAGGTGTCTGGATCACCCCAAACTGAATATACCACCTTGTGAATGCATAATGAGTGAGATCCAAGAGAGAAAGTATAAAAGATAGAGAATACATAGAATCGGGATTTTCTTGATCCATTTTTGGATCAATAATGTAGCCCAAATTCAGTCCTTGGATGTTTATCTTTTCCCAAGTAGTAAATAGGAACTAATAGTCCAAACCGCCCAACCCCTAATGACGGTGATTAGTTCATATATATATGATTCCCTTGTTTGAATTTTTTCATCAAAAATTGAAAATGATAACATAAAGTGATGGGTAGTAATTTGGAAAATATAAAAAATGATGTTGCATTTCAAATTTGAGAAAAGGAGGGAAAATGATAGAAGCACCGAAAGGGGACAATAATTCTTGGGCACTCTTGTCCCTAATGGGTGGTACTATCTAGGATGCTTGGAGGATATAATGGTAAATACAGAGCTGGTTCATATGCTATCCAATGTCCAGAAGTAAAGTATTCATTCAAGAAAAGTAAATGATAAGAGTATGAAAAGGATAAAATAATGTAAAAGAAAAACAAGTGTTGTTAATGTCTACCTTTCTTGCTTATGAATCATGCATATAATAACATAATTAGAGGCATGATGTAAATAGTAAGTGTGTGATTTAATGTCTACATTTCCCCCACTTTATGTTGGTGAATGAATATTTGGTATCATAAAGTAGATAAGAGTAGCGTACCTTGTGGAGAGCTGAAGGGAGTTGTAACCGATATCATTCCGAATGAGGATTGTCTTGATACATGTCAAATGGAGATTTTAGAATGTTTATCTTGAAATCTAAGAGAGGATAATAATCCTAGGGGTGACCTTGGGTGCATAGCAGAAATGATGAATGTGTTTATTCCTTGGATATTTCCTTTGCTAGAGTGTCTTTTGCTTGAAGTTGTTCCTTGTTCCATTTGTGTCTTTCCCTTTTGTCGGAGTAGGGTGGACTGCAAAATAAGATAAATATAGTCAATGCTCATGATAAATGAAATTTAACTTAGGAAATATGAGAATATAAATGTGTATTGAAAAACAAGTGAATCGATGATAAAATACACCTAAATGCCGTGAGAGAAGAGGTATACTTGTTCATGTATGTTTTTGCCTTAGAGATGGTTGGAATAATACTAATAACTTAGGCATCCCATTGCCAAACTTAGTATTTCAGTGTTCCATCAATATCTGAGGATTCGGGCATCTTGTCACTAAGGGAAAAATATTGGGAGAGTTATAGGCTTTACCTCCAACCGTTAACGCTTCCCCATAGATAAGTGCTCTTGTGATTATCACAAACCCAATAAAAAATGGTCATGAATGACACATCATTCCAGAATATCATTTTCTTGCATATGCCCTAGGTGTCATTCCTTATTTGATCACGAGAAAACATGATAATTAGTTCTCTTGTCCAAAGTATGTAACTTGCCATTGATTTTATTCTTGTTGTACAGAGAGTAACCTTTAATTGAGTATATGTTGCTAGATTTTGGAGAAATTTGTCACTAAAAACGTGTTGATACTATATTATACACATTTTTGTGCCTATGTGAGAACCACCTAGGTGGGAAACCGGTGCCCATTTCTACTTTCTGTGTTGAGTGATACTATCCCTACACCAATTTTGGCCCAATTCTAATTTTGAACCTATTTCTTAGCTCCTATGTATTCTAATTTTGTTGTGTACCATTATATGTCTAGTCTCTAAACTATTGAGAGGGTGAAATAGTCACCCGATAATTTCCCCCACTCGTTTGGGGTGTGTGAGATGAACCAAGGTAAGCATGGCCCAAATGAGGAAAGCTGAAACTAATGTGCACATCTGAAATATAAATCCTATCGAGGATTAGGGAATGTACATGATATCTACCATGGTACATGCAAAACAATGGGAAAGCCTAGAAAAAAGTGTTTGTCACAAACAAAAATGGTATGATATAATAGAAACTAGTCAAAACACACAATAACATGGAAAAATACACAACGAGTAGCTGGTTGAATACATGGGACACCACTCAGATTTCACAAGACACTCTAAGAATTCAAGACTATAGAAGCAAACATGTAATCAAACATAGGGAAGAACCTATAAACAATGACAATCAAGACACAATCATAAACAATATACAAGAAAATCATATAACCATGGTTGGAAGTAGGCCTACAAGAAAAATGTTACACATGAAGCACTGTTAGCATGTTAGAAAAAAATGATAGTATGCCATAATGTATTCAACTAGAAATAAGAATGAAATTAGTAGATATTATAATGAGAGAACTTGAATATAGATATATACGAAAGGTAGATGCCCATGGGAGCCTCAATGGGACTGGTAGAGAATAGTGCCAAGCATTATGCCTCGTGTAGGAACCTATAAGTGATCTACATTAACTTCAAAAAATACTAGGTGAATGCACATGTGTATATGGAAAATGATGGGGTATACTATGAATCCTAGTAACATGATAAACAATGTGAAACATAGAATAGTATAAGCAAGCAAGGATACATCCAATCAAGATCTAAACTAGTGTTTTTATTTTTTTACAAATATTTGAATGAAATTTAATGATTAGAAGAGGGAACAAGGTTGTCCCTAATGGATGTGTACAAATTGAGGTCCATGTAGGTAAATACACCCTCAACATTCATGCTTGAACCTAGAAAAAGAGTGTGTCATCAGGTAATAAAGGGGGATAACACAAGAGCTTCCAAAGAACATTGTCAACATGGTGAAGGAAAACCCTATACAATCTAAGATCCCAACTACATTAGAAGAAAATGTATAAACAATAAGAGTGTGTCTAATAGGAAACTAGAATAGGTGGAACATGGGGCTTGTTGGTAATGTAGACACATATAAGTTGGTCTACATGATCTTATTACTAAGATCATACTAACTATCCTAGTCTCATGTTAATTTACTACACTACGCTGGTAAAATAACCTTTCTAACCCCTTCTAAACCTCCTAAACCATGCTAATCCCTCTTTAAAACAACTTCTATAGGCTTGTTTCCTTTAATTAACCTTGTTTAGGTTAATTAACCCTCTTATTGACTTTCTAAAGAGGATTTGACTTTCTAAAACAAATATCTTACCTTTCCAGATAGCCACTTAGCTTCCTAAAATTCTGTTCACACCTCTAGATAGGTTTTTCTAAAAATCAACTTTTTGACTCCTTTTTAGTCCCACATGCATCCAAAACATCCTTTTCTCAAATCCAAAAACTATAAATAGAGGGATACCCCTCCCACCTTTTCCTATGAACTCTCCTCTCTCTCTCATTTTTGATTTAGGTCATGCTTAGGTCTTTTAGAGTCATTTCACAGTTTATTTGAGCTATTTACTTGTTATTTGCTAATCCTTTCAAAGCTTTAGGTAAATGGGAGAAGCCATTAATGGTGAGCTTCCATTCTTAAGCTTCGAAATATCAATAAACACAAAAATGATGATTGCTAGAGCTTTAATAGGTTCACTTATAGATATATTTCATGGAGTATAGAACTAATATAATCATGTTTAGAGGTTTATTGTTTGTTTCAAGCTTTATATATGCATGCAAATAGGTAGTTCTTGCTTATCTCTAATCGATGGTTATTTGAGTTGTTTGTTCCAAAGCTTTTGGGGTTTCTTTAGAAGTTCTTACCCAATCTTCATAGCTTTTACAAACTTTTCATTACACACATTTGGCACACCCAGTGGGAAACCTACCATTTTCCTTTAGGAGCCTTTCCCAAGCTTTTCAAGTCCACTTTCATGATTTCTAGGAGAAATAGCTTGTTATTCACTTGATTTCATTTTTTAAGTAAGCTAAATCATCCTTGTTCATACATATTTTGTGGGTCTAAACTGGAAATAGGTTCCTTTGATTAACAAATAACTTGTTTGATTGTTGAAAATTTTCATTTCCATGACTTTTGTAGGTTTTACAGGGGGTATGTGTATGTGTCCTAGAGGGCAGCATCTCCATCGAAACCCTAGCACACTTGTCAAACTAGCCGTGCATCCGTTTGGTCATATTTTTCACTAACAAGTCATTTACAAAAGGCCGTGTACCTATAAAAACTATTAGCATCTCTCGTTAATTATGTCGGTGTACCGTGCCTCTCCTGGAAGTGCAAGTGTATTTTTGGCATATTGTGCTAATTCATCTTTTGGCTTGCAAGCATATCCATCGGGAAGGAGGCATCTCCATTGAAACCCTAGCGTACCTATCTCTCAACCCGCGCAGTGTTGGACTCATCATCATAAATTGTTGCCACACGCACACGTCGATGCTGGGTGTGTATTTCTTTGGCGGGATGCGCATGCATCATTCTAGGCATGCAAGTGTCTAAGTTAAAAATAAAAATTTCTTTTCGAATTTGTAAGATCATAGTTTTTGAGTTTTTTTGGTTATTCGCAGGTTCTAACAAGTGATTGCAGGTTCCTTTTTTTTATTTTGTTTGACTAATGTAGTTTAAGTGTTTCATTTTTCTAAGTTAGAAAGTGTTTTTGAAGTGTGTATGCTCTTCCCTCACACCTTCTAGGTGATCTTGGGAATCAAAAACACTTCCCAAACCTTCTTATTGCTTTCAAAACACTTACTTTACGCTTCCTAATGAATTGATCTTTCAAAATTTGTTAAAACAAACTCTAACTTTTGTAAAAACACTTAAAGTATTTTCCACAAAGCTTATTTTTGTTGGGTTTCCACGTTGTGTATGCTCTTCCTTTGCACCTTTTTGGTGATCTTAGAAATCAAAAGCAACAAACAAACTCTCTTGCTTGATATCATTATCTTTTGCGCAAAATTACTAAACTCTTTGCATGCAAGGCCTAAATGGTTGTCAAAGAGAAGAGTTACAAAAATGAAACCCTCTACATACATGTTTTCATACATGTTACCAAACAATGTCTGCTTAAAACCACATTAAGTTAAGAAAGATAAAACACACACCACATACATCACATTGTATTGCAAGTTTCAGAAAATGGTACGTCCCTATCCGCTCAACTAGAACATAACCCCTTTGACATAACACCTTAAGGTATAATAATGGAGGTTGTTATAGGAACCTTAAAGTAATCCATTGTTGAGTAACCTCGTGGATGAAACAGAAGAAGCGCCGCTTATCCACTTGACTAGATTTTACATTGCAAAGTTAGAGTCAAAGTTTTTCATATCACGACCCTAACGACGATATAACTAAACACACTAGTTGCTTATTGTATCAGAAGGGGGTAAAGTAAAGCCGATATACTCTCAAATTAGTTAGTGTGACTCTTTGGGTAAATCGAGCTTGCATTTAGAAAAACTATTGAAACTAGTTGAGTGATCTTATTAGGAAAGCCATTTTGTCTTGGAGCCCACTTTTCTAGTCCATTGTTACGTCTTATCGAGCCATCACGAAGTGATGAATTACTTGGAGTCTGAACCTTGTTTTTCAAACAAGGCAAAGAGTCCACTTGAGTTAGATCTAAGTGTCTTTCATCACGAAATTAAATGATGTATCACTTAGCTTGGTTTCTTTCTCACCTTTAGACGAGGTGAAACTCTACCCAAGTGACACTTAGTTTATTTTCATCTTTTGATCTATACCCTTGCATTCTTGTTGCCCATTTGGGGTGAGAAGGAAGCATACCTTGTGAGTCTTATCAAGGACAGTATTTGCCACTTTTTGTCCATTTACACCCATCCATGTTTGCGGTGGGTTGTTAAACGTCTAAAGTGTGTAAGTTTTTCACGTCTTTGATAGCCCTTTGATCTTGATTTCAAGATTGTCTTCATTGCTATGATTTCGGTTCATCATTATTTCTCCTTAAGTTATTATTTTTTCTTGCATTCTAGCCATATAATTTCGGTACTTACATCGTGTTTTCAATTTTGTGAGAACTTGGTATAAGTCCCTTTATTATACGGTTACGTTTCTCACACAACTAAATAAATTCTTGCTATACTTATACTTAGTTTTAGTTCCAACGTCACCTGAGTCTTTTAAGAGTGTCAATATTTCCTTGTGTATACCATAATAACATCATCTTGATAGTAAAATTTTGCTTGGTAGATTAAACGCGTCAAGATAGTGTTCTACGCTATCCGCATTCCCAACTTCCATGTTTCAAAAAACTTAGGTTTCATAGACATTTAAACTAGTCTTAGTATATCTCATGGAGAGATCACGTCAATATCACTTTGATATTTAGGCCTTGTTGTTACTCTAACTCAACCTATGTATTAATAGAGTATTTTCACTATTCACTTTGAGCCCTTCGTTGGAATCATAGTTGTTGGCAAGAAAATTTGTTAGGTGGACAAACTTAAGGATTTCTTTCCAATGCTCTAGGAATCTAAGTCTCTACTTAAGCGGTGGAGCTACTGTATATGCATGCACGAGTAAAGGTGGATTTTCCCTGGTGGTGGGGATCCAACAATGGCACTCCACCGACCCCCGTGAAAATCTAGGAATCTCTTGCTAGGGGAGACTTTGTCTAAAGAGCGGGAAAGGGGAGTGAGAAAAGAGGTAAGGGAACTAATGTTGTAGGTTGAAAATCAGATTCGCACTTTTGAGTAAGAAGTTTCATCACATGCACTAAAGTTAGGAAGAAACAATACTGCAAACAACAACAAGACCAATTAGAATTTAATGAACACAAAGTATTAGTAAACCCCTTAGTCAAAAAAGGTTGAAACTCCTTCTTCTTGTATTGATGCTCAAATAGAAATTGTACATAGTTGGAGAATGGAATATATTGAGGATATGGGAGAAGTGGCTAACTCTTTTCACTCACAAGGGAGCAAAATCTCTCTCATGAACTTACAAGAATACAACCAGCTAGAAGAATTTCAGAATTAGAATAACCCTTTGGAATGAAGAGCTCATTACAATTTATAGCAATTTGAATTGACCTTTCACCTCCCTCACATGACTCTTCATTTCCATATTCCACTCGTGACCTTTTATTTTCCATGAATTAAGTATTTCTCTTATAATTTTGAGAAGATACTTTTACAATTAAAATGGGTCACTTAAGTGAATAGGATGAAATATAATGATGACGCATAATGAAGAATTATAATGGAGAGATAAAGTAGAGAGGGAAAGAGAGGGAGAGGGAAGGGATGGAGGGGAAAACACTCCTCATGATGAAATGCTTTGAATGCCTTGATGCAACCATGAAATTTGAGCGAGGATTTCTTCCACTGGTGATCTTCTACATTGATGAAGATTGCTCCCTTGAATAACTTTGAATCATTTTCCCAATCTAGTGATGACCGTAAACTCTATGATGCATGGACATCTGGACCATAGAATGAGTGTCTAGAAACACTGTTATGATGTTTACCACTGCAAAATTGAGATGAACACATACGATGCCCACGATGACCCTCCTTGAAACATGGTTGATGAACCCTTTGACTCGTTGAAATTTCTGACCAATTCACTTTGGATCACTCAGTTCCTTAAGTGATGAAGATGAATTCGGATGATGTGCCTTGCGATGCCTTACTTTGCTTCTATAAACCATCACTCTCAAGATGATGCTTCTAGGACCTCCATGAAGTTCTCATTCCTCCTTTTCAACTCATGAAACCATCTCATTATCTAAAAGGGAGTCCAAAATCAGTAAGGTGAGTGAAAATGAAGTCATATGCAACTTTCCACTCCAAAATGAAAATTTCTATTTTTAGAATATGAGCCTGTGCTCTGCTATTTTGAGACATATCATCTGTCTTGTTCTGGTTTCACCTTTTGAACTATCTACCATATTCCAACCTCTTATGTTCCTGAGATATTGCTATTTTTAGCACATTTCTATTTTTAGCAGGTTGTTATTTGGGGACCTTGCTATTTTGGGAAGAAGTCATTTTCTATCTTACTTTTCATTTTACCCCTTTTTTGATTGTCCTGAGTGATAAAACTTGCAATTCAGTGGGACTTGTCATTTATAGCATGTGAGGAAATATAACATATGATATTTTTAGTAAGTGGTGAAAACGACCTTTGTTTGTGACAAGAACAACGTTTTTAGATTTGAATCTTCGTCACGAACTCGTGCTCCAATTTTCATCATGATTTGCTTTCCAAAAATCTCGAAATGAAAAATGGAAATTTATGTCTTGTAAGAGCTTCGAGTATGGAGCTACCAGGGAATAATATTGATAAAAATTTAGTCCTTCATATCTCAAGAAACTGGCAACTTCGTTGTGCAAAAATTAGTTTGAGAGAAACTAGATTTTTTGGAGACCCTTCCCTCTGAATTTTGGATGATTTCGGTCACCGAATCTTTGGGAATTCAAAAATTTATTTGAAGAGGAAGAATGCTGATAAAAAACAAAACCTTGCATATCCCTAAAAAATAGGGACTTCATGGCGCGAAAACTAGTTCACGTGAAACTAAATTTTTAACGATCATTTCCTCCAATTTTCGGGCGATTTCACCCACTGGAACCCTGAGAAGCGGAGAGGTAGCTCGCTGATTTTTTCCATTACTATGTCATGGTGGCCATTAATGGAGCTTGAAATTTTCAGGTCTAGTTTTTTTCTATTCATGATGAAATAAATTCCATTGCGATAGGTTTTTGCTTTTGGTGCTTCACGCGAAATTTTACTTCAATCCGACAACCAATTTGATGGGAAATTGAAATTTGTTCTTCGTGGAGCAGAAGTGAAATTTATTCACTGTGAGAATTCCTTGATACAAATTGGAGGTTTGAATATGATTTTTTAATGGTCTCTAAAAGAGAAGAACTTAGTAATAAACGGTTTGTGAATTTGTGTAACAAGAAACATAGAAAAGTTAGATTTTTTTCAAATTTCGGAGTTGGAGTTGGGTGAATTTTTTTTTCCTTAATGTCCGTGACCTTAGGTATGTGACAGACATCAAATTCCATGGTGAGAAAGAGGATGACACATGTCCTCGATTCGACGAAAGGGAATTTGAGCTCCAAAAATACACTTGGGGTTGAACTATTAAATCTGAAGGTCATATGAAGGTCCCAAAGGTCACATGGGGGTTGGGTGCATTTTTCCAAGGTTTATGTACCTAACCTCAGGGACGTTGGGGACATAAAATCCCACCAGATCTTGGTGTTGACACGTGTCCTCCCGAAAATTGACTAACTCCCGAACTGTCTCCAAGAGGGTAACTTGGAACGATGATAACTTGAGCTCCCGGTGGAATTTATTGGTAAAATTTTATATGATCCTGATTGGAAATGGAATTTTTAATCCAATGATGTATGTATCATGTCTTGATTATTCCATATGATCCCTGAAAAAATGAATTTTTTATTTGGTACTCTACATGTGCCTGAGAAAAACTCCCCGCAAACCCTATGCGCAAAGGTGTTGTGAAAAATATGATTTCATAATCGTTTAGGGCTTGGAATTATATTTCCGGTGATGTTTTATTTTACTCCTAACTCCATCCAGGAGCTCCCAAAATCTTATTTCAAGTTCAACAACTTATTTTGGCTTGTGCACTGCCTAGGCCTGTGAACCCTATTTTTTATTCAGATTGCTCCAAGTCTTTCAAAACTTCCCCAAACATTCCAAAATCATTTCCATGATGTTCTAAGGTCTTCAATTCACCTCCATGTTGAATTTTTCCCTTCTATTCCACTCCAGGGGTTGATCTAGTCCTAGGAAGGCCAACGATAACCCTTCTTGTGACTTCCCAAAATTTGCATTTTTAAAGAACTCCTAAAATCACCTAGGGGGAATGAATGGAATTTCCTAAATCATTGTTATCCCAAATTTCCCCTCAGAAAATTTGGTCGAACAAGCCTTACACATAAAGAAAACATGAAGGGAAATGATTCAGACCCATGAGCTCGAGTTCCAGAACCAGGCAAAGTGAAAACAGAGGCCCAAAAAGTCAAATTCGACCCTGCACAAGAAGAAATAGAAGAAACGGTTCTTCTGGGTGTTTCCATGTCTTAAATCTATTTAAAGGGTTGAGGGAGGACTCAATAATGGAATTGTAGGGTCAGAGAAGAAGGGGCAGTGCAAGAGAGGCCAGGAGCAAGAAAGGAAAAATGACAAGGATCCAAGGTCTTCGGGCTCAAAACCATTTAGGAAAGAATCCAGAATCAACTAAGTATGGAAGAGCCAGCAGAGGGAACCATGTGTCCTAACGACACTCCTCCAAAGGTGAATCCAAAAAGAGAAGCTCAAACAAGCGCCGCATCTCCATGTGTCTCAGGACGAAATGGAGGCAGGGGAAAATGGTCAAGTAGAGTCAAAAGGTGGAGCTTCAGGGGTTTTTTGAGTTTTGTGTTTCGCGAAAAGGGGAAAAGGTAAATTACGGACCCACAAACCTGATTTTTTCTCTAATATAGCTGCCACGTGTCCCATCTCAAAAGGGGGACCCATTTTCAAATTGTTTTCCCTGTCCATTCATATGGATCCGATACAAACTTTGAAGGGGCATATCTTTTGACTTAGGGCTTGAAATATTGCAAATCTGACACCATTGGAAAGATCTTGGCCTCACCTATGCCATGGAGGTCTGAGACTTTAATTTTGAGGAGGTTAGGTAAAGGAAAATGGAGGAAATGTCTTCAGGCCTTCAATGCAAGATCCATCTGTCTCAACAACCAGATCGGATTCGATCTGTTTCCATCGTTTCCTCTTCTTTCAAGGTACCGAATCAAGGAATCATGCAATAAAGACAAATTTGGGGCATATTTTATCAAAAGCATTAACAGTAGTGGTTGAGCTTCAACCCAATTTTCTCGCTTCCCTCTCTCTTTCTTCTCTCTCCGGTCAAATCTATAAATACAGGGGCATGGTTCATTATAAAAGGTTGTTCATTCTTCCTCCCTGCCCCCCCTCTCTTTCTTCTCTAGGGTCGAACGTGGAGTTTAAGCCTCCTCGCTTGGCTTTGTAATGGCATTTTCTTGCCTCTTACCTGTTAATGGTGTACTGTGTGAACTCTTGGAGTAATAAAATCTATTTCGTGATGCATTTTGTCCATCATTTTCTCATTTTGTTGTCTATTTTTACCTCTCACCATCACGGGTAGGTATACCTTGTGTAGATCTCTGATGTCCATTGTAGGTTTTGGGAGCTGTGTTTAAGGGGTTTGAAATGGTGTTCTATGTGAACTTTATCCTTGGTATGTGATGCATCTGTCCATCCTCTCCATTGCTCACCTCTCTCCATTTCAGTAGTAGTTGGGTTTGTGATCAGTAGTTCCCTTTTCTCGGTGCTATCACCTTTGTAGTGTAGGATTTCTTTATTTTCATGCTCTCTCTCTCTCTCTCTCTCTCTCTCTCTCTCTTGGTCCCTTGGAATTGTTATATTAGGAGTAGATAGTCACATTTCCTTCCTTAGAAGTAGTTTAGTGCTAGGATTAGGAAGAGGAACCAACCTTCTCTGGAGGATCATTCCCATTTGCAAGTCCCACAGCTTGGGGAATGATCCAATGTTATGCAAATCACACCAAATGACCCTGCCTTAGAAAAGCATATCCATAACTCATTTGGGGGTGTTGTGATTTCGCACTAACAATCACCCAAGGACCAATTTGACATCAAATAGGAGTGACCAGATTGATGATTTGACATGAGGTGCCTAAGAATGATAAAACATGAAAATTTTGGCAGAGGGGTATAGTTTTCGTCTTGGAAACTTCAAATTTCTTGTCACACATTTACACGAAAACAATAGTTTAGGGTATAGTCTTGCTAAACAACAGTGTGAGTGATTGTGTGATTTGTTAAAATGTTCATAGGATTTTTCTTTGAATGATAAACAATTGCATAACATTACATCTAGAACACACTAGGATATTTTGGCCATTATACGACTTACACAACATACACCTAGGTTTCATACAAATTTGAAGGTATTTAGACAAAACCTAGTATAACTTTAACTAGTAATGCCAAGAATCATGAAAATGACATCTAAACCAAATGAGTGGGACTTAGAAGATAATCCTTTCCCATCTTTCCCATTCAGTGGTAATAACTTAGCACCTCTCTTTTCACAGGTCAAAGACACATAACCGTTGGTTGATCATAGTGTAGAAGAATCTGATTCTTCTGAGGAACAACATAAGTTAGACCTAGTTTAATTTGACGAGCTCCTTTATTATAACAAAGATCAAGTACTCGCAAGAGTCCTAGAGTTAGGGGTTAAGCTTCCACAGAACGCAAAGTGGGTACTAAGATAATTAATCGTAAAATGGAAGAGCGACCATCCCTCTTAGACATGAATAACCCCTTTGACATAGGGTATGCTTACACTTCCGAAAAACATCAAAAAAATGTTAAAGAAGACCCATCAAAACCAATTGGTGATCCACGAAGACCTTATTATAAGGCTTCACGTTAAGTAAAAGTTGAGCATGAGTGCAAAGGCTTTCCACCTCCTAAATTTGATGAGGAAGACAATCCCTTAGTTCAAGAAGAGATCCTGTAAAAACAAATATTCAAACGAAAAAAATTAGCAAACTTAGGCTCTTTGAATAGGAACGTGCATAAAGACAAACTCAAAACAAAATCTAGTGAGTTTCACTTTGATCCATACGATGAAACAAATTTTAAAGTTGCTAAGGTAAATGGACCAATATCACCTACAAAAGAGAAAATCATTCAACATGAGTTACAATTAATGAAGAACACACTCATTACGCTACAAGACGGTAAAATAGGACACAATAGGAAGTACTTATATGAAGAACTATGTCCTTACCCCTTTGACAAGGACATGCTACGACAACCATTTCTAAAACATTTTGCCATTCCTAAGTTTGATAAATATAAAAACAAAGGTGATCATCGTGATCAAATTGTTTCACACTGCAATTTCGTTTGAGAATAGAGTTGCTTCTATCCTTTCATTCTCTTGAGAAACAGATAAGGGTGAGGGCTAGGAGGAATACTGTTGAATGTTGGGAAGATGTGCGCGTACCATAGAGAGATCAGATTGATTATGAAGAACTCCTTTTTGTCTGGGAAGGACTACTGGTTCCTGATGAAGATACAGGTCCAAGGAATGTGGTGGTGACAATAAGGCTTAGTTGGGATGATCCGGTATTAGAAAGTGAGCTGATGAAGCTATCCTCAGTCTTTTCCAATGCTTGAACGAGGGGTGACAAAGCCGATCCGGTTGTAGTCTTCGGCTCGATGCTCTTCTCTGCAACCTCTTCTGCTTGTTTCACTTCTCTTTCCTGCCCAAATGAATTCGGATCCTTTCTTTTTGGTTGGGGGAGGTCATTAACAGGGAACCGATGGCGGTTACGTAACCGACGAGTTCAAGTAGGAACCAATGTTGGTTAGGTCAAAGTGGCTATTTTTAGTAAAACAGCCATCTTTCCCTCCTTTTCTCCCGAGGGATCAGTTGTGGGCTTGGTCAAGTCATTATTAGGCTCGTTTTGGTGCGGGTGAGGGGTAATGAGTCATGGGTGTGGGTCTGGACCAAGTCATAGGTCTTAATTAGGTTGGTTTAGGGTTAGGGCTAGGTCATGGTGAGGTGGCGAGATGAGGTGGCAGGTTTGAAGATGTGGATTTATTAATTATAAGGTAATTAATAAATCATTAGGTGTGTAAGGTTTTAGGTGGTGAGGTAGGGTTAGGTTGCGGGACGAGATACGGGGTAAAGGGCATCGTAAGACCCAAATTTGGTGTCTACATTTGCCCCTTGTTGTCATGTAGCTTGTATTTTAAAGCTGCACTGACAAAAATAAAAATTGGTTGCCCGGTTAAGGGTATAGGTAATCCCCCTCAAATCTATCACAGATTGAGGCGACGTGAAATCAGGGATAGGGTTGATAAAGGGTGAATTATGATGAGATGATGGTAAGATGGTGGGGTAAGTTCAAAGAAGCCGATGCATGTTGAAATGTAGTAGTGCGACCAGGGTACACGAGTTGAAGAGCAAACAGGCAATTCATAGGCAAAGGTCGATAGTTTATCCAAACAAGGTTGATATAATCATGGTATCCAAGGCATATGAAGTAGCTCCAGGGGATATAACGGGTAAGGTACTGGAACATTTAGGCATGTTCGGTAGTACCAAATGGTTGGTTTGGTTGAGATAAACGCACGGTCTTGGTCTAGGCAATGCTGGTTGGCTGATCAATTCAAGTATCCTAGTTATGCTAAAACATGAACAGGTGAGCTCGATGGAACAAACAGCTACATGATAGAATCGTAAATTACGGGTCTTGGTCGAGGTACTTAATTGGTGTGGCCTTGGGTCAGGCCGATTGGTTGGTTGCGGCCTTGGGTCGGGCCGATTGGTGGGTTGTGGCCTTGGGTCGGGCCGATTGGTTGGTGGCAGGCCTTGGGTCGGGCCGATTAGTGGGTTGTGGCCTTGGGTCGGGCCGATTGGTTGGTTGTGGCCTTGGGTCAGGCCGATGAATTCAAAATAAGGCTATTTAGCAAAGCTGGGGGTAGGTGAGGTGGTGAAAAATGGAGATTGGTGGATAAGGCTGGAGTTAGGTTAAGTAAGTAGGTAACCGATATCGGTTATGTGTGACCGATATCGGTCTTCTAGGGCGCGCCGTAACCGACATCGGTTATATGTCAAAACCTATAAAAAGAAAAATACGGCGTGTCATTTTCACATTGTCAATTTGAGTACCAACCTTTTGCTTGTCTGAGTTGTGAATTGATTTTGTTGAGTTTGTGGGCTGAGTTGGCACTAGTTGAGTGGAGGAGTGAGTGATTGGTAGGCCCCAGCGATCAGGAGGCAGTTTGATTGGTGGAGGACCCTGCTGAGGAGATTTGGAGCTATGGCACAGCCTAGAGGAGTAGGAGGTGCGGGAGGAGCTAGACCACCACCACCTATCCCACCACGACGACGTGTAGTCGTACCGGTAGGTTCTAAATCCCTATTTGTGTGAAGTTGATGAATTTAGCTAGGATGTGGGTTTTGGGGTAGGAATCTAAAATGTGATAAAATAATGAATAAATGAAGGTAAATCGTAAAATGGAGTGGGTAGATATGTTAGGTAAGTCAACACGGTAGGGTGGGTAAGTTTGTAGGCAATTGGGCTGGGTAGATAGGTAAAAAATAAAAAAGGGGATTTGGGGGCGTTTTCGATCCGGCCCCGAAATTCGATAGTGACTGATGTCGGTCACTAAGCGACCGGCAGTGGTCACAACTAAAGACTAGTTGGTTCCGAGACCGGCGTCGGTCATGTGTCGACCGACGGTGGTCGTGTGTGACCGGTACCGGTCACTATGGGCAGGAGGTAATGTTGTGAAAGTAGGTATATTGATTTGTTGTAGGCGGGTAGGATAGAGTTTTGGGGTGAAGGGGGAGAAGGTAGAGTGGCTAGGAAAGGTGAGTGGGGTGGGGGTAATCGGGTGGTCGGGGGCCGGTGCGGGTAGGATAGGTTATGGGTTGTGGATGAATTGGGAGGGGTTAAATGGGCTGGGATATAGTTAGAGGATGAGAATAAAGCGGGTGGAGTATGAGTGGGGTAGTTGGTAGGTTGTGGAATAGGTAAAGGGGATATTGTAGGTGTTTGTTGGGTGGGGCTAGTGATATTGGGGTTATTGGGTGGGGGAGTGAGTATAGAGGGTTAAGGTAGTTGTTTTGTAAAGGGTAGGCCTGATGGAGTGTGTTGTTTTACAGCACGCCAAAGCACTGACGATGCTTGGGATCGATGCCGCCCTCACTGGGTGGATGCGGCCACATGTGACTGCAGCACAGTGGGCAGTCATGCGGGAGGTTGGACTCAGCGGAGTCCAGAGATATAGGGCTATGGATAGGGACCACAGCTTGATGGTTGCCCTCATCGAGAGATGGGATCCGGTAACCAATGTCTTCCATCTCCCTACTGGAGAGATGATGGTCACACTAGAGGATGTGTATCGCATCCTGAGACTGCCGATCATAGGCGAGGCGGTGTTCCAGGTGGATGCGGAGACAACAATGGACAACATCCTACAGGTATTCGGGGATGCAGCCCCATTGATTACATATCACAGTGCGAGCATCTGCTACGGTGATATGTATCGCACGCATAGACAGGAGACACGGCTTGCCGTGCTGATGATGATTGGTATCACCTGCTTCGCCCTTCCTGACTCAGAGGGAGGCCGCTTCCCATGGGATTTGATGGGAGTATTACATGAGATGGTGGAGGAGCACACCTGCTATGCATGGGCACCGGTGTATCTGGTGCAGCTATACAGAGAGCTCTGGGGCTATCGCCGTATGAGGCGATTTGGTATATGTTCGACATTTTTGTTACACTGCTGGGCCTACGAGCATATCATCTGTATACGACCAGTAGGGTTGCCCCAGCAGCCAGGGCCATAGGTAGTGTATAGATATGGATTCCAGAGGTGGTTGGGGGTCGTGGGCCAGCCACGAGCGGTGATTACAGGGCGAGATGTGGCATACTACCGGCATATGTTAGAGGGCCTGACCGCACTCGATATTATATGGAGGCCATACAGAGGCCATCAGCCCCGAGGAGGAGCCCGAGCGCAGCTACGATGGATCCAGTATATCTTCTGGATAGCTGGACGGAGACCCGGGAGCATGAGTGGATTCCCCTAGAGAGGGTACGCCGACAGTTGGGTCTACGACAGGACGAGCCACCTCCCTTCCCACAGTATCGGAGGGAGGATGTAGAGGCACCACTGCCTCCTCCGCAGCCATTGGACCTAGTCTGGTCGTAAAGAGACCGAAAAATGATACAAAGGGACGATGCGTAGGTGCAGACAGTTCATTTTTGGTTTGGTGGGGTAAGGCGAGAGCACCATGAGAGCACAACCCGCATGCCAGATTTGGCGGTCACATAAAGAGAGAGGGACCATCTCTGGGCCAAAGTGCAATTATTACGAGGGCATCTTGTTGCTGCCGCACAGTGCATGATTGGGTGCTACAGGGCGCTTAGCCCAAGCACAGTAATGTGCATAGCCTCAGCACGACACACAGCCATAGCACCAAGACAGAATGCATGCATAGCCCACAGTGCACCGAGACAGCAAAGGCACCGCTGTCGAGCACAGCAAGTGCTGTGCACCACCTCAGCACAGGTGGTGTACAGCAAGTTAGGGGCCACTTCTATTAGGAGCCGGGGGACCAGCCCCACTAGCCATGGTGGCACGGGCCCGATATATGGAGGCGAGAGCGGAGGCCCGATATTATCAGGACGTGCTAGATGGTACCGGTGCCGACTATCAGCCATATACCAACACACGTAACCGAGACGTCCCTGCAGTCACAGTCGCAGGGGGCTACAGCCCACACCGGTGGCTCAGTGACGGGTAGGAGGCGAGATCCGGCACAGGGGCCAGCTGAGAGATGAGCCGAGGGAGGGGGAGAGAGCTGAGTCACCCTAGGAGCAGAGATGGGTATATAGAGGATTTGTTGATAGAGACACCGGTCTGCAAACCGAGTGTGTATATAGAGGCCTGCGTGCCCACATAGGATTTATTTATTCATTTTTGTTGTATATACTGGCTGCGAGCCGAGGACATGTTATACTGATTGATACCGGCCTGCGAGCTGAGTATATTTTTGACATGAGAGACCGGCCTGCGAGCCGAGTCGAGATTTTGACAGAGACAGTGGCCTGCGTGCCGACTTTGTATTTTTAGATCACAGAGGCCCCATGCAGGGCAATTTGTATATTTTGACATTGATTTGATGATGATATATAGATGAGTTTGCTCCACATGGTGTGTAAATTTTTGATTTGATGCATGTATTAGAATGTTTCATGTGTTTTGTCGATGGTATTGAAATTTGATGTATATATAGATGATGTTGATGAAGTTTTGCATATGTGTTGATGGTATTCTGATGATAGATATTGATAACTATGTCGTTATGCAAGGAAAAGAGGCGGGCGCCACCAAAAATTTGCAAAAAACAAAGAAATGGCCTAGGATAACCAAAGGGAGAGAGGTGACCGATATCGGTTAGGTAACCGATGTCGGTAGTCATTCGACCGATACCGGTTAGGTAACCGATATCGGTTATGCTAAAACGAGATTTTCTAAAAATAGAAAAGCTTGGGAGGCAACTTAAGTTCTTATTTTTAGAGTCATGCAACAAGTTAAATATGAGAATGCGACGCTGTTGACGGCTTATACAGGTAATTGCATGGGAGAATTGAGTGATAAGGAGGAAAGAGACAGGTAAAGTAATCGTGGGCTTAGATTAAGAAGGTAGAAAGGAAAGTTATATTGAAGAGGGTGGTGAACATGGCTGAACAAGGAGAAGCATCCAGCGGGCAGAGAAGAGAGGGAAGACAGGTTCCACCTCAAGCTGCTGCATCCCAAGAGGTATAAGTTTTGGTTGGAATTCAATTCTTGCATGTTTATGAATAGGATGAGAGAAGGTAAGTGGGTAGAGATGAAAAAGAAAAGGTGATAGGCAAGGGTTTGGGATGGGGTGAGTGTTATGGGGTAGGTAATCAGGGGTTTCGGGTATGTTTGTAGGTACAGAGAGGGGTAAACGAGTGAATAATTATCGTAGGTGGTGTTTTTAAGCAGGGTGTATAGAATTGACAGTGACCGATATCATTTAGAGATAACCGGTATCGGTTAGGTAACCGGTATCGGTTATCTATAACCGATATCGGTTACTGTGTAAAATTCTAGAATGTGATAAAAAACACCTGGGGATTTTATTTATTGATTTGTTGTTTGTTGATTTGATGTATGCAGGCAGAGGCAGGGTTGAGGATGAATGATAGGGTGCCAGCTTTGTTGTCACGGGTCCGAGCGGATGTAACACCAGCTGAGTGGGCATTGATAAACCATGTGGGGTTAAGTGGAATCCGCTATTATTCATGAATCACATACAATCATGCTATGTTGCAGGCGTTGATTGAGAGATGGAATCCAGAAAAGAATACCTTCTATCTGCCAACAGGGGAGATGATAGTGATGTTAGAAGATGTGTTCGAATTTTGAGACTCCCAATTATAGGAAGACCAGTGTATCAGGCAGGGCCTAATGTGGTGTGGGGAGCGATAACAACAGTATTTGGTCCAGCTGCACGAGATTTGACACAGTGAGGTTTGACATTCACTTATGGTATAATGTTTGCAGCACACCTTGAGGCAACAAGGTTGGCATAGTGGTATTAATAATAGCGGTGGGGTATTATGCATTACCGAGGGCGGATGGGGGAAGATTTCCAAAATCATTGATGTGTAT
Organism: Taxus wallichiana var. yunnanensis; assembly: GCA_018340775.1. NCBI lineage: Eukaryota > Viridiplantae > Streptophyta > Pinopsida > Cupressales > Taxaceae > Taxus > Taxus wallichiana. The sequence goes on from CM031239.1 coordinate 669,488,240, forward strand.
TATTTGGGAAATGATAGAAAGGAGCGTGACTTTCGCATGGGCACCCGCATATCTGGTAGAGCTATACAGGGGTTTATGGGCCTGCAGGAAAAATCACAGGACTACACTGGATTGTGCATACTTATTACATTGTTGGGCCTATGAGCACATTGTGTGTGTGCGACCAATAGGCCGACCAATCCAGGGAAGAGAGATAGGAGTGCAGAGGTTGGGATTCAGACGATGGGTCCAGACAGAGCAAGAGGTGAGATCCGAGACCGTGACAGATGATGTCGAGTATTATAGGCAGATGTGGGAGATGGTGACGATTGCGGATATCCGTTGGAGGCCTTACGGGAACTATATGGTGACGGAGAACATAGCTGAGGATTTGAGGGTGTCGGGTGATTGAGGTGGATCACGAGACACAAAGCCGGAGGTGAGTACGAGAGGATTCCTCTAGATCGCGTGTGGCGAAAATTTGGATTTGTTCAGGATATACCCATGGCTTATAGACCATACATGAGGATCAACGTCGAGGCATTCTCACCTCCCTACCGACACCTCCGTAAGGTCCAAGAGACAAGCAATCGATCGCAGGGTAATGGATGCAGGTGTGACAGAGGCTTATAGATTATGGTGGGTAGCAGAGTTGCGAGGTACACGTGAGAGGGCCGATCATCCTGACATAGCTGTGATTACAGCGGAGAGAGATCGCTCATAGGTTTAGTTCACCAGCTTCAAATGCGGTGAATGAGACAACGGGATTGTTAGTGGTTTCGCAGTCACGAGTGGAGAGACTAGAGGTGAGATTCCTCCACGTGAGAGGGTGTATTCATATGTTACAGGAGAGATTGGTGGATCAGTGGGAGGAACCAATAGTAGTGGCACCTTTGAGGATGGAGAGGCTAGGTGAGTGGCGTCGACGATCACCATCACTACCTGGTTCGGGATGAGGCGCGGGGTCTACGTGAATTTTATAGGGGTAGAAGAATAAATAAGGATGCCGACCTACGCATCGATGATAGAGAAGATGTATTTGTTTAACATCTAAATAAAACTGAATATGTATGGTGATTTTGAGTTTATGATAATAATAAGAAATGTTTGTGTTTTGAATGTTTTGAATTGATAAAGGACAAAGGTGAGTGTTATCAATATAAATATACGAAATCATTTATATTTTTAAGCAAAAACACAACACATGATAGGTTATGGTAGGGGATGGTCGAGCTAACCTTGGGAGACCCCAGGTCTCCCAAGTGTTGCCTACATAGCCCATTGCACAAAGCAAGGAGGGGCCTCAGACCGATGTAGTTCTCCCTTAGGACCAGGGAGAGATGAATTTAGGCAATTTGGTTGTGTTTAGGCAATTTGTTGGTTGGTAAAAGTTTGATGTTGGTAGGGTAATGTTGTTGGAGTTGGTAAGGTATAGGTGAAGTGAGGGTTAGCTTACCCAAGCATAAGGGAACCGTGTCCTGATTAAGGTCAACATATAATCCCAGATTCGGGTAAAAGAGGCAAAAATGTCCCATAGTTGGAAAGAGCTAAACAAATCACGTATTATCATAGGATGAGCTTGAATCTCTAGGTACCTTGCATAGGCGAGAAGTCGATAGGTGAAAAGAGTTGTATAATCACAATATATCGGATATACGCACGTCCCTTGAGTTTTGTTATTGTGAAGAATGGTGAGGTGAGGTGGATGGTATGGCTGAGGCACAGAGAACTTGTTATAAGGTGATTATTCTGACGGAAGAGAACCAAACCAAAATAGACAAGTCCATGACTCAAAAGTACTTTTGAATACTGCTTTTATTTTTAGGATATAGACTGATCGGTGTGGGAAGTCTATATGGGATATGCATTTTGTTGTTCTTGAGGTCTTCACGAAGCTGATCAATGCAATAAGCTTCTGATAGAGGCTGAATTTGTATAGCTGTCCTTCGAGGGAGCAGTCTACTTATAATAGTAGATGCGGCTTTGCACATAGCTATCCTTCGAGGGAACAATCTAGTTTATAGCTTAGAGGTCTAGATGTCTGTTTGACATGAAGCATCTAGTTTTACAGGAAGTTTGACTCAAGAATATCCCAGAATTGTATAATTGAGAACTTGTTATTTTGATACTTTTAAGTCATGGACCAGACTAAAAAGGAGAAGGCATCTTTAAGAGGAGGTGATGATCAAACTACGTGGGTTGGATTTTACTTTGAGATGCATGACAAAAAAAAAAGGTGTATGAGGTGGTAAATGAGCTCAAGGGACGAGCGCAAGGTAGATAAGAAGTGATGTAACACTAAATTCAATAGTAGAATGGTCGGAGATGCAAGGCATTAAGGGGTTTAGGCTCAGGTTTACCATTAAGCGAAGCTAAATGGTAAGTGCCTGATCCGTAAGTGTGAGTGATAATGTAAGGCCCAATCCAATTAGGAGCAAATTTTCCATGTTTGCTCTTTTCTAGTTTGGTCACATGTTGATTCTCTTTGAGGACAAGATCGCCAATCTAAAAGGTATGCTCATGAATTTACTTATCATAAGCACGCTTGATGCGCTTTTGATAGATTTGAAGGTGGTCAAGAGTTGTAAGACGATGCTCGTCAAGAAGCTCTAATTGGGCTAACCGCTCTTAGCAGAAATCATCATTGGTGAGAATATCCGGAGAGATATTCTTAGGGAGGGATTTTATTTCGAGAGGCAAGACAAACCTCGGTACCATATACTAGAGAGAATGGTGTGGCATTAGTAGAAGTACGGATGCTGGTATGATAAGCCCAAAGGGCAAAGGGGATGTGATCATGCCAGTTTTTTCCAGAATTGTTAACGAATTTCATGAGAATTTTGATTAAGGTTTTGTTAGAAGATTCAGCTTGACCATTTGCTTGTGGATAGTAAGGTGATGAGAAGCTAAGTTTGATACCAAAGTTGTCACAAAGGTCTTATAACAACTTATTTTTGAAAGATTTTCCATTATCTCGTTATCAAAGCGATGAGGAACACCAAAACGACAGATAATGTGATGGTTGATGAACTCTACGATTTTTTCTTTTTGGTTGAAATGAGTGGAATGGCCTCCACCCATTTAGTGTAATATTCTTTGTGATTATCCAACGGTGATGTTACGAAGAAGGCGGGTGAATCTCACCAATAAGGTCTAAACCCCATTGTGAGAAAGGCCAAAGATCTCGTGCGACCTGTAACGGGTGGCTAGGAGTATGTTGAAGGTTGGCATGTTGTTGACACATAACACAACGCTTAACATATTCATAGTAGTCTTTATTGAGAGTAGGCCAATAATATCCTAGGCGAAGGATCCGCTTGGCCATGGCGAGGCCACTAAAGTGCCCGCCACAAAGTCCGTCATGGACTTGTTGGATGGTATAGGTGACCTCCGCACTGGTTAGACATCGAAGGAGGATGCCATCAAAGCCACGTTTATAGAGGAGTCCCCCCATGATGACATAATGAGAAACACTTTTAAGAAAAGTGTGTTTACCGTTACTAGTAAGGTTAGGTGGGAGAACAGAGGTTGTAAGGTAGTCGTGAAATTGGTGATACCAGGTATCCTGCGAATTAGCAGATACATTATTTACCATATAAACATCTGGGACTAAGTAAGATGGGGCAAAGAGTTGTTGGACCAAGACAAATATGTCAGAGTCAGTTGGTGAGGCAGGAATTTGCGAGGCCAAACAAGCCATAGTATTCGCAAATTTATTAGTTGAGCGGGGAATGGTTTGGATAGAATAATGAGAAAATAAGGTCAAAAGTGAATCCACGTAATGTTTGTACTTTTGAAGTTCCTCATTTTTACATTGGTAGATGCTAGTAACTTGATTTACTACCAATTGAGAGTCACCGAAAATATTAATAGACTTCACACCTAAGTGTAACGCAACATGGAGACCCAAAACAAGGGCCTCGTATTCCGCCCGTGTTAGTGCAGGGGAAATCGAGCTTGAATGAAAGAGGCATAGGTTCACCTTCAAGAGGAATGAGAACAATGCCTGCCCCTCCACCGCGCTGGCATTTAGATCCATCGAAGAAGAGGGTCATTAGATACGACACATCACTGAGTGAAAGAGTTGCGATGAGCTCATCAGGGAAAGTAAAATTGGTAAATTTTTCCCCAGGTAAAGGGGCTTCCGCAAGTTGGTCTGCGATAGTTTGTCCTTTGACTGATTTTTGGTGTACAAACTCAAGGTCAAGGTTGGCGAGGAGCATAAGCCATCGGGCAATGTGTTGGTTTAGATGAGGTTTGGCGTACATATAATGGATGGGGTCAGTGTTGGTGATGAAAAAGTTTTGTGATTTAAGAGGTAATGTCAGAGTTTGGTGGCCACAAATGATAGGGCTAGGCACAAATTTTCTACGTGTGTATACCTAGTCTCGTAATCCACAAGAGTACGACTTATGTAATAAACTGCTTGTTCTCGATGCTCAGAGTCACGATGTGCGAGCATGGCTCCTACAACATGGTCGATGGCAGAAAGGTAAAGGTAGAAAGGGCGATCATCCTGAGGTGGGACAAGCACGGGTGGCTGTAAGAGATAGGCTTTAAGAGCCTCAAAGGCTTGGTGGCACTCTTCGCTCCATTGAAAGACAATGTCCTTTTAAGGAGATGATGGAAATGTTGACATCGATCCGAGAGTTGTGAGATGAAACGCCGAGATAGATTGGAGTTTTCCCTGCAAACTACGCAATTGTTTGAGGTTAGTGGGTGGGGGCATTTCTAGGATAGCTTTGAATTTTTTCGGATCAACCTCAATGCCATGTAAAGAGACGATAAAACCAAGGAGTTTTCCCGAAAGGACACCAAAGACACATTTCTTTGGTTGAAAATGAACATAGTATTGTAACAGGCGATCGAAAATAATGGTTAAAACATCGAGATGTTCACCTGCAATGTTTAGATTTGCTAAGAAGATCATCGACATAATCCTCAAGGATAGTGTGCATAATGTCATGAAAATGTAAGTCATAGCCGCCCGATGTGCAGTCGCACCCAAAGACATTCTTAAGGCCAAACGACATGACATGATAATGTAAGGTTCCCAAGGAGTAATGAAGGTGGTTTTATGTTGATCGGTGGGCTACCAAAATTTGATTGTATCCCGAGAAGCCATCCATGAGAGAAAGCATCTCATGGCCTGCAGTGAGATCAACAAGTTGATCAATACTAGGTAGGGGGAAGTCATCCTTTGGGCAAGCGAGGTTAAGGTCCCGGAAATCCGTACATATCCGAAGTCCCCGTCGCTTTAGTGACAGGTACGATGTTAGAAATCCATTGAGGATAGTCAATAGGTAAGATGAAGGAAACATAAAGGAGTCGTTGAAGCTCTTCTTTGACCAAGAGGGCAATGCGTGGATGCATTTTTCTTAGTTTCTATTTAACTGGTTTGGAGTCGGGTTTCAGAGTAATGTTATAGCATGTAATGTCGGGATCGATTCTGGCATGTACAGACCAAGCGAAAGCTTGGTTGCATGCACGGAGAGGAAGGTAGTGAAGGCGGTTTGTTCTCGATGCGTTAAGAGATTGTCCGATCTTCACAATGTGAGGATCCCATAGTCGACTCATTCAACATGGTTTGAGTTTCAGATGGTAAGGCACGTTGAATATAAGAGTCGTCCGCGCCAAGGTAAGTGAGGATGGAGTCGTCATCCTGGCACTCAACAACATTAATTGAAGGCGAGTCTTCTTCGATCATGTCTGGATACAGAAGGGGAAGAGAAGATGGGTCTTCATTATCACGTTGATAAGTGAGAGGACCCAGGAAGATAGCATTTACGAAAAAAAAAAAAAAAAAAAGTTAGGAGGGATAGATTCCGGGTCTATCGACTCTGTGGGTGAAGATGGCAAAATAGGTGATGATGGTTCAGAAGAGGTAATGTCGTTGTCTTCCCGGATACAACTGACACGAGGTTTCTTTGGTGTAAGTGTTTCAGAAAATCCAAGACCACTACGATCTTTGTGTTTGCGTGTAGTCATGGGAATGATTGTATGTCGGCCTTGTTCATAAAGACCGAAACCAAAACCTTTCCAAGCACAGTGAGTCAAGAAGGTGAGGGCGAAACGACGATTTGTTAGATATTGAAAATCAGATTGGAAGGGAACCACACCAAGGGGAGGTTCAGGGGTAATGGAGGATGCGTCGACACCCCCATATGTTAGGTTGGTGCGGAAATTAGGCGGTCCGTAGGAGATCACCTCCCCCACACGACGGTCATAGGTAGGATGCGCATGTAACTGTCTGTACTCCTGTGGGGTATGGAAAGTGCTAACGTTATATAGGCGATACTCCCCCAGCGTAAGGCGTTGAAAAACATCTACCAAGGGATCTGAGGTTGGGATGTTGTCCGCGGGGAAGGAAGTGGTATTTGCGGCGGTGGTTTCATTGGTTGAAGGTGTAGGTGCGGCTAAGGTGGATGGTTGAGGTGTGGGCGAAGTAGATGGTTGGGTTGGATGAATGGGTGCCTTGACTGGTACAAGCACATCATTAGGGCGATATAACATATTGCAGGTTTTGAAGGGGGGAGCGTCAGCTTTTATGGTGTATGACTTCCCCTCATACTCGAATTTTATGCATCTATGTAAGGTGGAGGGAACACATCCCATAGCCCGGATCCAAGGGCGGCCTAACAACATGTTGTATTGGAATTCTCCCTCAAGGACATAGAAGAGTTCGGGTAAGGTATGTGGCCCTACACGAATGTTAAGGATCACGGTGCCTAAAGTAGAAGTAATAGCATCATTGAATGAACACAACATGGTGGGGTTGGCACACATGTAGCTAGAAGGGATATTCATTTGTTGGAAGGATTTGGAAGAGATGATGTTTAGGCTAGCAGCCCTGTCAATCATAAAATGACATACTCGGATGTCCCGGACGTAAGCCGAGATGAAAAGAGCGGGGTCAGGATCTTCTACACCAAAGACGACAATTTCCTCTTTGAGAACCGACAAGAACGGCTTGCTGCATGACAGGGGACGAAGTGGTATATTTTTAGTGAGAGAAGCAACGTGGTTGGGTGTTAAGATGGAGGCAACGGGCAAGGTTTCATTAGGTAGGACCTCTATCCTCAAGGATTTCAATGAGAGCTTGTCGATGAGATTCAGAGGTTTGAATGAGATTATATAGTGTCATTTTTATAGGTGATTGGTGAAGCTGTTTGATCATGGTACGATGGGCAACTCCATCAGAGACGGGGTAGAAGGTCCACGAATAACCACTTTAGGTGGTGGTGCGATCGGGATGGAGGACGGAGAAAGAGAGGCCGCAGGTGTGCTTTCTTTAGCTTTCCCATTGTTTTTTTGCCCTCGAGTAGCAATACTAATCATGTTGATCTCATGAACACGAGAGGAGGAAGATGGTAGGGATAAGTCATTGTCTTCGAGAGGTGGGGTTGTAATAATGATAGATCTTGGTGAGGTGGGGACAGGTGGTATAGGAGAGGGGATTGAAGCTAAAGGTTTCTCCCTTCATAAGTTGTCTTTCTTAACCTTTCTATCCGAGATAGGTGACTGACGAAGGATGGCTTTCAAAGCTTTGCATCCCTCCACATCATGTCCTGGTGTGCGGTGGTAAGCGTAGATTTTAGACTCATCATAACCTATAGGTCGAGGTTTAGATGGATCATAGGGTCTGAGTGGGGGTAGGGAAATGGTCGCATTCTCCACCAACATATCAAGGATCTTGGCGTAAGATCCTTTGAGCGGGTCAAAGTCAGAGGAAGATGAGGCTATTGATTGGGTGGGTTTTGGTAATGGTTGGGTATGGTTGGTTCGTACGGGTGGTGGTTTAGACAAGGGGTTTTGATAATTGGATTTAACTAAACGTGGCTTCTTCGGTGCAGAAGTCATGTTTAGCTGGTTAGATGATGAGGCCACAGATGACGTGGTGGCAGGAAACAACCACGGGGAAAGAGGAGTGACAACAAACAAATCCTTTGATGATGGAGTTTGTTTAGGGTTGGTAGGTGGACAGGATACTTGGGGTGATGGTGTTGATACACCCGTGGATCTCTGTATGGGTGCAGAAGGTGTAGGTCGTTTTAAAGAAAACGCACAGGAGGTATGATGTATTGAGGCAAGGTGGAGGGGTGAGGTCCCAATATAGAAGGTAGGTGTGACGGTGAGGGTTTTAGTTGTGACAGAGGCATAGATTGGACTTGAGGAGATTGGGTCTATCTCCTAGGTGGATGGACGACTTTATTTTTGGATAAATCTAACCGTTTAGGTGGGTGTGTTAAGCTAGGTATTGGTGAAGTCCCAAGTGTAGGGGAAGGTTTGGTTAGGTTAATAGAGGTGGATGAGGTATTTGGTAGAGATGAGGGGGTGAAGATGAGGACATAGGCATTTTGAGCTTTTGTAAACACCTCGGGTATATGGTAGAGGTGTCTGGATCGGTCATCTGCATTTGAGTAGAGCATGGTGTACTCAAACGCTCCCATAGGACTCGTCTATCTTCTGAGGGATGACAATCTTCACGTGTGAACAGGAACCTTGGTATGGAAGAGAGATGGGTTGTGATCCCGGTCCACTATGGGTGTGATACAGGGGGTAAAGGAGGCGTTGTATCAATGGGTACTAAGAGGTCAACCGGTCGCTGGAAAGATTTAGGTGATGAAGAACTAATAGGTAGGAGGGCATGTTCGAGGGGATCCGTTATGATTGAGGAGTTTGGTGATGTAGGCTCAAGGGGTTTCTCTTCTAAGGGTGACAGAAAAAGTGGCAAGCCTTCTTCTATTGCAGCAAGAGTGGTGGAAGGAGATGTTTGGGAAATAGATAAGTTAGATAACATCCGCTCATAATCTTGCAGGGATGTGGTGTAAGAAGGTTCATTTGTGAGAAGAGAACTCTGGGTGGTTAATTCCTTTATAGGTAAAGGAATAGCGGGACTATCCTCTTGTCCTGATGAAGGAGAAGGGGGTGAAAGTCCCTGTGTTGGTGAAGAAGCTTGATTCAAAATTTCCTCAATGGAAGTCCTGGGTTGGGAGTTGAAAATCACATGGATCTCATGCACACTCTTCTCGGCTGAGGTGTCTTGATTTGTGTTACTGTTAGATGCATGGTTTGGAAATGGTTTGTTGAAGATTTTTAAATTTTGATTAGTGGGGGCATTAGGATTATCGAGAGTTATATCCCCTGCATCAACCATTTCCTGCACTATGTTTTTCAACATCTTGCAGCGTGTGGATCGTGTCCCTTCACACGATGGAATTCTGAAGTCATTTTATTTATACCAAGAAGGAATAGCGCGGGTGGAATCAAACCCGGAGTGAGGTTTATCAGGAGGCAAGGTGATAGCTCTTGCTTTAAGAAATTTGTCTAAGATCACACCATAAGTTTCTCCCAAGGGAGTATAGTTGATGGGCTTGACTTTATACTTATAGGTGGCTTTCGGTTGGGTATTAGACAGTGCTTGAGATTTGACCATCACAGCGTGTACGGCCCCCTTTGATTTCGAAGCAGCCAATGTGTGAGAATTGGTGGTGTTGGGTTTGGTGGTAGAGTCTTGGGTCCGAAATTTGAGCTTTTGTTGCGTAACCTCAATTTCTCTTCCTCTAAGGCTCGAATCTCTAGTTTCCGAGCCATAGTAAAGGCCTCATCAAAGGTGCGGAAAGTTTGAATTTGGAGGGTGGGAGAAATGTGTTTAGCACAGGCCCACGTAAAGAGTTCAATGAGCTCGGCCTGAGGTAAGGCATAAGTAAGTTGGTTGATGAGGCCCCGCCATCGTCCAATGAAATCTGTGATAGACTCGTCTTCAAATTGTCGGATGGCATAGAGGTCGGTAATGGATACTTTCTTGGCAATATTGATGGAGAAGTGATCCAAGAAAGATTGGGCTAACTGGTTAAAGGAGAAGATTGAATGCGGGACCACTCCAAGCGCAGTCCCGATAAGGACATGGGAAAGGTATGGAGTAGTAAGGCATCGTCATGAGTAATCGATAGTAGGCATGTCCGAATGATCGCAAGTGTTGTTGAGGGTCCTCCTTACTATTAAAGCGAGTAAATTTTGGTAACTCCCATTGAGGAGGATATGTATGAAGGGGACATAAGGGTGAATAGGCTCCGACAAACTTGCTTGTATGTCGGGTGTTACGACTTCTGAAATGAAGCCTCAAGATTTTGCATCTTGTCCATCATCTATTTGATTAAATCATTGGTTGGGTTAGATGATGGTGCGTTGTCGTTGTAAACAGAGGAGGATTGGTCCAAGAGCCGCTACTAGACAATGATGGGATTGAATGTTGATAAGATAATGGTGATGAATGTGTTGGGGTAGCCAAATAAGGGTGTCCTATATAAGAGGTTGAGGCCACTGGATGAATTTGTGGAAATGAAAAGGTGGGCGGAACTTGTGAGGGAAAGCTCATGTGTATAGGTGGCAGAGAGCAAGTGATGAAAGAGGCAACCTGCGAGAGAGATGAGGTAGGGGTAGTGGACGGTAGTGATATGTGGGGTCCCAGATTAACTGAGGAAAACCAATCGGTGCAGTATGAACTACCGAAGCTACTGAGCTGGGAGATGGGGCTAAGGATGAAGATGGTAAGGTGGAGTTATTAGGTGGGGAAGGGGCTAAGTGAGCGGCGATACTAATAGGCATACCAATGAGGAGCTGACCATTGGGTGCACGGTCAGGGGTATGAGACAAATAATATTGTACGGTGCTAGGATTAGCATCCAAAAATTTGGCAAATTCCTTATCTCTTACAGGATTTGGGAAAATTCATTGGTATCCGTAGGATTCCCCATAGGATGCGAAGGGGTGACTCAGGAAAAGGCACGGAACAGGCATGTGAAACCATGGTTGCTACTTGTTTCGGGTGATAAAAACCATGGAAAAGAGGACACAGTAGGGATTTAATCAATGAACGAAAAAAACAACAAAATGTTGGAATTGATAGGTTGCTTTGGTGTGTCAAGAACTATTAAACACATGAATGGATCGATGTCGGTCGAATGTAATGTTGTCGTCGTCGATTAACCGATGTCGGTAGTATGGGACCGGTGTCGGTCACTGTGAAAGCAAAGAGAGGATGTAAGAAGCTGCTGGTTTGGGGATAACAATGCTTAATATACCTACCAAACTGTCTTGAAGTGATCACTGAAACAGTGTATGACAGAGAAACAAAACTAAAAACAAGCAAGATGCACACGTAAACCAATAGACTAACCCTAGGATTAGTTTTAATCACTTTGGGCTTATGCCTTAGACGCCAGATGATGTCAATCCTAAACGAAAGACCTAAGGGAGATGTCAAGTTTGTTGTGGCTCATAAGGCTACCTCAATCGGGCGGAGGAATACCGCGGAAAGGGGGGAGGTTTGAGCTGTTGTATTGATTATGATGTGATTTGGTATGTGTTGTGCAGTGAGAGTAAGATTAATTTCTTGTCAATACCGTGGATATCACCCCCATGTGTACGACCTGTTACTTAATCTACGTTCACTAGAATTAAAAACAAAGCAAGCAAGAATGTGATGCACGTGTTTTAAACCCAAATCGAAAATGATATTCGATGAAGCAAAGAAGATGACTTTCACTAAATGCAAAGATATGAAAGCAAGACAAATTCTTTTACCAAAATGACAAAATATTTTGTGAATATTTAGCAGAAACAAACAACAAGTATGCTCCCTATATGAAAGCAAGCAAGAAAGAAAGAAACCCGAAATGGGTCCCACCGGGCGTGCCAAAATGTTTCGCATAGAATTTCATTCCGGAATAGAGTTTCTTCTATCCTTTCATTCTCTTGAGAAATAGATAAGGGTGAGGGCTAGGAGGAATACCTGTTGAATGTTGGGAAGGTGTGCACGTACCGTAGAGAGATCAGATTGATTGTGAAGAACTCATTTTTGTCTCGGGAAGGAGTCGATTCTCGATGAAGATACGGGTCCAAGGAATGTGGTGGCGACAATAAGGCTTAGTTGGGATGATCCGATATTAGAAAGTGAGCTGATGAAGCTATCCTTAGTCTTTTCTAATGCTTGAACGAGGGTGACAAAGCGATCCATTGCTTGCTCGGCCACGCTGATCTTCACTCGATGCTCTTCTCTCGCAACCTCTTATGCTTGTTTCACTTCTCTTTCCGCCCAAATGAATTCGGATCCTTTCTTTTTGGTTGGGGAGGTCATTAACAGGACCGATGGCGGTTACGAATTGACGGTGGTCGAGTAGAACCGATGTCGGTTAGGTCAAAGTGGCTATTTTTAGTAAAACAACCATCTTTCCCTCCTTTTCTCTCGAGGGATCAGTTGTGGGCTTGGTCAAGTCATTATTAGGCTCGTTTTGGTGCGGGTGAGGGGTAATGAGTCATGGGTGTGGGTCTGGACCAAGTCATAGGTCTTAATTAGGTTGGTTTAGGGTTAGGGCTAGGTCATGGTGAGGTGGCGAGATGAGGTGGCGGGTTTGAAGATGTGGATTTATTAATTATAAGGTAATTAATAAATCATTAGGTGTGTAAGGTTTTAGGTGGTGAGGTAGGGTTAGGTTGCGGGACGAGATACGGGGTAAAGGGCGTCGTAAGACCCAAATTTGGTGTCTACACAAATAAAGGAATTTTACATGGCTTATCAAGAGGTCGCGTACAATGAAAATTTCTTAATATGACTATTCCTCGCATCCTAGAGCACCTTTGTCATTAGAATGGTTCTTTAGTATACCCAAGGGATCCATTACAACATGGCCCACACTAGCGGAAAAAATTGTGCAACATTATTCCTTCAATATGGAGAATGATATCATGATGAACGAAATTTACAACAAAAACAAAAGCCCAATGATACCTTTGCGATCTTCTTACAATGATGACATGGATTAACAAGCCATTTCCTTTTGCCCTATCGAGAAAATAGCTAGTAAGCATATTCGTTCCTAACCTAAACCCGGAGATAGCCTTTCATTTACAAATGCATTGTGGCTCTAACTTTGAAGAAGTTATAGAGAAGGGTAGTCAAATTAAAAAGGCTCTCATTGCGAAGGGTACACTTAAACTGGTCATAAAGGACAAACATGAAGCAAAACCCTCAGATAAACCAAAATTCTTTAATAAAAACAAACATGTCATTGGTGACGGAATTAGGGACTCAAAAGTGTCCAAACCATACAGATGGTCCAATTTTAAATATCTCACAACGAACCCACCCAAAGGTACCCCCAAAACATAGGTTTACACCACTAACATAATCACTATCTGCCATACTTAAACAATTAGATGTGGTAAACATGGTGCAATACCCAACCGTGACAATACCATATCCAGAGGATGCTCCAAAACCTAGTTGGTTCAAAGAGCATGAGTACTTGTGATTTCCATCATGTTAAAGGACACAAAACAGATAGGTTCTTGAGACTACAACATTATATACAAGACCTCATCGAAGAGGGAAAAATCACCGTAGATTCCCCCCGACTCAGGACAGGGTCCTAATGAGAAAATGGGTATCTTCAAAGAGCCCTTTCCTAACCATGCAAATAAGAAGAACATGAAGCAGATAATGGAAAAAATCTCAATGACTATAGGACTACTACTTATGTTTATCCAACTAATGATAGTCCATTTGATTCCTTTATAGGATGTATCTGTTCATCTGATGAACATGTTAATACTATTAGGATCTTAGAAAAAATTTGTGTAGTAGGGACATGATGCACTCATTTGATCATACCATATCCCCTACCTGTCCCTCAGGAAGGTTAATATAATTTAATAGAATAGTTAGAGAATACACCCACTAGGATATCGATTTTAGATCTCCTCAAAATCTCTACTGCTCATAAAAATATATTGTATAAAACACTATAGAGTTCAGGAGTCTCCATAGATGTAGATCTTGCACATCTTCAAGCGATGATTACACACCTTGATTCTAACAATCATATCACTTTTGATCTGCGTTGCAATCCCATGTAATGACCTAGAGCACAACTTACCCCTATACCTAGAAGTAGTTGTTACCCATCGTAAGATCAAGAGAGTACTTGTAGATGGTGGATCCGGTCTAAATATTTACACTTTAAAGCTAGTTAAGAAGCTAGGCCATTCAGAAATGGATCTAGGGGATAAAACTATTACAATCATAGCTTATGATAATGAGGAGTGTGAGTCAGTAGGTACTATAGTAGTTCCAATGGAAGTAGGGCCGACTTGTCATGATACAACGTTCCATGTCCTTGACTTGGATATTCCTTACAACATGCTCTTAGGGCGCCCATGGATCCATGCCATGCAAGCCATTCCTTCAACATTTCATCAGTGTATTAAGATGTGCCATGAAGGACAGATAGTCACCATTCAGGGTGATCTAGAACCATTCATGCATTATAGGGAATTGCATAGTTTTTTTTGTGTAGCTTATGAATGTCCTTCTACGAGATATTGTTGTTCCTTTACAAATAAAAGCTATCAAGGAACGTGTGGATCTAGATTCACTCACTCCTTGTAATCAAAACTTTCCTTTGTTAGTCAACCCTTTCACATCATGGGAGGCAACGTCTGCAAAGTATGGCCAAGTGAGCAATTCACTCTTCAACAGGCCTTATTAATATCATATCTATTAGTGTCGCCTAGGACACATGGTAAACCCTACTTTCAATTCAAGAGCACTCGAGATAAATGCCCTAAACCATTAGAGAAGTTCATCCCTAGTGGTCTCCTATCTCGAGGAAAAGATGTTAGAAGATCCCATTAGGAGGGTACTTGAAGGTACCATGGCATCATGTCATCAAGCTCCGTAGTATATCAAAGGCCACTGTATGATGTACATCATGGGTTACAATGGGTTTGGATGTGGTATCAATGCACAAGGATAATTAGAACCCATTTCTATCCCTCATTTCAAATCTAGCAAACAAAATCTTGGAATTAAACCTCATGAAGATCAACCCTTTGAGATGGATGCCACCTCTTCCGAATGTGAGGACGACTCATCTCATCAGATAGCGATGTAGGTTCCGGTATAGCCTCTACGAGGATCTTGCCTCCACTAACCTATTCCATGATTCAACTTTTTTACCTTATCTCGGATCCAATCCTCAAACCAATTGCCAAGTATCCCTTGTATATCCCAAACTTGTAGATTGGGATCAATAATTTCACGTGCCAATTGATTTCTTTGAGAATGACGAGGTGTTCATAAAATTCATGGGACTCAGGGATTCTATTCTAACTGGGGATCACAAGAAAGGTTTTGCCATCAAACTAGATGCCTGCGCATAGAGAAGAGGTAGAGATGTGTGGACGCTTGAATAGGAAGGTCATAAGAAAGAGTAAGAATGCTTCAGAGAATCCTTGTGGAAAGAACAAATGCAAGTCTCATAGTGACAAACGTTTTGAGGCACTAGTAGATAAACAAAATGAAGAACCTATAGAAGAAATGGTATACCCATTCAAAGATGATGATGAGCCACCTAAGGAGGTTGACCTTACTCTTTCCCCTGATCCTACACAGATGGAATATGCTTCTAAAATGATTTTTGAAGAAATGGTCGGTTTAAACATTGGCTTAGAAAAGGAACCTAGGATGATAAAGTTAGGAGCTTCACTATTAGCTCAAGAACATAAAGTTTTTGTGGAACTATTGATAGAATATGCAGATATATTTGCATGGTCAGGTCATATGCAAATATTCTTGGTTTGGACCCAAAATTTCTCATGTAAAATCTTGTTGTACACCCACATGCCAAACCCATCAAGTAGAAATTGAGAAAGATGCACCCCAAAGTTGCACTACTTGTCAAAGAAGAACTTGAAAAGTTATTAGCTACTGATTTCATTAAACCCATTGACTATTCAGATTGGATATCTAACATAATCCTAGTTCAGAAGAAGCCGGTTGGCATAAAAATATGCATTGAAATCCATGACATCAATAAAGCATGTCCCAAAGATGACTTCCCCTTTCCTAATATTGATATGATTGTCGATTCTACTGCTGGTTATGAAATTTTATCCTTAATGGATGGTTTTTTAGGTTATAACTAGATCTAAATTGCAAAGGAAGATCAACATAAGACAACTTTCATCACCCCTTGGGGGACATTTTGTTACAAGGTCATGCCTTTTGGACTCAAGAATGCCAAGGCCACCTATCAACGTGCGTAATGATAGTCATCTTTCATGACATGATGAATGACATCATGGAAGATTACATTGATGATATCTTAGCAAAATCTAAAAGTAGAGGAGAACACCTGAAGTGCTAAGACATATTTTTCAACGTCTCTAAGATTACAAAGTACGCTTGAACCCTAAGAAGTGTGTCTTTGGCATTTTTTCAAGGAAGCTCCTAGGTTTCATCGTTTCACTAGAGAGGAATAGAGGTGGATCTGCAAAGGTTACAACTATCATAGAAATTCCTCCACCTACAAATATCAAACAACTAAGAAGTTTACAAGGAAAATTCAGGCAATCCACCATTTTATTTCATAGCTTACGGATAAGTGCCATCCATTTACACATCTATTGAAAAAATATGTTAGGTTCAATTAGGGATCAGATTGTCAAGAGGAATTTTCACTACTTAAACAATACCTTATCAACCCGCCCGTACTCATGTCACCTACCCCGGGTGAACCTCTCCTATTATACATTTCAGCTACCCAATTTGCTATTGGTGCACTTGCTTGCCCAATATGACCTGGACCACAGAGAAAGGGCAATTTATTACCTTAGTCGCACCTTGATTTCCTATGAACTAAATTACCCACATATTGAAAAGGATTGCCTGGTAGTTGTCTTTTCCTTTCAAAAACTACGTCACTATCTCCTTAATAATAAGACCAAGCTAATATCCAAATTTGACCCTCTTAAATACCTTTTATCCAAACCCGCCCTTACGGGATGAATGGCTAATTGGATCATTATCCTAAGTGAATTTGATATTGAGTTTGTTAACCAAAAGTCATTAAAAGGACATGTATTGGCTGATTAGTTAACAAAATACCCTCTACCAGAGATGGAACCTTTGTGTCATGATCTACTAGATGCATCCATGATGTAAGTTGAATATTATATGGAGTGGAAAGTCCATTTTGATGGATCATTCACCTTCCACGAGATCAGGAGTAGGAGTGGTACTCATCACTCCCACAGGTGAGGTTATTCCAAGAGCATTTCGTTTGGGATTCCCTTGCACTAATAACATTGTAGAATATGAGGAACTCATTGTTGGCCTTAAGTTTGCTATCACTTAGAATATCATACAACTATGAGTCATTGGGGACTCCCAACTTATTATTAAACAAGTTAATGATGAGTATAAGGTTAAAGATGAAAAGCTTATTCCATACAAGAAAATGGTTGAAACCTTGAAGGAATATTTTATATAGATTATTTTTGAACAAAAACCAAGGTCGCACAATAGATTAGCAAATGCCATGGCTACTATTGGATCACTATTATACATTCCACCTTAGGCAAGTAAAATTCCCTTCTTTGTAGAGCATTTACGAGTACCGCATATGATATGCCAGAGTTGTGTTTGGCATGTGAAGTTGTTGGTCCCTTTTCCCCTTGGTATGACCCTATATTTAGATACCTACAAGATGGAAAATTTCCCCCAAACATTACCCATTCTGAGAAGAAATATCTTATCCACCGTATAGCCCATTACACCCTCCTAGGAGGCACCCTTTATCATCATGGCTACGATGGGAATCTTCTTTGTTTGGATGTTACTGAATCGAGTCCATGCTATTAAGGAAGTGCATAGAGGTATTTGTGGAGCACATACCAGTGGCATGGTCTTGGCTAAGAAGCTCTTAAGGGTGGGTTATTATTGGCCCACCATGGAAGCAGATTGTTGTAATTTTGTAAAGAAATGTGAGCTATGCCAAAAATATGGAAACTTGATACATGTGCCAACACAGGCTTTATAACCCATTGTGACACCTTGGCCATTTTCTAAATGGGGCTGGATCTCATAGGGAAGCTCCATCCTTCTTCTTCAGATGGCCATACCCACATTATTACCGCCACCAAATATTTTACTAAATGGGTAGAGGTGTACCTCTCACTTATGTCACTGGTGTGCAAATCTCCAAATTCATCATGAATCACCTCATTTGCCATTATGGTATCCCTTCCGCCATTATCATTGATAATGGTAAATACTTCAAGAATAAAATGGTCAAAGCATTATGTCAATGCTTCCATATTTAGCTCAAGTGGTCTACCCCTATTACCCCCAAGGTAATGGAAAAGCAAAAGCCACCAATAAAACCCTTGTACGAATCATGGAGAAGATGGTAAGTAAGACTGGCCATAATTGACACTTACAGATACATCCCACCCTCTGGGCCTATCAAACCTCCATCCACACTCCTACTGGTGCAACCCCATATTCACTAGTCTATGGCACTGAAGCCATCATACCCTTGGAAGTGGAGCTTCCCTCCTTGAGAATATCTCTTCGGGACTATCTTGATAAGGACGAAGACTATAGATTTTCTCGGCTAGCAGAGCTAGAGCTGTTGGATGAAAAGCGTATGAGAGTGCTTAATCACCTAAAGGTTTACTAGAATAGAGTATCAAGAGGATATAACAAATGGATCATTCATCATGAATTTGATGTAGGTGATCTAGTTCTAAAAGAAAATCAGAAGAACACTGTCAAGGACAGAGAAAAGAAAGGTAAATTTGAGGCTAACTGGTTAGGGCCTTATGTGGTGGTTGCTAAATATGGATTAGGAGCTTATAAATTGACATAATCTAGATGGTGAAGAGCTTCCAGAACCTATGAAAGCCATGCATCTCAAGTGGGTTCTATGATTAAGCATGGTGCAAATATAAGAAAATACCTAAAAAGTAGAAAAACAAAGAAAAAATAAGCAATAAAAGAGAAAAATCAGAAAATCAAGAAAAAAGAAAAAGCAAGCCATCCACATGTGAAAACCACACAATTGTGGCACATTGGGTAGGTCTTTGGGTGAAAACTGGTTTTTGGTGCTCAAGGAGGATTCATTAGTCACGAGCTACTCTTACATCTAGATAGGTAACCCTCACCACTATTTAGGTTTGGTTTCCCTTGTTAGGTCTAGGAACCCTGCTAAGTCTACTTCACCAGTTCATCCGGCTTGTTTGTTCTTGTATCTCGTGTGAAGGATTTTCCTTTTTATATCCCCATCTAACGCCGGGGCACCTTCATATCCCACTTTCTTGAACATATACACGTGGCATTCTACCTTTTGTATATTCCCACATCACACTAGGGGCATCCACGCTTCTTTGTCCTTATACATTGCTTTCGAAATAGGACCTTAGAAAATACAAAAACATTTAGAAAAGATACACAAAAATTTAAACATTTAGAAAACCCCCTTGGGAATGAAGCTATACCAACTTTGTAACATTGTCTTAAGGAAACCTCAAAAACAATGTGCATGGTAGCCTTGAAAATTTATCTTTCAAGATAACACCAAAAATAATAGAAGATATATCAATGGTGTCCCTAAAAAACAAGGTAGTGATTAGATTTCTTTTAGTTGACGGTTTGTATAGTTTTGGTTGTAAGTATCTTTTCACATTGTATGATTTAAAGTATGGTTCATTTTCTTACCTTCAATTGAATCTCGTTTGATTTAATTAGGTGCTGCATTGAGTTCATTTTTAAAGATTTTATACTTGTAAGATATTGGTATGTTTTCATCGTTTCTTTGTATGCATCTATTAGAATTCATTTTACTTACTTAGATTGGATACCAATTTAATTTGTTGTTAAAATTTGCATGAGTTCATTTCTAGTTACATATTGTTGTGCGGTTTTGAAGGTGTATATTTTTTTAGTTTTGTTAACTTTTGCTTGTGTGTTTGTTTACTACACATCTGTTTGTTATCACATCTATCATCTATCATTCATCACATATAACATCATCTAATACATCATATATACAAAAATGCTAAGTTTTACATCATGCATGTATACTAAGCTAATCATCACATATCGTATCATTAATGTGGGCAAGAGGGGTTGTGCATGATAAAAAATCTATCCCCCCGCACCAATATCATCTAATATCATCCCAAATGCTAGCATCTAACATAATATCTCATGTCCAAAACATATGATATTATCTGAAGATATATCATCAATATAAAAACATGTGGTACAACATCACTATCTAGCATGAAATATACATAGGAAATGAGAATCATACATCACCATGATACACTCATACATCTATAAACATGAATCATCATCATAGAGCATATAAAAACATGACAATATAAACCATCAAATGTCCATATATACATATGTAAATATCTATCTCAAAATAAGATATACATCATCGATACAAAATCTACCATCTAAAGGGCATGAATCAAAACCGAGCCTTCATCACGAGGCATAATCAAAACATGATACATCAGTACATACATCAATCAAAATCAGCCTTCATAAGAGGCATGTATACATACATATATCAAATACAAAAGGAGAGAGTCAACCATGACTCTCACCCTCTCCAGGGTTGCCTAGTCTATGACCCGGAGGGACGAAACAACAATGATGTGATGGGTTGGCTCTAGGTGTACCACCGTGCTATCTAGATAGATAGGTGTTGTATTGATCTAACCAACCGTCTTGACCTCCATGATCTAGAGCATGTCCTGCTCACATCTAACTGATCAAAGGGTGTAACCCGCTGCCCTGCTAGAATTGCTTGGTAATAGGAAACCTTGTAATAGGAGGCCTCACCACTAGCTCTCATGATGTCTTGAATCATCTTTTTATCCCCAAAAATAGTGGCTTGCTTGTACAATAACATCTCACTCCCCTGTCAGTCTACCCATATCAACATGGGCCTGTCTTGAAGTGGTGGCATGTTGATCTATGTCTAATGTAATAGTCTTGACTCTGGGCTCTTGTCTAATCTCTCGAATGGTAATACCCCTGCACTCCGCGCCCGAGCTGGTCCCGATGTATAATGAAACCCTGTGCATATGTTTGTACATGATGTAGGAGGCTTAATATCTAAGCACCCTATGCTGCTAGCTACCTAATCTACTACTGCCATGCTCCTCCATCCCCACCCCGAGTAGTTTAGGATCTCGCCCGATCTCTCTCTCTCCTAATCACGACTGTAATTGTACCTCGACTTGATCTCTCTCGGTCGCTACACCTGTAATTAAATGGCTATCACCGCATGTAGATTTTTTTTTGAAGTGCAAGTAGACCTCCATCATCTCTACCACACCTAAAGCATGAGGTGATAGACCATTCTATAGAAATACCTACTGTAATGGAGCATATATTCTCACTGGAATTCCCACTGGAGGCAACTATATATATGGAGCTTGGGGTGCTTGTCTCTACCTAGGCCTAGGCCCATGTTTGTGTGGTTGCTATAGTGGAGGACCCTATCCCCCACCCCCATCATGACATTGGCCATCAAAAGGATCATCACCATCACCATCATCATCATCCCCATCACCTCCATCACCTCCACCCTCATCACCACTGCTAGGATTCCCCACTGGAGGTGCTCTCACTTGCATTATAAGCGGCTCTCGGAATTTTCAATTGATGAGGTAATACTATGTGGTACCATGGAGCATAGTCTAGTGTGTAACTCGGATCTCGACTGTCTCAAAGATATGTACATAACTAGCCAACTTGTAAATAGTTGCTAAGGCTTTATCTTTGGTAATATGTGGCCCCATGTCAAAATACTCTTGGGCCTTATGAGCATACCACATATCGGCTTCGACATCATGTGAAATGCCAAATCATCTCTGAATCGATTAACTTTATAGAAATCTTGCATATAGTTGTGGCTTCCCAACATAAAATGCTCATTGTCATTGTCGCATCGAGATTTGAGCCATCCTCGGGCCACTGGAAGTGTCTATACGGCCTCCATACTACTGTGGCCTACTATAAGTCATCTAACTCTCGGTAATAATGGAGTCTCCCATATGTGGCCACATGTCATCACCAATTGGAACCTAGCCCATAGCAAAAGGCTCCTTTGGAGCTCGGACCCTCAATACACTTGTGGGATGACCAATAGCAATGTGGTCCCACACCCAAATCTGAAGCATCTGGTAGGTCCTACCATCTTCTGATGGTAGTATGTGATCAAGTGTAAGTCCTAGTATAAATGTGTTAGTATGCACTGGCCCCAACAAGTATGTCTCATTGTCAATCAAACCACGTATCACTCCAATAAGACCAAGTGGAAATGAAGCTCGGTTTTGTCAGGGAGTAAAACTCCACTGACAAAATCCATCAGATATACTATGACTCGATCAAGCTCAAGATCCTCTATACACCACGATAATCTAACTGTCATCTTGTGATGCGGTATAGCTGGAATACCGAATAACTCTAGAATGCACTGATCAATATCAGGTTGGTGACTCATGTACTAAATCAACTCACCCTGGATGGGGACCCACATAATACACCATACATCCTCCAAGGTAATGGTGATCTCACTAGTGGGGAGTCGAGAAGCACTGACTCTCGCTATGCCACCACTCGACTCACGATTGTTTTGAGGCCATGGTCTAGAGTAATCTGGGGCATATTGGCCACATAGGCTAGCCCCAGTAACATATAGAAGGATATCTAGTATCCTCCAATCATCCTCATCAAACTACACCTCTATCACAACCAAGCAACCATATCTCTCTCTGGTGTGGAGGATGGGTAGTATCCGCTACGCACAAATAAATGATACACACGTTAGGGTTACATTTCTATCTACTTCTATCTAATTTTTCTAGTAAATTATTCTTTCATTCATCTAACATACTAATTTTCACTTTCTTCTACAACAATCTAGTCTATTTTCATCTATACTTGGCTAATTATTTCCAAAGGGTAAGTTATGTACTTTTTCTTGGTGCATGCACCTGTTTTCATGCACCTACTTCGATGCCTACACACCCATATCGTCACATACACCCCCTTTTCCTATACCTAATCCCCCTACCTACGTAGGACACATACACACCAGCTTTTGACACCTATTCCTACCAACCAATGTGTGCGCATGCACATCTTCATTCCCCCTCCCGACGCATGCACACGTCCCCTTCGACGACAACAAGTACACCTACACGTACCCATGTGTTTTTGACACATACGTGCATGTGCATATGTAAAATTAACCCTAACCTAGCCTAAAACACACTAAAAATGCCATTAAATGCTAAAAGGATGAAGCAAGGATAGGGCAATCACGTAGGGTCCATCTGCTGCGTCCCGAAGATACTCCGGATGTAATCTACTCATCTCCTCCTCCTCGAAGTCTCGCCATCTCACTCCAATGCTCTCACACTCGCTCGCGGTAAAATTTTGCAAGAGCTCTACTACAAATGAACTAGTCGTGATTGATTTACCCCCCGAGTGGGTATATTAGGTTGTCGTGATGCCCTTGGGGCATGTTTTCTCTATCGTGATCACTCTAACACTTCTTATCTTCACTAAAATGATTATTTTTATCAATTTTTTTATTAATTTTCCTGCTATGTTGGGGCACTATTTTCCACCTAGTGCTTATCTCTTCACCCTGGGGCATTTTTAAATATTTCTAGGTGCTTCTTGTCTTCTATTTTTATCTATCATTGCCATGATTATTTTTAAATAATTATTTTTGGCCCATTTGTCTTCTCATCGGGGCATGTTATTGCTACCGACACCCATTCTCCTCACTCTAGAGCATTTTTGCGTGCTTTTAGGTGATCTTCCATTTCCTAAATTCTTCTGACCGATCAAAAATTTAAAAATTATAAAATCATCAAAAATCCAAAAAAATCATAAAAACTTTGAAAATGGACTAAAATTGGTAATAAACTCATTTGCAGTTGAAATTTGTGTCTCTCGCACGACGTTCATCTCATATCTTGTTGGCATTTCCACGTGTTTTGAAACAATGACTCACAGATCCTCTAAATCTCCAAACCATTTACAAAAGCTATGCTACTTACTTCATCGATACTTTGGGGCACGAGTTGCTTGGTATTGTTTCACTGTGCACACTGCTTTTTCATTGGACCTAAGTGTCCTCCATCCTTTCCCTTACATATAAAAATTTCTTGGGGCATCATTTTAAACCCTTGTTGTTTATCAAAACATTTGGGATTGTAGCTCGATAACAAAATATTTGTGCAACTACCTTAAATGTTGTTGGTTTGAGTGTGTGTGATTGTACTTATTTCCTGTTAGGTGAGTTTGTTTGCTTCTCGTATTACATTGCATTCATGTATGTTGCATGGAGTTTGGCCATTTTTAGCAATGGATAGTTGTTTTTATCATGGCTTTTCATGTCATTTTATGTTTCTGTC
Organism: Taxus wallichiana var. yunnanensis; assembly: GCA_018340775.1. NCBI lineage: Eukaryota > Viridiplantae > Streptophyta > Pinopsida > Cupressales > Taxaceae > Taxus > Taxus wallichiana. The sequence goes on from CM031239.1 coordinate 669,512,516, forward strand.
GTATGCTCATATTTTAGTAAGGGCGATGATGAAGATTACTAGCAATATGATGAATATAATTGTTTATATAACAATGCCTTGTGGATAGCTCAAAATCCCTTTTTCTTGTTATTTTCTCTTATATCTCCCCTTTCTTCACTATTCTTTTTATCTCTTTTTTGATCGTCGATCGTGTTCCTCCATCACCCCATCGACACTCGAGGGGGCATCCTTCATCCTACTAATTTTTCTTCTACCCCTTCAAATTTTCTACTCATTTATGCTTGTCTACTTTCTTTGAAGTGACGTCACACATGTCACCTCAAAGAGGGGAAAATGTAGACACCTATAATTTGGTCTACATGATCTTATTACTAAGATCATACTAACTATCCTAGTCTCGTGTTAATTTACTACACTACACTAGTAAAATACCCTTTCTAACCCCTTCTAAACCTCCTAAACCATGCTAATCCCTCTCTAAACTAGCTTATATAAGCTTGTTTCCCTTTAATTAACCTTGTTTAGGTTAATTAACCCTCTTATTGACTTTCTAAAGAGGATTTGAATTTCTAAACAAATATCTTACCTTTCTAAATAGCCACTTAGCTTCCTAAAATTTTGTTCACACCTCCAGATAGGTTTTTCTAAAAATCAACTTTTTGAATCCTTTTTAGTCCCACATGCATCCAAAACATCCTTTTCTCAAATCCAAAAACTATAAATAGAGGGATACCCCTCCCACCTTTTCCTAAGAACTCTCTCTCTCTCTCTCTCTCTCTCTCTCTCATTTTTGATTTAGGTCATGCTTAGGTCTTTTAGAGTCATTTCATAGTTTATTTGAGCTATTTACTTGTTATTTGCTAATCCTTTCAAAGCTTTAGGTAAATAGGAGAAGCCATTAATGGTGAGATTCCATTCTTAAGCTTTTGAAATACCAATAAACAAAAACTGAATGCTAGAGCTTTAAAGGTTCACTTATAGATAGATTTCATGGAGTAGAGAACTACTATAGTCATGTTTAGGGGTTTATTGTTTGTTTCATGCTTTATATATGCATGCAAATAGGTAGCTCTTTCTTATCTCTAATATGATGGTCATTTGAGTTGTTTGTTCCAAATATATTGGGGTTTCTTTATAAGTTCTTATCCCATCTTTATAGCTTTTGCAAAATTTTCATTGTACATGTGTAATATTGGAAAAAGAAAGTGAAAACATAAGGATCAATGTGTGAGTCAAGAGATGTGTAACATATACAATGTTATGAGGCCCATCAAAATCAACTAAAACTAATGAAGGGATATACACAAGACTCATTATAAGCAATAGGTACAATTTGGGAAGATTGTGTTGGTGCCCATAATTTTCACGCCAAATCTAGGTGTCGTTTAACTCGATTTTACTCTCAAATTCAATCGGTTCCTTGATTCGATCTATGTTTTGAATTTATGGGTATTTATGTTTATCCATGTTGTGTGTCGGCCTTATAGTATTTATCCTTGTGCTGGAAAATTCTGGTTTGAAAGCTATGGAGGGAGTGGTGGTTTACATTTCAGATTAATGATGAAGTACGTAGTCATTTTGTGGGATTAACATGTTTTATGTATATGTAAAATGCAATCACCTCCCAAAGCCTGTAGAAACAAAATAATTGAAGAATCTTGGAGGCCCTGTAAAAAATCACACATCACATTTTGCACCTTTTGTATGCTTATGTTTGTGTAAAATGCAAATTGTGTTCCCGATCATGAAGCTTAATTATAAAAGGATACATGGCGGGTGGTCCGGAGCAGGGGTGGAGAAAGTAAGTTTCGTTGTGCATCCATGTATATGTGTGAAATGTAGGTCTCGAATACGGAACCCGACAAGGTACACTTGGTCAATTGGATACGTGGGTCATTATCGGGACTCGGGAGGAAGATTACATATGTTTAGCCCCATGTTTCTATGTGCTAAGTGAATTTTTTATCACAGACCAGATTTCTTGGTCTTGCTCGAATTCCACTTGGTGTCCTTTCGAGAGGTTTGGGCATGTACTAGAATTACAAAGCAATGCTTTGTGTTCCACAATGGGACTCAAACTTGTTGTGCATTTAATGATGAAATTTATTGCGTAGGTGATCCAAATTCGTAATGGTGGATGTATGAAAGGCATCAGTTGAGGGTTTGTTGACAAGGGTTATTTTATCAAAATTATGCATGAATTTGAAGTATGTTATTATTCTAAGCATCTTGAAGAAAAAACGCTCACTGAGAACATAAGAAAGCAAAAATGGAATTAAGGAAATAATTTTTCGAACAAAATGGGGTTTTATTCGGGCCCCTACCCGTAGTAATAGATACAAAATAAATATATACATATAGTATGTGATATTTGTCAATGATAATCACCTCTCTCATTAACAGAGGTAGATGAGCAAGGAGCCCGTCCACGTGGGATTCAAATTATTCATCCCCACCGCACAAAACACATACTAAATATCACACTGCAAGGCCCCATGACATTCCTTTTTCCATAAGCTCCTTTACATTGACCTATAAGCCATTCATAATCTGTTGTAGCTCAATTTTCTTCTCTCGAGGTGAACCACTCAAGAAGATTTGAGCCCCATTTCAGATAGGATTTTTTTCCCTAGCTTGTTGTTGATCGAATTAAAGGGATTCGTTTGGGTTCACCAAATGGTTCACCCCAGGCGATCCTTTACTTCTTCATTGGGGGTCCATGTTATCACTCAACTTGAAACTCGCCACAATGCTTCTAGAGTAGAGATCCTTTCCTTAGCTTCAATCATCTCTGTAGACTAAGGGACAGTTTCCCCCTTGAGTTGTTCTCACCGATGTGTAATGTGGGAGTTTGGTCTCGAGGATGGAGGGAGTAAAGTATGCCTTGGTTACAAGTAGCTTCTGTCTTGAAATTTGGGACGATGTTGAGACCATACCTATTTCAATTTCTCTATGAAGAGATGGATCTATAGGTGAAGGAGGTGGAAAAGCATGACTTGGAAGATGGGTAATGAAGGAGACATCTCTACAAGCTATTCATGAAAGATGTTTACAACACATTTTGAGATAAAACCTCATGATGAGCTCGGTGTTCGGTACTTGGAACACCATCTGATGAAATCTCATCGGGATCGATTAGGTGGAAGGAATCTTTCGGGATTTTGGATGGTAGTTCGGAAATATTTGTTCCTAAATTGGATGTTGCCATTATAAGAGTAGAATTTACAGAGGATTTATTCGAGAGCTTGGGTTTTTGAAATATGCTTGATTGATTGTGACTTGAAAGGATAGTTAGTTAGGTTTAAATAGCAAATGTTTATAAAAGAACTTGTGTGAGCCATTGATTCACATTTAATTTTCATATCTTGCCCGAATCAATTGGCACGAGCTGGCATAAATTGTGACAAGTCACTCATGAGAAAACATATCCTCTAGGTGGTAATTATGAATTAATGCACTCAAGGGGTCTAATATATTAATTACTTTTATTTTCCTCAATGTTTTCCCTGTTAAAGTATTATCAAGTGGAAAATTAAATTTGATAAAGTGTGATGTGTAATAAAGTTCCCTTGAGCATGTTTATGTGATGGTGATAGGGAAATGTAGACAAAATTGAAACATGATCGAGAGGAATAATCTATATATTCCTTAGCTTATCCAAATGATGGTCCAATATGGAAAATAGGTGTTCCCGTGGAATATACGGGTATGTACCTTTGTGCGTAACAATGTACAAGGATATATTTGATGGAAAAATGAGGGGAGACGGTGTTCGGGGAGGAGGAGAGGAAATCTTTGGAGGTGCTCTGTAAGGGTTGGAAGAGTCCTTTTATCGTGGGAATTTTTGATTTTGTGTAAGCTCGGATGAGATATTCTTCATTTGAGATTCATTCTAAGGTGGTTCTGAGATGTACAACCATTAGCTGGCTTTGAGAGCATTTGTATATGTATCCCTTGTTTTTCTTTATGAATGAGTATATTCAAGCAAGCCACTAGACTCATCTTGTCATACCATGTTGTCAAATTGATTTGGAAGTTAGGTGATGTTTGTTTTCTTCATAAATCTTGTATGGATTGCAACTAAGAACTTTTAGAAATCCTTCTCTTAGTGGTCATGTGGTTTGGGTGGTGAAAAGAACAATGTATTTTAGTAGCACTATTGGACATCAATCTTTGATCCTATACAATTCCTTCACGATGATTGCAATGGATGAAAATTTATTTCTCTTAGGTGTCCCTTGGTTTTGAATATTTAGTGTGACTCATACATGGGATTCCAGTCTCATGATCTTGAACTAGTCTTTTGGAGGTTGTTTTATTGTTTGTTTTCTTTGGAGGTTCCTTATAGAAAATGACTTTGAGAGGGAGAATTTATTCTATTTCCGGATCGAATATAAAAATGTGTCGAGAAAGGTGGTCAACACAAATTTCAGTCTCTTTGCATTCCCCCATCCCTTAACCCTTTTTCTTTGTGAACCCATCCCCATATTTTATCTTTAACAATTGTCCTACACATCCTACCCATCTCATAGATCTCATCACCATAGTATATTTTACATGAGATATGTTGACAAGACACACAAACCATGTATGTATTAAGTTTTTGCCTTGATATTCAATGTAGGATATCCAAGACATCAATGTACATGGAGGTATAAGAAAATTCTTGAGGATTGATGTTTGTGACTCGCATCCAATTTGTGTTTAGTAGTTTGTGTCCGAGGTCCCTAGTGTTTCGGTGCTTCATGACCACTCTATTGAGTGAGAACTACATCCGGTGGTTACACTTGTCCTCAGATTAACCTTCCCAACCAAGATTGAAGGTATGGGATATGCCCTTAACCCTCCTTTATTTCAGGCTATACCTCGGGTTCTCTCACCTTGGCTTAGGTAGAGCCGAAGTATCGGAGTGGACAACCACACCCTTACTCACGTGGCTCCCTATAGCTCTAAATAAGGTTTGGTTGGGTAAATAGGGAAAGACCCCTGTCCTTGGATACAAGATGATGAACAAGTGGGTATCTCCCCCTCTTTACCCCCTCATGTATTTCAGTCCTTCTCTCTGTGGGATGTTAGATTGGGAGCCAACAAATTGGAAAAATTAAAGTTATATGAACTAGTCCCTATGACCATATATATAAAAGTGGAAAGATGGGAGTTGATTTACCCCATGGATGTAACAAGATGAGGTGTAGCCATAGTAAATGAATCATGCATAGAAACTTGGAAAGTGATAACATTAAGAATGAGTATCAAATCAACACACGATGTTATAAATTGTGATAAGGAAGGTGCAAAGAGTGATGTAACATTGGAATTAATAAGCACATGATCATTAGAAGTGTAACTAAAAATTTCCAAGTAATATATTTTAAATACATGGTCATGGTGACATTGTGAAGGGGGATATGAGTGTCCCTAAACACCTCAAGTATTGTAGATGTAGAAACCATATTAGGGGAGAAAGTTATAGATATATGTAAGTGTGCAACAATTTTCATTAGGGATCGAGCATTATGTAGACAAGAATGAGACATAGTGGGAGAAATATCATTGGTGTTAATAGAATTTTCATCATGCACCAAAGTAACATTGTAGTCCATCACATGAGAATAATGATATGCAAAGTGTAAGTAGTAACTTCAATATCATGTATGAGAGGGATATACAAAATATTAGAAACATGATAGGTGGAATCTATTGTGGAATTATCCATGGAATAAAGTGAGGTAAGTGCATGGGTAGAAAGATACGTATGCATAATATGTAACCAAGGATGACCTAGAAGGATATTATAAGTGATATTGTTAGGCATGATGTAACATAGAACATTAAGAGTGCATGGTCCTATAGTAATTATTTCTCCCAAAACTTTCTTAGGTATGTTATCAAAGCCACAAATATATAGAGTAGATGGAGTTAGATCAGCAACAAAAATTCTATTTGATGGAGAAAGGAAATATTACATATATTAAGACCAGATCCATTATCAACTAAAGCATGCTTAACAAGAACATTAAAAATTTGAGATTGAATATACAATGGAGCAGCATTGTCAAAAATTGTTTGGGAATGAACAATAGATTCAAGAGCCTATATGTTGTATTAAGATGTAAGAGATCCATTAAGACAATAGATAGGAGATACAAACAAGAAAGATATATATTGATAATGATCCTTGAGATTTTACATGATGAATGAAATATATTGAAATCCAAAACCAAAGAAATAAACCCTAAGGGTACTAGGGTTAGGGATATGATGAAGCAAACAAAATGAGGGATCCTATGACAATCGAGGGTTCGATCAATAAATAGGTTCACTAAATGATTTAAAGAAATTTAAATCTTTATCAGAGGAATGAGATCAAATGAATATAAAAATAACAAACAAGATCTATCATGCAAGAAACAAACAAGTATAAGCAATAGTGAAATAAGAATGCCTTATTTTGTATTAAAAAATTTGGGCTGATTCTGGGCTAGAAAATAAGTGGAACATGCTAGATCCGGATGAGTAAATTTTTTCTGAAATACTAGAACCTAAAAATTCTTTGACTAGGACTATCTAGATATGGACAAGACTTCCGAGTGCTAGTGTCTAAGTTGGTTTCTAGTGTCCCGACAACAACCTTGGATATGATTTCGGGGTTTGATGATGTCTGTTTCTTTTCACTCTTTTTCACATCCACTTCACCGTAGGTTTTTATTGTCACACCTAAACCTGTAAAGAAAACCCTAGGTAACTACATAAGGCTCAAACAAACATTAGATAAAATAAATAGTACATATGCTTGAGTCAAACTCGACCTCGAGGTAACCACAATGTGATTGTCACTATATTTCAAACTCTATGTATTTCTAGCGTGTGTGTGATTTACTTGTGTCTCTTGAAGCTAGGTTTCCCTTGTTCTACCACAACAAGTTAGTGGGTTACAATCAATTTTCCCCAAGATGAATGTGTGAGATCGAATTCACAAATAACCCCTCTTATGGAGTGAATAATGCAACCCAAATGCAGTCCTTGAATGTTGTTCTTTTCCTAAGTAGTAGATGGGAAGTAAGGTTCCAAATTACCCATCCCCTTAATGATAGTGAGTAAGTCATGTATATATACATGATTCCCTTGTTTAAATTTTGTTATTAATAAGTGAAAATGTTGACCCAAAGTGATGAGTAGTAATTTAGAAAATATAAAAAATGATGTGGCATTTCAAATTCAAGAAAAGGAGGAAAAGGATAAAAGTGCCAAAGGGGAGACTAGTGCTTGCAAGCGCTCTTGTCCTTGATGGGTGGTATTATTTGGGATGCTCAGAGGATATATTGGTAAATAGAAAGTTGGGTCACATGTTTTCAATTGTATAGAAGTAAAGCAGTCATTTGAGAAAATTAAATGATAAGAGTATGAAAAGGATAAAGTAATGTAAAAGCAAAAGAAGTGTTCTTAATGTCTACTTTTATTTCTTATGAATCATGCATATAATGACATAATTAGAGGCATGATGTAGATATTAAGTTTTATATTTTGTGTCTACACATAACTTGAAGGTGAATTCAAGGATTGATCTTGTAGTTGTGTCATTATAAGTTGCGTAAAGGGTAAACATGAGTTGCTCCAAGAGAACTTAAAATTATTTCACATCCTAGTTGCACAAAATGATTTAATTTTTTTAAAGTATATATATTTTTGATACATCCTGAAGAGTTTCATAGGCAACAAAATCAATTATTACATATAGTATCATCCTGTTGTCATGCAAATGTGCAACATGAAAATTTAATATTTTCAAGCATGACAATAAACCTTAGTGTTATTTTTTTGATTATGAGTCCTCCCAATCCCTCCTCCAGATTGATTCATCCCCTATGTTAGGCCTATATTATATTTTAAATTTTTCATGTATGTTGTGGAAACCTTTTACATAGGTGATTTAGGTAAACAAGTTCATTCAAGTGCTTACAAGATGATACCTTTCAAGGTAGGATTTTTAAGAAGCTTAAGAAAGGTTATTTTTAGTCTTTTTGAAACAAGTGCACATCCTCTGAAGTTGATTTGAAGTCCCAAATTCATAGAGGATAATTATTAAGGAGATAGGAAAATTATGAAACTTATTTTGGAAAGTTTTGGAGGTTTTGGGACAAGTTTAGTGAAAGCAGATTTTTGATGGTGAAGGAGCTTGTAGTTAAAAACAACCCCTAAGCTTTAGGAAGTGATTTTGGGAGCTCCATAAGGATTTGGAGGACAAAAATACATTTTTGGAAAGGTATTTCAGATATATAAGTGATGGTGGTTTCAAATTTTTCACAAGAACAAAAAATTCTTCTCACATATTGTTTTCAAAGCATGCACAACCTATGATCCTAGGAAAAAATCCTTTTTTAAAGGGGTTTTAGGATGAATAAAGGATGAGACCCATCCAATCCTTCTATAAATGGTGATTTAAAAAAATATAATTTAAATAAGTTCTAAAAAATACCTTTGGATGCTCAAGATATGATGTTGTCAAGTTGTTCTCCAAGGTACAATATCAAGACTTAGTCATTTTTCTAGGTGGACACATGGTCGAGTACAATTTCTTGTCCCAAATTTCCCATACCCATGGGAAAAAAGGGAAAATTAATTTCTCACAGCCCTATTTTAGACCCTTGGACCATCATATGACCCTTGTGAAGCTCAAACAAGCTAGATAAGCACATTTACTCTCATTTCTAGCCCTTCTCGTCATCGAATCCCGTAATGCCACTTGTCATCTCTAGGATGAGGTGAATTTTATTGAACCTTATGTCCCACCCCCTTGGAAAATTTGGGACAAAAAAATGTTCCCCATACACAACTTGGCCCTTGATCCTTCATGTGACCCACAAAGGTGCTCCTTGCAGACCATTTTTCAGCCCCTCTCCTCTCCGCCTCCGCAAATGACCATCCGCCACTTATCATCACTAGAGTAAGGTGCATTTTCTTACACATTGTGTCCCATATCCTTGGGATATTTGGGAAATAATTTTTTTCCCAAGCCTATCCCCTTCCTTGATCACCCATATGACCCAGTTTCAGCCACAAGGTGTTTTAAAGTGATTTGTCTCTCTCCCTCACCAATTAATCTCGGGATGCCACTTGTCAAGCTGAGGGTGTGGCAAATTTTATCGCACCAACTATCCCATCCCCTTGGGATAGTTGGGGAAAAATTACACTCAACCTCATAAAGTTTCAAAAATTTAAATTTTGTAAAAACATAAATCATTTCTACTTCTTCGTGCATGCCCATGAACTCACCTTTGTTGGAAGAAATTCATAGAGAACTTGCAGAAAGTGATTTTCTCTCCCCATTTCTTCCTTCCTCCATCATTCCTAAAAGTAAATTATTACAACAACACCAATCGATTGATTTTTCTATAGCCACCATGCTTATTTTTCACGTAAGAACTCCATAGCCAAAAACCATGAAATCTTCATATCTCATAAATGGATAACTAGATGTTGCTTAAATTTTCACCACCCCTTTTCCTCCCAAATGCCTTCAAGATTCAATAAATAGAAATATCAGAGGTTTTACATATTTTTTATATCATCAAACCCTACAAATATTTCCTAGCTACTTCTCCTTCAGTATCCCATCAATCTGGTAAGCAGTTGAAGCTAAAAATTTCAGCACAGTATCTAGATAAAAAACCCATTTCAAAAAGTTTGATTTATTGGAAAAATTAGGTGTGGAAAACCAGATTATAAAAATAGTAAGTTCCTTTGGTCCACACTTACTATAAATATAAAGTTTCTTGAAAAATAAAAACCCTCCAAGGAAGTAAACTCAAAAAATCACTAAAATGGAAAACTAGGGAATTTAGCTCAAAAAGCAAAAAGCGCGAAAAAGCAAAAAGAAAAAAATAACATTCTAAAAATAGAAAGTGCTCAAAATAGTAATGAAACCTCTATAAAATTGTTCTAAACATGATGATAATTCCACAACACTGATTCTGAGGTAAAAATCAACCTTTCCTAAAATATCATCTCCTTGATCCCAACAGCTAAAAATAAAAAGTTCTAGTTTTGAGTGCAAAAAGTTGCGATTTGCTCTGATTTCAGTTATCTCACTAATTTTTTGTCTTCTTATGGTTTCAAGATGATTTCTTAGCTCAAAAATCAGTTCATCCTTCACAGAGGTCTTAAGGCATCAAATTTGTGTCCAGGAGTGAGACAGTAATACAGTAGGGCATAATAGGTAAAACCTAGGGACATGTAAGTATGATAAGTATTAAAAAGGGTCAAAAGATCTAGATGTCAATTCAATTGGGTTAAAAGCATCATCTCTCCCCTGGTGAGCTGTTTGAGTGAGATCGATGAGTTGTTCGAGTAAAGAGTTTGAGTCGAGTGAACTCGGAGAGTGGTTGGGTGAGCCAAGGAGAGTTAAATTAAGCATATCAAGACAAGAAGGGGTGATTTATAGTAACATATTTCTCTACATAAGCATACAAGTATGTATTACCAAAGGTTAGAGCTTCCTATGATGATCAAGAGTTGACCCCATGGCCAACTTCTAAAAGTACTCGGTGTGACATTATGAAAACTCCCGAAGAGCCGTTTCCATGGATTCAAGAAATACTCAAAAGTGGGACAAGAAAAATATAGATTTTTTTCATTCCTATTCTCATGGAAATATCTAGAATGTTGAATTCCAAATGAAGAAATAAGGCCTAGACAACTTCCCACTTCTTCAGTGGCACCTCAGGTAACCAATATGTTGAAGTTGTTAGGCTTGAGACTAATAAGCCCATGGAAGAAATGAATCCATCTGAATATGAGTTGACCACATCTTATTAGGCCAATATTCACATGAGGGTGACTCTCATATTCTCAAAGAATCCTTTTCCCTCCTTCTTGTTCATAACAAAGAGTACAAGAAAATAATTGTACAACTAGAGGGACAGGTAAAAGCTCTCAGTGCTTACATTTAACACTTTTCAAAATCTGAATCAACATCCTCTCTTATCATCAAATACATCCATCCAATCATCAGTGTTTATCTTAAGGTAATCAAGAAAGCACAAGGATACATGATGTATGGGAAGACTAGTGAGAAATGGGTTGAGAAAATCATCGAATAAGGAAAGGTATTATTTCCGTATGTCATTTCTCTCATCAAGTACATCCTTGGAACTTTGGAAAAATTCAAAGAAATAAATGAAGGGTTTTCAAAAGAGTTCAATCATTTGGATGTGATGTTCCCCACGATGTATGAGAGGACCTCATTTGACTCTCACACCCTCTATGTTCACATCCATTCCAGAGAACTTGTCTCAGGTTTGGATCCACGTCATGGATGTGAAATATGCAATGCTCAAGAATACATTATCCGAGTTGTACTCTTGTGGTCAATATGATTTTGAGATATGAACAATGTATATAATTATTTTCAAAGGCTTGAGCTCCTCGCTCACTGAAGACTCATCATTAGAAGAACTCATTGTCTCATTCCAAGAGTTGATCAAGAAATAGGAAGGTAACTTAGAGTCCCTAGCCAATATTAGAAATTTATTTTCTATAATTGCAATGGATCACGAAGAATGGATTTATCAATGTAAGAGGATCAGTGATGCCCCTGAGACATGGACCAAGTTGTTGGCCCGTGTTTGAATTCTAGAGGTTGATAAGTTGATATATGTGATAAATAAATTTAATAAATAATTAAAGGAACAGAACCCACTCTAGAAACCCTTCATCGGGAGGTATGATTTAGTAAGTTTCATCGTCACAGGGAGCTTCTTCATTAGATATAAAAACACCCCCCTTTCTTCTCTCTTTCTCCTTCTTCCTTGTCTCCCATTTCTAATTCTTCATTGGCGTAATCATTGTATTTCATCTCATTCACTTAAGTGACTTTATAAAGTTACATTGTAAAAGTCCCTTTGATTTATAAAAGGGAACTTATTTCTCACTTCCTAGGAAGGTGAAAATTCACGAGTTGAATGATACCACAAAGAGTCATGTGGGGGGTAGGCGAAGAGTCAATTCACATTGCTATAAGTTGGGATGGCTTCTCCATTCCAAGGATCCTGAAAGTTAGTATTCTTGGTAGTAGTTGTGAATTGTTTTAGGTGGATTAAAGCTTTGTACTCATCACTACACATGAAATAAGGATACTTTTCTTCCATTTCCTTTCTCATGTTTCTTCTATTTCTCTCTTATGCACTTTTCAAGCATAGTGATCCCAAAAGAGCTTTGCATATTTGATAAATGATTCAAATAACTTTGTGTTAGGTTTGTTTTTATCACTAGATAAATTCTTTATTACTTTCCTCTATCTTGAATATTTAACTATGCTGATTACTAGGTGTAAACTCTACAATTGACCTACTCATGGTAGTAATATTCCCTTCCTATTTTCCCTCGTTCACCTCTCATCGTTGTAATTTTTTCCATTGCACACTTTGTCAAATGTTTAGTGGGGTGTCCTATGTAATCCTCAACCTATTTTTCCAACCCAAAAAATTTAGTTTAGTATTATATTAGTTACATTTAATAATGGGAGTTGTATCATTCAATACAGAGGGGTGTAGCCCTGTGAGCATTAGTGAAGACACATAATTTACCCCATCGACAAATTTTATTACCAATAATTTTTGGCGACTTCGTAGGAGAAATTTTCCCAAGTGCACCTAAAAATATCTTTTCCCAAAAATTACAAAAAAGTATATATTAAAAAAGAGAAAAATGTTCATATTTCAAAGAAAAATCATTTTTTAAAGGTGAATCTGTCAAGGAATGAATATGTGTCATGTTCATTTCTCACACACAATGAAAATTTCTAGATTGGAGTGAAGTACCAATGAGTGACAACAAAGGATAGGAGAAGATGGTTTCCGAGAAATGCAAATTTTTGATTAGCCATGGTTCCATACTAGTTCTCGCAAGGAGGAGAATTCAAGAATGACCAATGGGTCTCGTGCTTTAAAGAATAACCTAAAATTAGACAAAGGAAAGAAAACATGACTTGCTGACAAGGAAGGAGGTTGGGAACTATTGAAAAATATGCAAAGAAGACATAAGATGTTGTGTGAAGCTTACAAAGACCAAGAATTTTTGGAAGATAATACTTTTAATCTCGCTCAGTTGAATGAAAAATGTAAGCCATATCTTTCCTCACTCTCCCTTGGGATGATTTCATTTCATAAAAAAATGATGGGATTGAAGCCTTGAATATCGAGGACATGCAAAGAATCATGGGCATTGTATAAGGAGATTTTGATCCCCAAATCTACCTCAAAATTCTGAAATATGTTGAAGCCTTGCAATAAATGTATGAAAACTTGAAGAATCTTCCAAAAAGGAAGAAGAAGAGGAAAATTTTCATATGGAGGAATACCCTAAGGATTTTTGCACTACAAGGTGTTTGTCCTGGAAGATTCATCGATGCTTCTAAGGAATATATCATCCTTGAACCTCCTAATGAGAATTCAATCAACACGGTGGAATATGATGAAGAAGACATGGAGGTAGAACCACCATTCATCAACTCATTTTGGCTCGAGGCACAACCCATTGATGAAACAATGAATTTAAGTGAGGAGTATTCTTGTTGCACAAATGTAAGATCTAATGCTTTCCAAAGACTCCACCAACAATGAAGAAGTGCAAGGAAGCCATCCTTCACCTTAGACTCAAGATGATGAATGCAAGGTATTCATGGATAATTTTCTTTCCAATTTTGACTTTTCAAGTGATGAGGAAATGTTTAATGACGAGATGGAGGCAATTGAAGAATCAAATTCCATTCTCGATAGGATCATGGATGAACAAACAAGAGGCCGATTTACTTTTTGAAGATGAGGAAAATGAGTGAGTTGAGCATAACCCCTTCAAGGATTTGGCTCCATCATTCTCACCCAAGGGACATAATGTTGATCACCATGATGAGTATGAATTATTTCATATTCCATATGAGCAAGAAGATTCAATAATGGATGATCAAAATAGAATTGAAAATCCTTCCCATATTGCTGCCCCAACATGGTCCTATGCTTCCCATCAAGAGGATGATATGGATTTTGAACTCAAAGGAATGCCCTTCCTACGAAGCATGGACCTCTTCTCCTTGTCAAAAGGTGTTGTGAATCAAGTATGCTCGTGCTGCAAGAAGGTGAACCTTGGGAGACAAAAAGTATTAAGAAGGTGAATGAGGGTGTTTTGAATGAATCATGGGCATGTGTGGATCAGGTTTTCAACCATCTCCTGGAGGCACAACATAGATATTATTCCCATGAGGAAGAAGATGAGTATATGGAAAGCTCATAAGAGTTATCTTTGTAAGACATCTTGAACACCGTAGAAGAGATTGAAGAACCTCAACTTATTCTCTAGTTCCTAACTCGGATATGGTAATGCAAGTGTAAACATCTAAAATTAGCACTGCTAATTCTAGTGTCAAGATCTCACAGAGCCCCTCATTATCACATTACACCCCTCATATTTATATCAAGATAAAAATTATCGCTATACTTGCATAAGTTCACATCCATCATTAATTAAACCTAACCCTCCATTTATTAATTAACCCCTCATATTACCTAGGTCATATTTCCCCTCCCATGGCTAAAATAAATAAATAAATAATTAATTTCATCCTTACACCTCACTCATCCTAACTCATTAGTCATGACTAGTTTAACTCAACCTTCTAAATATATTTTAACCACCTCTAACCTATCCCTAATCACTTCCCATCTCTATACTAACTATCATCACACCTAACCATGCTAACTTGGACACCTTCATTAGTTATAACTAATTAACTAGTTTACTAACCTTCTAAAAATAACACTCAACCCCCTAACTTATCCCTAACCACCTCTCCACACTTAACTAGTTATAACTAAACAACTTTCCAAAAAAGTCCCCATCATCATCCTAACTAATTTAGTTTAGCTTGAGTCACTTCCAATTCTTATCCTAATGAATTTTCAAATCCTCCAAAATCAAGTTTGAAATAGAAGGAAATCACTCCTTTTGGACACCTAATTAAGATTGGCTACAATCGCGGTGATTGCCCAAATCACCGATGATTTCCTTAAAAAACTCTATAAATATGAGTCCCATGTCTTCATCTAGGGGGAGGACAGAGGATCATTTTCAAAGCTTGGAATTATTCAATTAATTAATCTCTTCTTCATCTCTTAGAGGCCATTGACATATCCAGGAGCCCAACTCAGTCCATCATCAACATCTTTCTTCTAACACGTCTATAGACTCCTCTCGTATGTTGATAGCCACCTGCATTTTGCCTTTGTTAGGACGTTGTTCAAGCGACTTCAAGCTTCATCTCTACCATAATCCCACCTTTATTTAGCATTGCATATATATCTTGAAAGTGTAAAAATATTTGTTTGAATATTATTATCATTGTCTTTTTAATTAATCATTTCCGTCAAGCTATCTCGTCCATTATCAACCTGTGCATTTTTATAGCAATCATCGACAATTGCTGAATTGGCTGCAATTCACTACGTAACTCATGACCATTAGCTATAGAATTGTTGGCGATTGACCCAATCGCTAGAGATTGCCACAATCACCAACGATTCCCCGCCAAAAATTAGTTTAACCCCCAAGCTTGATTTTTAAGACATTCAAACCACATAATCTATTACTCCTAGGCATTCCAAGTGTCTTTTTAGTCATTAATCTCCTCTAAGCCATTTGTAAATTTCAGCATCTATCTAAATCAAATATATCAATACCACTTGCCTTTGTGAGCGCATATTTATCCACACCTTTTCTCCTTTGAGCCATATTGTGATTCCTCGACTCCCTTTGGATTAGGAACCACCATCAGACCAACATATAACCTTGGACCTCATCTATCCCTTTGCCTTTGCATCATCGGTTGTATTTTTGTTATCATCATTCACTATCAGTTTACTTAATTATTATTAGATTAATTTCTTGAATGTGGATTGACATCCTTTAGAGGAAGTCCATTGACTTTCGGGGACTATCTGTTGTGAGGCAATTCGCCATATATTTTACTAACTCCATCTTGTTTAAGTGCTTTGATTTGTAGGCTTGCTTGTAAGGAAAAAATCCTTGTTCACATTCTTCATGGAGCGCAACATCAAACATCATCCATCCACATCCGTGGGTATCACAAAAACCCCACCATATCAAGGTTTGGAAGGTCGTATCGATTGCTTGTGCACACAAAGAAGGTTCAATACTAGTAAGATTTATCCGAACATTCTAAAGACGCCTGGTGGGACACCCCATCCCTTGTTTCTTTGCTTCATTTCATTAATAAAATAACTTTTGTTTTTCTAATTCCCTATCTGGTAATCACCTGTGATTTCTCTGTATGTTTTTATTATCATCTCATAATCTATTTTCTGCATCTTTCTCTTTGCCTTCTACTTTTTCTAACTTATTTGTAGGGTATGATTGCTGGAAATCTTGGTTTGTGGATTTTCTTATTGTGCACTTTTGAAAAATTCCCAAAAATCTAATATATATATATAATAGGAGTGCTCTCACGGTAAGTCCTAAAACCTTATTTTTACTTTTTGCTTCACATTCTTGTTTGCTTGTCCTCATCAAAATTGACATTTTGTTTTGGGTCTTAAAACAAACAATTGCATTCTTCTTGCTTCACATAGTCTAATTCGGAGGAAAATTGGTTGCATCCACTTATTCTTCCCCTCACACACAACCATACCAAAATCAAACATAATATGCATTTAAACAATTCCCTACCTAGGTGGATACCTACTTGGATTTGATCACCAAGAGGAGGAGCCAAATCGAGTGTTCGGATGAGAATAATCTCTTGTTTGTCAAGTATATATTGGCTCAACAGTTGACTCCCTTATTGCAGCGAGACCATAAAGTGAGGGGGTAGGCCCTAATACACACATGTACCGGTAGCAGACAAATTTATGCCTCACGTACCTTCGGGTATATCGAGGATGCCACCCATAAAAATTCCTAAAACCAACCATAGATGACCATTTCCTAGGACCTTCGTTATCCATCTTGCACATTTCACCTTTTCTTAATTAATTTAAGATAATTAAAACATTCTTTTGCTTGGCTTGTCTGTTAAATTTACAGATCTCTTAGGGCTTTGCTTGTTTTATTCTCATATCATTACCATGGATCAAAATCACTCGCTATCATATCCTTATAGTCCTAATAATTTTCAAAATATTCCTCACCCAGGATCTAATTCTTATCAAACTTATCAACCTATCACACCCTGCTCAACCTCATTTAGCTCTAGCATATCCCCGCAACTATCTACAACATCTTCTACCCCTTATGAACCATCTACATGTCAACAAATATACAACAACACCATTCAACAACCCTATGGATATCCTTCACATCCTTCTTTCCTCCAAACTATTACTTCTCAGCCCATGTCAAGTGCACTGCATCAGGCAGTCTCTTCCACATCCTTTCCTTCATCACAATCTTATCAAAATTTTAATATTTCCTAGCCCTCATCTAATCAACCTATTTCAACTTCAATACCTCTCTCAATGTCTCAGACATCTCAAAATTATACACATATCCCTACTCAAGCCCAATCAACTCCTCTCATCCAACAACAACAACATACTCAACATTTTTCCACATCTCCCAACATCCCTTTATCACAACCCACTTCATAAAAATATCCTCTCAAGCTACCCATCATCAATCTCCACATCAAGCCCATCTATTACAAAACTATACTACTTCACATTTTCATTAGTCAAATCAATCACGTCCTCTTGTCAATTCCTTCACATTTAATCTTACAAATGATTCCATATAAGATTTGTCAAACAAATTAGATAATTTAGAAACTCGCTACCAAAGGATCCAAATAAGTCCTCACTTATGATGAGGTTTTTAATGAACCCATCCATTCGACAATACCATATAAGCCCTATCCCTACATTGGAAATTGTATGGATTCACCATGTTCTATGGCTAGGAGGATCCTCAACAGCACATATTATCCTTTAGAAATTCATGCTATCTCATCATCCACGATCAAGATCTCCTTCTCGTAACCTTTCTCATTTCATTGGAAAGACTTGCCTTGGATTGATACAATTTCTCCTCGATATTATTTTGTGTCTTTCACATAGTTAAATATGTTGTTCCTTAATCATTTTTCTATAAATGTCACTTGAAAAATCACCATTCTAACCTTGCTACCATCAAACAATCCAAAAATGAATCCCTTGGAGACTTTGTCACTAGATGGCAGAGCACTATCAATCAATTGTCTTTTCCACTTCTGCAGTCGGAATTAATTGATTTGTTTACTCGATCATGTTCCCATCACATATCATCCACCCTTCAAATCCATACATTCCACACCTTCGATGAAGCTTTTTCCATGGATAGGAAGTTATAAATCCAAGCCCTCAATCCTCAATCTCCACATGTCTCATCTGATTCCCTAGATATTTCTATGATTCAGATGGGGATACACATGTTTTATCTAATTCCCCTAGGTCTTCCTATGATTCAGATGAAACTACATATGATTCCCCTAGGTCTTCCTACAATTCAGATGAAACTACATATGTTTCATCTGATTCCCCTAGGTCTTCCCATGATTAGATGAAATTACCACATATGATGACATTACCTATCTTCCTGACTCAACACCCTCAATAGAATCATTCCATATAGATAATTTGTATCCCTCGAGCTACATTATTAACAACATTATATGTGATCTTCCCTATAAGAAGACCCGTTCATCACCAATGCTTTCTCCTGAAAACTTAGAATCACATGGATCCTCTTTTTGATGATTCTCACACATCGATATCACCCGTGTCCATTGTCCAGTCATCCATTACCTCCACACAACCCTTAGACTCCACCTTGGAGACCGTTACTAAGGAGGCATTCATCATCAAATATCTCTACATTAACCCACTTTTTAAACTAATCAAATAATTAGATAACCCACATGAATATAACTCCTCCCAATCATGTCTCAAAAACATCTCCCTCATCCGAATTAGACCCGATCATATTCCCAGATACTCACTTAGCTTCTAGCCCGGAACATTTACCTAAATCAAATGCTACACATTCAAATACCATCACACCCATGACCTCACCCTTGTCATTTGACATGAGCCCCTCTTCTCTATCTAGTGCAAACGTTACGAAATCAAAACACGTCACACCTCCGCCTCATCCTCATCATCTGTCAGTAAAACACCTTCCTTTACCTAAAATCAATACTAAAAAATTTAAGCACACACCATCTAAGGTCTCACCTTTACCATCCATTTTGGGACCTCATCCTTTATCACAATATAAATCTATCAAATCTATGGGTCCACCCTTACCATCAATTTTGGGACCCCATCCCTTAGCTCAATATCATGACACACAATCAAACCCTATCTCATCAACCAACCATCCCTCCTCCTCTATTTTGGGACCTCATCCATCATCCAATCTTATCAATCACACATGCTATCTCTTTTTTGGGTCATATTCTCCCTCTTATAAACCTCACAATGTCCTTATGATGTTCCAACACCATACAACATCTATAAATCCACCCCCATCCAAAAATAATATGTGTCCTACTAAGTGTTCTCGTAAGTCAATGTCAAAATTTGTTAATCCAAATCCCCAAAAGGGACTTACATTGATATCCTTGATAGAATCATGCAAGCCTCTCTTATCACATTACCACTAATCAAAACACCCCATCCACATACTTGGAAACCTACCTGGTACGATCAAGACAAAACATGTGCTTATCATAAATGCTCAGTGGCATAACATGGAAATTTGTAAAGTGCTTAAATCCATAATCCAATGAATCTTCCTTGTTGATAATATTCTTTTGGAAGAGGATCATCCTAAGCCATCATCAACATCACCAACATCATCACCTTCGTTAAAGTCCTCACCAACATCTGTAGGAAAAGGAAGACATCTTTATTCCATCGTCAATAATCCTTTGTCATATATTTCGTTAGCACCTTCTTTTGAAGTTCCATCAATATTGTCAACACCTTCCTTTCAAGGTCCATCAATAAATTCAGCACCTTCTTTCAAGGTCCATCAATCTTGTCAAGATTACCTTCCTTTAAAGGAACATTATCCTTGTTAACACCTTATTTTGAAGGTCCATCAATTTTGTCAGTGCCTTCCTTTGAAGGACCATTATCCTCATTAACACCTTCCTTTGAAGGTTCATCAATCTCGTTAGTTCCTTCCTTTAAAGGACCATTATCCTCATTAGCACCTTCCTCAGTAGGTCCATTAATCTCGCCAATTCCTTCCATCAAGGACTGCTATCCTCATTAACACCTTCCTTTGAAGATCCATAGATCTCTGTTAGTTCCTTCCATTAAAGGACCATTATCCTTGTTAGTACCTTCCTTTGAAGGTCCATCAATATCATCAGTTCCTTCCATTTAAGGACCATTATCCTCGTTAGCACCTTCCTTTGAAGGTCCATTAATCTCGTCAGCTCCTTCCTTTGAAGGACCATTATCCTAATTAGCACCTTCCTTTAAAGGTCAATCAATCCTATTAGCTCCTTCCTTTAAAGGACCTTTATCCTCATTAACACCTTCCTTTGAAGGTCCATCAATCTCATCAACACCTTCCAATGAAGGTCCCTCAATCTCATCAACACCTTCTATTAAAGGTCTCTCAATCTCATCAATATCCACACCTTCCCTTAAAGGTCTATCAACCTCATCAACATCTATGCCCAAGCAACTGACAATGTCTTCACCGAAATGTGTAGAACCATGGGGTCATCCTCAACTAAATCTCGACAAGCCTTCCTCATGTGTTTTCCCATCACCTTCTAGTGAAGGTCCCTTATCTCAAACCAAGATAATTCACCCACCTGCATACAAACCCAAAATCAACATACACAAAGAAAAGGAAAATGAAAGCTTCATCATCTACCCTCTTTATCAATTGTCCTCTCATACCCCATCCAAATTTCCCATGCACCCTTTGTCAAGGGCTACTTTATTTACCATATGCTCGATTAATCAAGGCCAAAAATTTTATCATCCTTAGAACACCATTCCTTTTAACACATGTCATTTCTATCCAAAATATTATGTTGGGAAGGCTCCTATCTACTGAGACTTTGAAAGTCTTACTTTACATGTCTTCCCCTTTACACGTCATCACCAAACTTATCCTATCAACCTAATCAAAATGTCATTACTTCAGAGTAAACGTGGGAAGATCCCCTTAACTGGATTGGTCCAAATAACATGGGGCAACCTTTAAATGTCTTACACTTGTGGCTTTTCTACTGTTAACAGATTGAACGTCATGACAATAGTCACATCAAATATCTTATTCCATCATCAACCAACCATCTTATCATCGGAATAATTTGAAATCATGTGGGTTTCCAGTCAGTATCCTTAATACACCTTAAAGATGAGCACCACATATTTGTTCATTACATATTTCACATGGATAAGTTCCTCTTTAGTAGGAATCCCATAATCATTACATCCATCCACCTTATCTACCAACCAAATACATGTCTTGGGGCACACATGTGTAGTGCGTGTACACATTTTCTTCTCCCCTCCTTGAAACGACCTATTAGGGTCTTTCCTTAGCTCAAAATAAAGTCAAAAATATCTATGGATGCTTCCTATCAAAGTCAAAAGAAATAGATTGATCCCTTGAAGGAAAAATATTCAAATGTCATATTATCAAAAATAAAATAAGACCGATCCTCAAAGAAAGCTACTACCAAAATTCTCTACCGATCCCTCAAAGGATGGACTTCTCGTCAAAATTGAAAATGTAGACCATACCCTTAAAGGATGGCTACCCATGTAAAAGGATTCCCACATCGATCAACCTTCAAAAAGCCAAAATTCAAAGCATCCTAGGAAATCTTCCCACATCGATCAACTTCCCCATTATAACAAGCTTCCCGCATTGATTAGTTTGCATCAAAATCAAAAATGTAAATTTGGGGCATTTCCCTATGAAACCGTTGAAAGGAGAACCCTCTTTTCCCACACAACCTACATATGTCAGCCCTTCCCATGTTCTAGGAAGGTACATCTTTTCACTTCAATTTATATCCAAGGTCCTAAATGTGACTACCCATTGATAGTCATCTATTAACATTTGTTGTAAAGGCCAAAAGTGCAAGCACCTTCACTTTGTTGTTTCCCATCATATATGTATCAAATCCAATACAAAGAAATCAATCCACATTTCATTCTTGACCATGGTTTTTAAAAAACATTAAATCACTTTAACATCAATATCAAATACACATCATACCTAAAACATAACTTTAACAATTGTCAACCCTTCCACATCAACATTTATCAAAACATCTACTAAAATATATCACAATATTTATCATATCTCTACATCAACTTAATCTTGAGCACATCTCAGCGTCACATCATTGTGTTTAAAACATCACATTTACTCATTAAATTTGACACTTGTCAATCAAATGTTTCCTCCAAAGATTATGCCCCTGATTACTGTCAGGACCCCCATCTAGTCCTCGAAAGCCTACCCTTGTAGCATCATCAAATTTTGGTCCCTTGACCCCATAAAATAATTATGTTATCATCTCTTATCACCATTAAGTCATAGTACATAAACCCTTTGGTTCCCCTATCAATTATAAGCCCACCTTTGTGGCAACATAAATTTTTGGTCCTTTGACCTCATATTATATGTTTTTCCATTAAGTCATATGTTTGTAGGACATGAACCCTTTGGTTCCCATATCACTTTACTTCTTGGTCTCGTAAGCCCACCTTTGTGGCAACATCGATTTTTGGTCCTTTGACCTCGTCAAAATATCCTGTCTCATTGTTAAGTCATATGTCTATAGGACATGAACCCTTTGGTTCCCCTATCACTTGACTTCCCAGTCTCGTAAGCCCACCTTTGTGGAAATATAATTTTTTTGTCCTTTGACCTCATAAAATCATCATTTCCCTTCACCGTTAAGTCATATGTCTATAATATATGAACGCTTTGGTTCCCCTATCACTCTAATTCTTGGCCTCATAAGCCCAAATTTTTGGAAACATCAATGCTTGGTCCTTTGACCTTGTCAAAACGTCTTCTCCATCATTAAAAATTCATATGTCTATAGGACACGAACCCTTTGGTTCCCCTATCACTTGATTTTTGGTGACACCCATCTTGTTTTTTACCTCGTCCTAGGGAATCAATTTATCATCATCCTATCTTTGTATATTTCCATATATCTCTTTCAAACTCATGATCAATTCCCTTTTCCATCAATCCCCAGTTTGAGGGGGAGCACCTCATCATGTAATTATACAAAATTTATCTATCACATCTCATTTTTTGTCTCGTGGCTTGTCTCAAAACCACTCTAAAAAAGGGGCAAATGTAGACACATAAAATTAGCACCACTAATTCCAAAGTGTCGACGTCCGTATGAGCCCCTCATTTTCACATTATACCTCTCATATTCATTACAACATCAATATTGTCGTTATAAGTTCACATCCATCATTAACTAAACATAAACCTCCATTTATTAATTAACCCCTCACATTACCTAGGTCATATTTCCCCTCCCATGGCTAAAATAATTAATTAATTTCATCCTTACACCTCACTCGATTCTAACTCACTAGTTATGACTAGTTTAACTAAACATTCTAAATATATTTTAACCACCTCTAACCTATCCCTAGCCACTTCCCATATCTATGCTAACTATCCTCACACCTTACCCTCACACCTCACCATGCTAACTTGGACACCTTCACTAGTTATAACTAACTAACTAGTTTACTAACCTTCCAAAAATAACACTCAACCCCCTAACTTATCCCTAACCACCTCTCCACACTTAACTAGTTATAACTAAAAACTTTCCAAAAAAGCCCCCATCCTCATCCTAACTAATTTAGTTTAGCTCGAGTCACTCCCACTTCTCATCCTAACCACTTTTCAAATCCTCTAAAATCAAGTTCAAAATAGAAGGAAAATCACTCCTTTTGGACACCTAACTAAGAATGCCCGCACTGGCCGAAGATTTCCCAAATCACCGGTGATTCCCTTAAAAAAACTCTATAAATATGAGTCCCATGCCTTCATCTCGGGAAGATGGAGGATCATTTTCAAAGGTTGGAATTCTTCAATTAATTAATCTCTTCTTTATCTCTTAGAGGCCATTGACATATTCAGAGCCCAACTCAGTCCATCATCATCTTTCTTCTAATGTGTCTTTAGACTCCTCTCATACATTGATAGCCACCTAGATTTATCCTTCATTAGGACGTTGTTCAAAGCACCTTTAAGCTTCATCTCTCCCATAATATCACCTTTCTTTAGCATTACATATCTACTATAGCCGTGTAAGCATCTTCGTTTGAACATTATTATTATTGTCTTGTTAATTAATCATTTCCATAAAACTATCTTGTCCATTATCAACATGTACATTTACATAGCAATAGATGGTGATTGCCAAAATCATTGACGATTCACCGTAGAATCAAGCTAACCATTAGTTGTGGAATTACTAATAATTGACCCAATCATCGGAGATTGCCTTAATCACCAATGATTCCTCGCCAAAAATTATTTTAACCCCAAGCTTGATTTTTAAGACATTCAAATGACATAATCTATTATCGTCAGTGTATTTCAAGTGTATTTTTAGTCATTAAGCTCCTCTAAGACATTTCCAACATTTCATCATCTATCTAAATCGAATATATTAATACCGCTTGCCTTTGTGAGCATAAATGTTTCCACACCTTTTCTACTTTGAGCCATATTGTGATTCCTTGACTCCCTTTGGATCAAGAACCACCATCAGACCAACATATAACCTTGGACCTCATCTATCCCTTTGCCTTTGCATCGTTTCGGTTGTATTTTCTGTTATCATCATTTACTATCAGTTCACTTTATTATTATTAGATTAATTTCTTAAATGTGGATTTACATCCTTTCAAGGAAGTCCATTGACTACTGTGGATCGGCCGTTGCCAGGAAATATGCCATATATTTTACTAACTCCATCTTGTTTAAGTGCTTTGAATTTTAGGCTTGCTTGCAGGGAAAAGAAGCCTTCTTCACATTCTTCATGGAGGGAAACATCAAACATCATCCATCCACATCCATGGGTATCACTGTAAAACCCCACCATGTTGAGGTTTGGAAGGTTGTATTATCTTGATTGCACACACAAGTTGAAGATTGGTAAGATTTATCTTGAACAACAAGATATGTATGAATCAATTTGTGCTCTTATTTTTTATACACCAATGTTTGATGATGAGATGGATTAGTTGGATGAGAGATAGATTTCCTCCCAATTCCTTGGTTAATGAGAGGGGATGTGAAGATATGCCTTTCTCTTTCCTATTATGTGAAGAAGATCATAAGTGAAAAAGAATGAATGTTCTTGGATCTCCTTTGAATATCAAAAATCTTGAAGAAAATATCTCTACCATGGAGGATGTTAGTGAGAAAAAGTTGAGCTAATTTATATTTAAGAGAGTGGTTTTAAAAAGGTGAAAATTTTATGGAATCTTGCAAAGATATTCAAATTCAAATCGTTCTCATAGCCATTGGATATCCTACCAATATGGAACAAGAACCCACACTTCAATATTCACTCTTGGTGAAGAATTATTCTTGAAAAAATCAAGGTGATTCAATAAAATCTAATGTATTTTATTAAAATTAGAAATGTACAACTATGATAAATGACACATAAATGAAGTATAAATGTTAAATAATTTATTTGGTAATTTAAAATGAAATAAAATGAAAGGGGAATGTACTTACCTGAATTGAACTTACCTCGCAGTTGTTCTCGGGGACTAAACATAGTGATGAAATGGTAGATCGTGAGTGTCGTAACAATCTTTAGAAACAAAGAAGCAGAGGCATATATGGCTAGACTGGGGCACCTGGAGAGGGATAGGGAGCCATGTTTCATATAATGGTGTATTAGTAAATGTTTGAAAATGAAAAATTATAAGTGTTGAATGATCGCGTAGTGGTGTAAGGGGAATTATAGGATGACCCCAATTGTATGCCCCCTTTCGGTGAAAGGGGAAGTGATAATGAGAACAAATGTTGAGCCGAAAGTAAACACATTAATAGACAAAGTGTATGATGGATATCACAAAAATATGTGTAGATCAAGTGAAAGACAATGTCAAGGAGAAATAGTGTGTGTGTCATGTGTATGATATGATGGTAGGAAAAATTATGAAGAGAATTCCGTAAATGAGATAGAAATTGGAGTAAAAATGCTCAAGATATTAGCAAAATCATGTGATGTGTATTAGTTGAGTAGTGAATGTAAAGTATGACCATAGTAGAGTGAATAATGAAAAGTGACTATAAATAGTAAAGTGAAAGAGTGATTAGCCAACTCATTTGTCTTTTGCACAAGTGTGAGAGTGAGCTTTGAGTGTGTAAGGATGTCATAAGTTAGAGCATTGTGACCTAGCTGATTTGAGATGGTAGTGACCATTGTGGCATCGTGTATGATGATAGAGTTGGTAAGTACATTTTTTTATTCGAAAAATGTGTGTGTAGTAGTCATTTTTGGTGAATTTTTGCAAAATTGTTATTTTTTTCTTGGTGTTTAGGACCTAGACAAGAGTAATGAAGGTGTTAATGGCCTTTGAGACAGAGCGCCTGCACATGGGAACTAGTGTTCAATCTCGGTGCCCTGGTTCTACTTCTGGGCGCCCATGTCCAGAGAGTTTGATTTTTGTCCTGAGTGATGTAAACATGAAATTTGATATGTAGTGATGTCGTAAGTGGTTATGTTTGCATATGTATATTATTCTAATGTGTTTTTTTTTTGTGTTGTGGTGTGTAGAGGGATATCCATTTGAGGGAGTTATGTGGTGGTCGCCACTTGAGTACATTGCTTGGGTTAGGGTGTTAGATGATGATTGGGAGGTTATGGGTTGTGCTGGCCTACAACACATAATAAGGATGGGGATGGGCCCATAATATGTCAATGTTGAAAAATTGTGTGAGAGATGGTGTGTGGACACTTGTATGTTTTGGCTACCTATAAGTGAGATGATAGTTACATTAGAGGATGTATATCACATACTATGATTACCGATTGTTGGTGAGAGGGTACATGTCATGGCTATGGAGAATATGGAGAGACAAATGAGGGCCGTTAGGTAGTATTTTTTGGAGACTCGAGTGTCTCGCAAGGACCATATTAGCTTGGATGCAATTTTGAGATTAGGGTTCTGTGTTTGTGGAAATTTATAGCTGTGGTGATTACATCATTGATCGTAGTGGAGGGAGGTGGTGTGGGCATCTTATATAAGATGCACAATATTTTCTAGTGGATAGAGGAGGAGGGTATTAGGTATGTTTGGGCACGATGTGTGTTGGCCCACCGTATAGAGATCTTTACAAATTTACATAGGAGGAACATGGAGGTGGGATCGGAGTGACTAATTTATTGCATGTATGGGCATATGAGCATATAACAAAGATTAAGGAAAGTTGGTGGTCTATGAGTAAAGTGGGCTAGGCTAGATGTATTTTCTAGGATATGGGTTGGTGTGTGTGGGAAAAAGATGGATACTAATACTTATAGAGCCTTGATAGATTGGATGGGGTCAGAAGCAGTGATATGGAGGCCATATTAAGATTATGGAGGATGGATAGAGGATGTGATAGAGTTACGATGCACATGGAGGACTATGTGGTTGGAGGATCGGTTCTCACGTGTGACCAAGTTATTTCAGGTGGAGCGGGTATCTTGACAACATAGTGTGGCCTAGGATATGCCCCTAGAGCCATATGTGTGGGTTAGAGATGTTAGAGTATCAAGGAGGGACAAAGCTAGACTAGGGCCCACATGAGAGCAGCTAGTACCTCTCAGAAAAATGAGGCCGATGTGATGATAGAGCTAATAGATGTAGATGACGATACCATGCATAATGGACAACACATCGATGGGTGTTTTGTTTCCATTGTCATGCGGATGTCGCGAGATTACCGTAAGGAGGTGCTATCACCAAATCACAACACCCTTATGTTTACACAAGTGCATATAATTGAACTCATGGTGTGATTGGATAACATGGTTATTATCTCCAAGTTGTGGGACTTGCTACTTGAGATAGACCTCCAGAGAAAGTTGGTTCTTGCTCCTAAACTACCTGCCACAATCTACTCTAATGCAGGGAAAACTAACTATTCTAATCTAAATTTCCAAGGGACAAAGGAGAGAGAATGCATAAAATGAAAGCCTACACTAAAGCGGTGATACACCAAAAAAGGAGGGTGTGAGAGTAGTCTTCCAATGTGTGAAAACTAGGAGTAAAGTGCATACTAGAAGGGGTGATAACAGATTCTCCACAATCTGAAAATGCATTCACAACAATATTTCATACATGCACAATAATAATAGATCCTTGCAAGAGCATAAAGATAGACATAATACACTTTTAATCAAGGTTGAAGGGGTAAGAAGAATGCAAGAAAACATAGCAGGGGAAGATGCATCCACAAACTTATATTTTATTGCTTCATGATATGCACAGTTCAATCTGTTACAAGATAAGGGCCTAGATCACCATGAAAGGAGTCCACAATAAGGGGCTCTAGCACAATGGATTCACAAAGCAATTTTGATAGAGCTTTGCTACCAGAAAACTCCTCCCTTACAATGAGCCCAACACTCCAATTTATAGAAAAAGAGAAGAGAGAGAGAAAGGGAAAATGGAAATCCTAAAATATATCCTTCAACCACTTGTAAGAGGCATTAAAGTGAGTAAAATGATTGTATGTTACTTGTAAAAGGCTCCCCATACTGTCCTAGGTGCTGCAAAGCAGAGAAATAATGATGAACATGCCTCTTAATTGCACTCCCAACTACCAAATAAAACACTGTCATGAACCCGACCACGTTTTATAAAAATCCCCATCTATTTATCATCAAATCTAGAATTTCTTGATTCGTGTATCACGGTGCTATGTGTTGGGGTCAGATCCATGATTCCAATGGTACCAATTTTGTGCGATTTCGTTGAGAAATGTAAAAGTTATGGCCTTTCGAGCGCAAGCAACTATTTTGGGTCTGAAGAAAGATTTTCATCGTCATTCGATAGAAATGAGCATTGATCGACTAGAGCTGAATATGTTTTTTTGATGTAGAGGATGTCTTGCTCATTCCAAAAATTCCAATTTTGTGAAAATCAGAGATTGGAGTCAAAAGTTATGGCCGTTTGAAGTTTCAGGAGTCAAACGTTGACTTTTCCTTTGAGTTGCGGGTATTGTGGCAAAATCAGGTCCGCGTGTCCCGACTGTCCCTGACACATTATTCCACATCAGCTGATTCAGGCTTCATTGTCCCCTTTTGTAGCTTTTTCACCCTTTCACGCTCCACGTGTCCCGTGCATACTTTTGTCCCGATTTTGCCGATGAAAATCTCTCGCACCACCCGCATAGATCGACTTGCCGCAAATCGGCCGATTCACGTCCTCGCGCTGCATTTTTGTCCCCGCTGTCCCAAACCACGCAGAACAAAAACTTCCACTTTTACTAATTTTCACTACCTGTAGCCATTTCGGCTTTGAGTCTCGCGTGTCCTAATGTCCCAACCGTCCCGCTGACCGCCGGGACAAAGTTACGAATTTGCCGATTCCTTTGTATTTCGCCACAACTGTATGATGAACCTTAGTACAAGATGCATTGGTACGGCCCGTAACCTTAAGACCTGCAATGTTTTAAAACAAGCCAATGACTTCATTTTTGGATTTTTTCGATTTTTTCCTAACTTCTTGGATTTTTTCCTTTGATGGGAAGCTAGAGAGAAGCCAAGGGGGCCCCAAAAACATGATTTTGGGCCTTGAATCAATTTTTCTTGCTTAGGATTGAAGAATTTGTGGCACGTTATCAAAATATCCTCGAGGTGGGAATTTTGGATAACAGAGGAGTGGAGGGGCAAGCACGTGCCCTCAAAAACATAGGGGTGACGATAGTGAAGCATGAGTATCTATATAGTTATGTTGTATGATTGGTTACTTGCTTATGTGATGGTTATGGTTGTCTAATGTGTTATGCTATTGGTTTTAGGTGACACGTATTAGAGCTTGATTATGGACACATCTATATAAAAATTGACATAGAATGTGTTGATTGACATATTTGCGGATGGAGGGATGCTAGAGAGTGTGGATGAAATTTCAAGCAAGCATGCCCATTTGTTTGAGCCAAAGTGGCCATAGCATCAACGATGTGTACCATGCTATTGAGTAAGAGGGATGAGGCACATGAGGAGACATGATGAGATAGAGAGGTGACGGGTGGTGGTCCTTTAGCACAAGATGTGTTTGCATAATTTATCGCACTACAAAGTTGCTTTCATGGAGAAATGATAGAGGTGACACTACTATGGAGACAAGTTGAGAGATATCGAGGTTGTGATCGAAGCAAAAATTTAGCAAGAAGACGCCGAGTTCTAAAGCACTTGCAATACCAAATAGTGACAATAATGATGAGATATGATTTGTATTAATGTATTCAATGTAGGGGAGTTTCCCCCCAATGATGAGATGTTTTGTAACTATGATTGTAATCAATATACATATAGATTGAGTTATTGACATATGATAATTGTGTTTAGTATGTATTGATGCTTATGATGTATAATTTATTTGTCATGTATGATGCTTTGATGCATTGAGTATTGTTTATGTTTTTTGAGTTGACTTGTAATGCATAATTAGTGTGATGATGATAGTATAATGTATGTGATGATAGAAAATGTATGATTGAAAAATAACCTTTTGTGATGAATGTTTGGTGATGTGTAAAAGTGTGATATAGTCGTAATATGTTAGTATGATAAGGATAGGGGAAGATTAGCGATTTCCCTAACATATAGATGATGAGGTTTAGTTAGACAAGACCCTCAATACCAACAATGAAACATAAAGTAAGAGTGTATCATCAGGAAATTATTTGATAGGGTGTACTAGATGAATCGATAAAGCATGTGAAGAGAGGTTTTTACTATAATAGATCCCTCAATAGTCATGTGAGAACTGTAATAACATGAGTGCATCATAGGGGATAGGGTGATAGCAATCACTTACCAAATACTGAGGTAACACAAAGTGGTGGAAGCATGTGAAATGAAAACAAGTGTGAGTTTATGAATCAAACCGAATGTCATGTGGAATGACAGTGGGAGGTGTTAATGCCAAGGGTTGTGGAAGCCAATGTGAAGTAGTAGTAGGATGTGATGGATGATATGGGTGAGATGGTGCATCGATGGATTGCTGTGATGGAGAGTATGCATGAGTGACGACCTGTGGTGATGGAGGAACAATGACCTTAGCACTAGGATAAGGAGATAACTCAACCGGAGTAGTAACTCGTGGATGAGGGAGAGGAGAGATGGAACACTCACATGAGTGAGAGCTAAAGGAGATGATTCCCTTATCCTCTAATTTTTCAATCAATCATGAAGGGCTGAAGCAATCATTACCCTTATGGCCATTGATACAATGATAGTTACAATATGGCCAATCACGGTGATGTTGTGGATGATGTTGGTTAGAAGGTAAGAGAATCAAACGCTCATTGAGCAAAGCACACAACACATCATGTGGTCTAGTGTGATGAGAAAAATGTAATGGATCATGTGAAACATGTGTAGAATATTGAGATGTATCTTCATTGTGGAGTAGAGAAGAAGGACACTTCGTGATATAGTAAACTAAACTTTCTTGTGAGGGGGAGATAGAGATTTTGTAGGAAACTCGGTTGATGGCAATGGAGAAACACTAGATGATGTGGTAACAATAACAATAGGTATAAGATCTATAAAATGTTAGCAGAACAAGGTATTGTTCTAGATCAATGACTCTATAACATATATTTGTGAATGATTCACTTATGTCATATTGCAATCTTTTTTTTAATGCTGGAATCAAACCATGATAGAAGATAAATTGCTTCTCTAGGTCAATAGGTTGAAATACTAATTGGTGCATACAAGCATTGAATCACAAGATGTAATCCATGATAGGTTTTGTTTTTCCCTGATGTAAAGTAGGTAGGTGATCATAGGTAACTCTAGGGCCATTGTTGATGATAAAGCGATGGAGAAAATATTATTCGATACCATGATAAGTGCTAATAGATCCAAATGGTATGTGAGTATACCATTGCAAAGCATCATTAGTAATGATTTTTCGAAAGGATATAAGAAATAATCAATCATTATAATAGGAAACCATAGACATACGATAATGTTTGAGATGTAAATAAGGGTTTCCAGTACCATCGAAACATGAAAAGGTAGGCATGATAAAATCCTTAGGAAATGTTGAGTTATGAATCTTCTTAGGATAGGGTTTCCATGCAATGAATTGTTATCAATGGAAGCATAATAGGATTTTCTTTCTAATGTGAGTGATTGAACTTGAGATTGTAAATGACCCACAACATGCATGAGAGACAAGATATCTTGTGAAGGAATAGTAGAGGATGGCAATAATGTGTTAAGTGGTTGTAATTTTCCATTATGAGTAATCATAGGGATGTTCGAGAGGAGATGTAGGAGAAGCCGATGCTAAAGGCACACTAAGTGTAGGTGCTAAAGAAGAAATAGGTGATGAAGGACATAAATGTCCATGTATGGTAATACGAACATCGAAACATCCCTAGGAGATGGATTATCGATGGAGATGCAATGATAGGAGGAGACAAAATAATAGATGGAGATGAGTCATGCATAGTAAGAGATACAAACTTAGAAGAAGACAAAAATGGAGCAGAGATTCACACTTAGCTATATGTAAAGGAGTAGAACCATGATCGTAGACACCTATAATTACGCCCAAGCAATTTAAATACTTAAATTGTGCTAATTATCCCTTTTCGCAAATCAACGACATATCGTCAAAGGCACTCATTTTCCCTCATATCATCATTAATTAATTACACTAAGCTAATTAATTAAGTTGCCTATCCAACAAATGCCCTAATTAACGACTTTCCGTTAATAAATCACCCCTTCTACCTAGACTAATTAATTATTATTAATTAATTAGCTTTCCCTTCCATTTAACCAATAAATAAATATTTAATTGATTTAATCCCCTTATAATAGCCTAAATCGTACTAATATTCCTCTAATTAGCTTCTATAAGCTTACATCTACCTATTAATTAATCACCTTTGATTAATTAAAATACCCCCCAACTCCCATGACTTGTTAAACATGTATTAAACCCTTCTAAAGTAAGGTTACCTTTAATAAAGCAACCTTATCCATTCCTAATCATGTTTTACCTTTATCCCACATTCATGAGAATGTGTTGAATCCTTTATCCTTTGGGTTATATAAAGAGCCCTCCACCTACCTTTTTACTTACACCTAAACTTTCTAAGAGAGCAAATGCAAAGCATATAGCAAAGAGACTAAGAGCTTGCACCTTGCCCTTTTGAGAGTTCATCATCTTGAAGAGTTAAGCCTCTTTCTTAAAGTGCTTGGGTCATATGGGAGGTGTCAAAAGGGTCTTCAGAGCCCAACTTTGATTAGCCCCCATTCCTAGGTTCTTGAGCATTAAGGACAACTATTTTGATAGCCATGGAGCTTACTTAGGTCCATTCATTTATTTGTTGTTAGAGAATAGAGGAGTTTAGATATTTAGCATTGTTAGTTTCAAAGTTTGTATTGATGAATGCTAGATCTAACCCTTGTTTAATTCTTATCATGATGGTGTTTATGCTTTGTTTTAGCTAAATGTAGAACTATTTTAGGTGGTAGTTCTTGCTTCATTTGATTTAGCATTAAACAAAGTATACATGCACACATTTGGCACACCGGTGGGACATACTCCATTGTCCTTCGCACTTAATTTCAAGTTTTTGTAGTTAAGTTTTATTTTTGGTCTAACCCTCTTTTACACATGTTGATCTAACTTGTTTTTTTAACATGTTTTGTTGAGTTTGCATGTGTTGGGTCTTCCTCAGTAGGTATGAAGGAGGTGAAGTGCGGTAAAAATTGGAATTGAGGGGAAAATTTCAAGATTTCTCCATGTTTTCATTTTTAGAGCTTACTTTTTCAACATTCTACATGCTAGTTTTGTCAATTTATCAAGATTTTAAATTTTGAGCATGTAGGTTAGTGTTTGATAGTGCTGAGTCTTTTATTTACATATTAATGTGGTGGGTTGCTGTCAAAATTTAATCTTAGTGATAAAATTTCAAGATTTCATCATGTTTTCATTTTTTGAGCTTACTTTTTCAACATTTTACATGCTAGTTTTGTCAATTTCTTGAAAATTTACAATTCTTGAGCATGTAGGTTAGTGTTTGATAGTGCTGAGTCTTCTATTTATATATTAATGTAGTGGGGTGCTGTCAAAATTTAATGTTGGTGAGAAAATTTCAAGATTTCATCATGTTTTCATTTTTAGAGCTTACTTTTTCATCATTCTACATGCTAGTTTTGTCAATTTCTTGAAAATCTTAAATTCTTGAGCATGTATGTTAATGTTTGATAGCGTTGAGTCTTCTATTCATATATTAATGTGATGGGTTGTTGTTAAAATTGAATCTTGGTTGGAAAAATTTGCCCATTTTGTATATTAAGGGACGTTTTTTTTTTTGACATTTTTGAGTGCATGTCAAGTGCATACCCATGAGCATAAGAGCATATGCGTAACCCATCTTCCAAAGGCCATAACTTTTGCTCCCGAACTCGAAATGACTCCATTTTTTTGTGTTGGAAAGGTATTGAAGTTAACTATGCAATGAAAACATAAATTTAGGAATTATACTTATAGAAGTTTAAGGTTTTTCTATTAGTTTAAAACTAGTTATTTTCTAACATGTCTAATGTTTTGATGAATGTTGTATTTCCATGCTTACTCGATTTAGACCAAAGCATGTGTATGCTCTTCTCTTGCACCTTTTAGTGATCTTGAGAATCAAAAACAACTTTGATCTCTATCTTGTTAACATTGGGATTAAACTTGGAAACTTGATTATTCATTTTGCTTAAGGGAATGAACCTTTTACAAAGCTTTTTTCAATGGTCCTTTGATTTGAAGTTTTCCATTTCTATATAGTTGGGATAAAGTTTTTGTATGCTCTTCTCTTGCACCTTAGGGTGATCTTGAGAATCAAAAGTAACTTTAGTCTTCATTTTATAACATTTGGTAAATTAGAAACTTCATCTTTCACTTTTGGTTTAAAGGGAATGAACAATTATCAAGAATTTTGTATGGTTCATTGATCGAAAAGATTTTCTTTACTTTTTAGTTGGATTATTTATTGTGTATGCTCTTCTCTCGCATCCTCGATGATCTTGAGAATCAAAAGCAACTCTTAATCCTCTTTAAATAATGTGATTTTCTTTGGAGAACTACTAACGCTTGAGTGCAGACCTAAAAACGCTTGTCAAAGAAAGGAGGAATCAAAACGAAATCAAAAACTACTAATACAATTGTTATACAAAGTCGCCAAAAGGTGTTCAAGAAAACCACACCTAATTAAACAAGATAAAAAGAACAACATATTCAAAACACCGTATTGCAGGTTTCGAAAAGGGTACGCCCTCTCTCGCTCAATCGGAACATAACCCCTTTGGCATAACGCCTTAAGCTACAACAATGGGGGTGGTTCCAGAACCCCAAAGTAGTCCACGCAAGAGAGAACTCTTGATGGACGAAACGAGAAGTGCTCCGCACTACCTACTTGATTAGTGATTCCTTTGTGAGATAGAGTTACAGTTGTCAGTTGTCCGTTGTGGCGACCCCTGATAATACACGTAGATGCACTAGTTGCCTACTATTCTCAAGGGGGTAAAGTAAAGCCGAGATACTCCCAAACTAGTCAACAGTGTGACTTTTGGGTAAATCGCTCTCGTGGCAACTTTCAGAACACCTAGGGTGAGAGAACCACCTAGAGAATATACTTTGGCCAGAGCCCACTTTGACCACTTTAAAACAAAGTGTTGAGTGTGAACCTTCTTTTGAGAAACGTGTGACGTATTACTTTTGCCTAGTTTTTACTTGCCTTAGGCGAGGTGAAACTCGCCAAGTAAGACTAACATTTTTGTCATTTTTCTTGATTTATTTCCTTCATATTCTTTTCGACACTTTGTTGATCAAAAGTGTGATTACCTTTGTGTTGCCATTAGATCGCTTTCTCTCACTTTTATGTCCGTTTACGCCCATCCATGTTTCATGGTCTGGGTTAGTTAAACGCCTAAAGTGAGTGGAGGCATTTTCACGTCATTTCGTAGCCATTGTGATCTTGATACCCACGCCAAGATCGTCATCAGTAGTTAGGCGTGGTTCATCATCATGCGGACTTCCATAGAGGAGTTAGTTTGTTTGTCTCGTATCATTACAATTTCGATATTTACGTCTTGTTTCTTGTAAACTCGACATAAATACCTATATTCAGACGGTTACGCCGCACACATTCTTAACTATTCCTAGCTATACTTTGAGTTTTTTTTTGTTCAGCTTTATTATTACCTCAATTTCAAAAGGTGTTAGAACTACCATTTGTGCGTGTTATATCAATAACACCTCAATATCAATACTCCACTTTCTTGCAAAGTGGGTTAACATATCTTGGTGATATTGTTGTGTTATTCACAAATCGTAATTGGCACTTTTTGAGATATAGGTCTTAATTAGATTTGAGCTTGCTCATCGTATATCTTGATTGGAAGATCGCATTTAAATTCATGTATTTACTTACGTCTTGTTCATTCCTTTGAACTTGGCATAAGTGGAGACATCTTGTTAATCATCTGGTATCACAAATTACTTTGAAATGTAGTCTAGGAAGTATTTCATTTGATTAGGTTTTGGTACCATACGATTGTTTCATTGGTGACTTTATCACTCTATCACATTGGTATTCTCACACTGTTAATTTACTCTTAACACGTACATCTTGTGTTTCACTTAGGGGTAGACATTGAATTTTGAACATATCTATAACTTACCTTAGTGAAATTTATCACGAAAACATGGCTCCCAAGACGCGTTTAGGTTAAAGAAACAAACATATGAGGAACAACAGCAAAAGCTTGGGAAACCTCTAATGCAGACAAGGGTCAAACCCATTTATCGGACACGATCTAGACCACTATTTTCTCAGTAAAAGGAAACAGAGAAGAGATGGTCGATCATAGTGGAAATGAATTAGAATCACCACACACAGACTTTGATTTTGACCCCACTCTACTAGATGAGTTTCTCCTTAGAAACAAAGATAGAGTTTTGGCACAGTCATGGAATTAGGGGCCAAATTGCTCATCGAGAAGGAACCAATACTACAAACAAATGACACTACTAAGGAGGAACACCCCTTATCAATATGGAAGATATTTTAACAAAGTGACATGCTTCCACTTCTTACGTAGAAAATGATAAAGTGGTAGGGCATAGAATACCCTCATCAAAGTGCCACGAAGAAACAAGATAGAACATGAGACAGGGAAGAACCTCCACAATACGAAGAGGAGGGACCTTTAGAAGAAGAAGACACAAACCAAGTCACAATCCAACAACAACTCAGTAACTTAAGCCGACAACTAGCTTTGCTTACTTTCCAAGTACAGAAAGACACAAACAAGAATGTTCAAAAGTCAAAGCCTAAGTTTAGGATCCACGAACTCCATCGAGAAAACCAAGGAGAAGAAGACACAGGGTATCATCATGTACACATCCCCATTTCTCCCACTAAAGAACAATTGCTCGCACAAGAAGTAAAATCTATGAAAGCAATGCTTGCGAGCATACAAGAAAGCAATATAGGGAGTATTAGGAAATACCAATACGAAGAACTATGCCCCTATCCTTTTGACAAGACAATGACCCTTCAACCCTTTCCAAAGAAATTTGATATGCCAAAGTTCGACAAATACAAAGGAAAGGGAGACCCAAGGGATCATGTTAAAGAATTCTACATGGCATGTCAAGAGGTGTCTTATAGTGATAATTACCTCATCAGACTTTTTCCTAAGAGTCTCGGAGGTCAAGCATTAGAATGGTTTACGCGCTCGCCACGAGGATCAATTTTCACCGGCTAGAATTGGCGGAAAGATTCGCAAGGCGTCATTTCTCATATAACATAGAGAGTGACGTCACCATGGCAGACTTGTGCAAAGCACAAAACAACGCCCAAATGAGACCTTCACCAACTTCCTCCAACGATGGAGAGGGATAGCTAGTCGCTTCCTCGCGCTTTCCCCGAGAAGCGCCTAGTCAAGATTTTCATCCCTAATCTCAACCCGTATATAACTTTCCACCTCCAAATGCATTGTGTCCGCACCTTTCGAGGAGGTTATCGAGAAAGGGATTCAAATAGAAAAGGCTCTCATTGCCAAAGGCACCCTCAAAACCCAATCTAAAGACAACCAAAGTGTCAAACCCAATAAAAGCCAAAGATCTTTAACAAAAACAAAACGTGGTGGGAGACGGAATCACTGATTCCAAACGTGTTCAAACGGTCCAAACCAGTCAACCTTTTAAACTGACCAAGGGCCCAATTCAACCACCACCAAAGCGAAGAACATTCACCTCCCTCAATGAGCCGTTGTCTGTCATACTAAAATAGTTGGATGCGGCCCACATGATGACCTATCCTACAACACAACCGTTCGATGACAACGCTCCTAAACCTTCATGGTATAAGGAGCATGAATACTGCGAAATGCATCGCGTTAAAGGTCATAAAACAGACAAATGTTTGCGACTTCGCCACTATATTCAAGACCTCATTGACAACGGGGAGATAGAGGTGGATAACCCTAGCCACATGCAAACACCTAACGAGAAAATGGGGATTTATAAGGAACCATTCCCCAAGCATGATAAGTCGGAAAAGGCAAAACCGGATCGGGGAGAGTCATCCCAAACCTATAAAGCCACGAACTACTTATATACCAAGAGAGATAACAATCATTACGATTCACTTATCGGATGTATTCGCTCCCCTGCTGACCGTGTCAATACCATCCGGATCAAGGGAAAGGATGCGGCCATGCAGAATAAGGCGTGCCCGCCTCGTGATTCCGTAACCCTCTCTGTTGACCCCGTAAAATGGTAAATATAACCTTTAGAACAACTTGAGAAGACACCTACTAAGATCTCGATCTTAGATCTTCTCAAGATAGCTAATGTGCATAAGGACATTTTGTATCAAACTCTTCAGGGTCGAGAGTGCCTTTAAGTCGATCCCGCATACCTTCAAGCCGCGGTGGCAAATATCGCACCCAGTGAGCATCTCACTTTCAACCATAGGGAGGTCCCTACCGAGAATCCTACACATAATCTTCCCTTATACATTGAGGTAGTTGTCATCCACAGAAAATCAAACGGGTGCTTGTGGAAAATGGATCAGGATTGAATATCTGCATCCTTAAGTTGGTCAAACAATTAGGACATACAGAGGTAGATCTTGAGTCCCATATCATCACTATCACCGCATACGAAAACGCAGAAAGAGAGTCAGCAGACACCATTACGCTGCCCATGGAGGTGGGCCCCACTTGCCATCAAGCAAAGTTTCACGTCTTAGACTTGGAACTTCCATATGATATGCTTCTAGGCCGACCATGGATCCATGCCATGCAAGTAGTGCCATCAACATTTCATCAATGCATCAAGCTGAAGCATGAGGGACATACAATAACAATACCAGAGACTCGTGAGCCCTTCGCTCATCAGAGCTCTTAATAGCTTTGCACGAAAGGGTACATACACATGTCCCTCCACAGATATAGCTGTCCCTCTTCATTCTGAGGCCATGGAATCTCGAGTAGATTCAAATTCTCTTAGTTCTTGCACTCATGGGGCATCTACTTCAACATCTCCATTTAATTCATGGGAGATGAAAATTCTGGAATATGGCTGTGGGGAGTATAATGTACAACAAGCACTCTTGGTTTCCGACCTCTCCTGTGTCCCCAAGACTAGAGGTCGACCCAACTACCGCTTCAGAGACCTAGAGAGGAACATACTATCGGGTCGTTCCTACCCGGAGGCTTGTTAGCCGAGGAAAATTACTTGATCCACCTACTACTGGGTCCCCGAGGACACTCACCATCTTGTTATCAAACCCCGAAATATGAAAAATCTAGCAGAATGATGTACTCCATGGGCTACAAAGGCCTAGGATGTGGGAGGAATGAACAAGGACAAAGAGAACCAGTCCCTCTTCCACATTTCAAAACAGAAAGATATGGCATTGGCATTCGCCCTTATGGAGCACACCCCAACAATCAAGATGCGACTTGTTTTGAGCATGAGGATAGCTCCGATTATCTAGACAGCGATACGGATTCCTATTGTAGCCAATATGAGGATCTGGCCTCCACGAACCTTTTCATGAATAATGTTGTCCTAACCATTACCCCCAATGAACCAACCCTTGACCTTGTATACCCCTCCCTTGTTGAATGGGACCAACAACGTCACGTGCCACTAGATTTATTTGAGAATGACGAGGCTATTGCAGAGTTCATGGGCATAAGGGATACAATTCCCATTGGAGATCACAAGAAGGGTTTCTTTATCGACTTAGACACTTGCGCCTACTTTGCGAGGAGGCTGAACTTCATGGTCAACAAAATTTAAAGAAAAGCGAGGGCAAGAGTTCTAAAGAAAAGCCTCGGCAAAAATCAAAGTCCAAGTCACACAGTGAAAACCTCTTTGAGGCATTGGCTAACAAACAAATAAGAAAATCAAAGGACAAACAAAGTGACCATGCCAAGGATGAAAATCTCGTAGAGACATCCTTGGATGAAGATCTCAACCTACCTCCCGATCCTATGCGTATGGAGGATTTATCAAAATTGTTAGTCAAGAAACCATTGAAGTCAATATTAGTGCATCAAGAAGATCCCAAGATAGTAAAATTGGGAGCATCACTCTCAGCCAGAGAACAAAAGACGTTCACTATGCTACTGCGAGAGTTTATTGATGTGTTCGCATGGTCTTACAAAGACATGCCCAGCTTAGATCCAACTTTGGTCGTGCATAACTTGGTTGTGCACGCAGACGCTAAGCCTATCAAACAGAAGCTTGAAAGATGCACCCAAGAGTGGCCTTGTTAGTTAAAGAAGAGTTGGAAAGGTTGCTTGCAGCAGGATTCATCAGGCCAATTGATTATTCTGAATGGATATCGAACATTGTTCCTGTCCAGAAGAAACCTATTGGTATCCGAATTTGCACAGATTTTAGGGACATCAATAAAGCTTTCCCTAAAGATGACTTTCCGTTGCCCAACATTGACATGATTGTTGACTCAACCGCAGGGTATGAAATGCTATCACTTATGGATGGCTTTTCGGGTTATAATCAAATTAAGATCACTGAGGAAGACCAACACAAAACAGCTTTCACAACTCCTTGGGGCACCTTCTGTTATCAGGTGATGCCATTCGGCCTTAAGAATGCGGGAGCAACTTATCAGCGGGCCATGACAGTAATATTTCACGATATGATTCATGACATCATGGAAGACTATGTAGACGACATCCTGGGAAAGTCCAAAACAAGAGAGGAACATCCTATCATTTTGTGGCGTATCTTTGAACGCCTACGTGAATACAAAGTCAGGCTAAATCCAAAGAAGTGTGTCTTTGGTGTGCTATCTGGGAAACTATTAGGCTTCATCGTGTCAAGACGAGGTATTGAGGTAGACCCTGCTAAAGTATCTGCCATCACAGAAATGCCTCCACCTGAGAATATCAAGCAACTGCGTAGCTTGCAAGGGAAAATTCAAGCCATTTGCCACTTTATCTCCCAGCTTGTAGATAAATGTCACTCATTCACTCATTTTCTTAAGAAGGACATCACTTTCATCTGGGGACCTGAGCAACAACAAGCCTTTGCTTTGCTTAAACAGTACCTGGCTAATCCACCTGTCCTCATGCCTCCCACTCCGGGAGAACCACTTTTGCTCTATATTTCCGCTACGCAATATGCTATTGGTGCACTGCTTGCCCAATATGACCTTAGCCATAAAGAGAAAGCAGTGTACTATCTAAGTCGCACCCTCATCGCCTATGAACGTAATTATCCTCAGATTGAGAAGGCTTGCTTGGCTGTTGTTTTTACCTTTCAGAAACTTTGCCATTACCTGCTAAATACTAAGACCAAGCTCATATCCAAGGTCGACCCACTCAAGTGTTTGTTGTCCAAACCGCCCTCATAGGTAGAATGGGTAATTGGATCATTCTACTCAAAGTGAGTTTGATATAGAATTTGTCCATCAAAAATCAATTAAAGGACAAGTACTTCACGACGACCATTAGCGGAAGCACCTTTGCAAAGCACGTAACCTTTGAGTCCGGATCTCGCCGATGCATCTTTGCTCTACATTGAAGAATCGTCGTATGGCGATACATTTTGATGGATCTTTTACGTTTCATGGTTCAGTGCAGGAGTGGTCCTTATTACTCCTTTAGGTGATCCTATACCACAGGCTTTCCGCCTGGCCTTCCCTTGCACGAACAACATTGCGGAATATGAAGCACTCATTGCAGGGATGAAGCTAGCCATCAAGTGGAATATTCAACATGTTAAGGTTGTAGGTGATTCATGACTAATCATCAAACAAAGTTAATGATGAGTATAAAGTTAAGGAAGACAAGCTCATACCTTATAAGAAGTTGGTGGAAACTCTGAAGGAGTATTTTGTGCGCATTACCTTTGAGCAAATCCCAAGAGCGTAGAATAGATCGGCAGATGCTATGGCAACGGTGGGATCTATGCTTCGTATTCCGCTAGGGAACAATGATATGCCATTCTTCGTATAAAATCTACGCCAGCCCGCGTATGACATGCCAGAATCTTACTTGGCTTGTGAGGTTGTTGGTCCCCATTCACCATGGTATGAACCCATTTTCACCTATCTTAAGGACAGTACATTCCCTCCCGAAATCTCCCGCTCTGAAAAGCAGAGCCTAATTTGCCAGATAGCCCGTTGCTACACCTGTTAGGAGGTACACTTTATCGCCGTGGCTACGATGGGAATTACGTTATCTGGATGTGCCGAGTCAATCCAGTGCAATTAAAGAAGTACACGAAGGAGTATGCGAAGCACATACAAACAGTAATGGTCTTGGCTAAGAAACTGTTAAGAGTAGGTTACTATTGGCCCACCATGGAAACTGATTGTTGTAATTATGTTAGAAAATGTGTGCTATGCCAAAAGTATGGAAATTTCATCCATGCTCCATCACAACCATTGCAACCAATCACTACCCCGTGGCCATTCTCCAAGTGGGGACTTGATCTAATAGGGAAGCTTACTCCTACCTCATCTGATGGTCATACACATATCATCACAACTACAGAATACTTTACAAAATGGGTGGAGGCTGTCCCTTTAACCTATGTCACAGGAGCACAGATTTCTAAATTCATCATGAATCACATTATTTGCCGATATGGTATCCTTGCAACCATTGTCACAGATAATGGGAAGTCATTTAAGAACAAAACTGTGAAAGGTCTTTGCCAACGGTTCCAAATCAGATTGAAATGGTCCACGCCATATTACCCTCAGGGTAATGGACAAGCTGAGGCAACAAACAAGACTTTGGTAAGGATAATGGAGAAGATGGTTAGCAAAACCGGTCGAAACTGGCACCTACAAATCCACCCAGCCCTCGGGCCTACCGAAATCAATTCGCACTCCTACGGGTGCGATGCCATTCCCTCGTGTTCGGACAGAATCTATCATCCCTTTAGAGATTGAACTCCCATCCCTGTGAATTTCTCTTCGGGACTATTTGGATAAGGATGAAGATTACCGAGTGGCAAGATTGGCTGAGTTAGAGCTCCTGGATGAGAGGCGCATTCGCGCTCTTAATCACCTGAAAGTATATCAACACAGAATCTCCCACAACTACAACAAGAGAATC
This sequence comes from Taxus wallichiana var. yunnanensis, assembly GCA_018340775.1. Taxonomy (NCBI): domain Eukaryota; kingdom Viridiplantae; phylum Streptophyta; class Pinopsida; order Cupressales; family Taxaceae; genus Taxus; species Taxus wallichiana. Next base: position 669,556,443 of record CM031239.1, read on the forward strand.
ATCCCTCGCCAGTTTGAGGTGGGTGATTTAGTTATGAAGGAGAACCAGTTCAACACCAGAGCAGAGCGAGAAAAGAAAGGGAAGTTCGAACCACACTGGTTAGGACCCTATGTCATAGTTGCCAAGTATGGCACAGGGGCATACAAGTTGGCTCACCCCAATGGTGATGAGCTCCGGGAGCCCATGAATTCCATGCATCTTAAGAGGTTTTATGCCTAAACATGGCACAAGAAAGTCATAAAAATCACAAAAAAATATAAAAACATCAAAAATAAAAATAAAAATAAAAATAAAATCAAAAACATAAAAAGAAAAAGAAAAAGAGAAAACAGGTCGTCCACTAGTGAAAACCACGCAATTGTGGCACTTTGGACAAGTCCTTGGGTGAAAACCGGTTTCCGGCGCCTCGGGAGGATTCGTTGTTCACAAGCATTCTGTATTAGAAGGGTAGTTGTCTTTGTCCTAGACCTGGTTCTACCTTCGAGTTTCCTTGTGCACACCATCTAGTCCAGCCTTGATCCGGCTTTGCCTTCTTCTATTTGTCTATAAGGGACGTGGTCTTTCGTTATTTCCCATCTTACGCTGGGGGCAACTCAACGACTTCACCTTCTTGTTCATAAGTGCGTGGCTTCTGCCCTTGTATATTCCCCACCTAACGCTGGGGGCATCCATGCTTTCTTGGTTACCTACACATAGCTTTGGAAAACTGTTAAAAACACAAAAACAATAGAAAATTGTTTCACAAAACACAAAAACAATAGAACATTGTTTTGAGAAAACATAAAAACAATAGAACATTGTTTCGAGAAAAACACAAAAACAATAGAACATTGTTTCGAGAAAACAACAAAAACAATATATATATATATATATATATATATATATATAAAATCTAAAAACAAGGCAAAATTTTTCAAAAATTCCTAAAAAGTAAAACACCCTACAAAATGGTAACTTGCTTCTTACGGCTGAAACTTGTGTCTGCGCATGGTATTTTCTCCATATCCGTTGGTTTTTCTCACATCTTCCCGATTAATATGACTCGCGGATCACCGGATTCACAACCATTCACAAAAGCTACCGCTTACTTGCGTCGTACTGGGGCACTTTTGGTTGCTCAGTGTCGTTTCGTTGCGCACAAATGCTTTTCATGGACCCCGTGTCTATTTTCATTTCCCCTTGCATGTATCCTTGCTTGGGGCATCATTTTTAACCCTTATCGTCAATCATGAACTTGTGGATCTCTTTAAAGACCGATAACAAAACATTTGTACAACTGTCTTGACCGTTGTTGGGTTAGATATGTGCGTTCGTACTTGTTTTCCTTGTTATATGAGCTTGTTTCCTTCTCGTATTGCATTACATTATTGTATGTTGCATGGAGTTGGTACTTTCAGCAATGGAAAATTATTCGTAGTATGGCTTTTCATGTCATTCTACCTTTGTCGTATGCTTATATTTTTCATAAGGACCGATGATGTAGTTCCTATGGCAATATGATGACATCAAATTTGTTCCAAACAAATAAGCGGCTAGAGGTTAAGCTCTTCTCTCCCCTCATCCATATTTCTTCTACACCACTTCCCTTTCACCCCTAATTCTCCCTCTCCTTGGGGCATCCTGCCTCGTCCCCATTCTTCTGCCTACTTCTCACCTTTTTCGATCGTCGATCGAGTTCTTCTATCACCCCATTAACACTCGAGGGGCATCTCTCCCTCCTACTAATTTTTCTTCCATCTCTTCAAAATCTCTTTTTTTCTACTATCTTTGAAGTGGCATCACTTATGCCACCCCAAAGAGGGGCAAATGTAGACACCTATAATTACGCCTAAGCAATTTAAATACTTAAATTGTGCTAATTATCCCCTTTCTCGCAAATCAACGACATATCGTCAAAGGCACTCCTTTTACCTCATATCATCATTAATTAATTACACTAAGCTAATTAATTAAGTTGCCTATCTAACAAATACCCTAATTAACGACTTTTTGTTAATAAATCACCCCTTCTACCTAGACTAATTAATTATTATTAATTAATTAGCTTTCCCTTCCATTTAACCAATAAATCAATATTTAATTGATTTAATCCCCTTATAATAGCCTAAATCGTACTAATATTCCTCTAATTAGCTTCTATAAGCTTACATCTACCTATTAATTAATCACCTTTGATTAATTAAAATACCCCCAACTCCCATGACTTGTTAAACATGTATTAAACCCTTCTAAAGTAAGGTTACCTTTAATAAAGCAACCTTATCCATTCCTAATCATGTTTTACCTTTATCCCACATTCATGAGAATGTGTTGAATCCTTTATCCTTTGGGCTATATAAAGAGCCCTCCACCTACCTTTTTACTTACACCTAAACTTTCTAAGAGAGCAAATGCAAAGCATATAGCAAAGAGACTAAGAGCTTGCACCTTGCCCTTTTGAGAGTTCATCATCTTGAAGAGTTAAGCCTCTTTCTTAAAGTGCTTGGGTCATATGGGAGGTGTCAAAAGGGTCTTGTAGCCCAACTTTGATTAGCCCCCATTCCTAGGTTCTTGGAGCATTAAGGACAACTATTTTGATAGCCATGGAGCTTACTTAGGTCCATTCATTTATTTGTTGTTAGAGAATAGAGGAGTTTAGATATTTAGCATTGTTAGTTTCAAAGTTTGTATTGATGAATGCTAGCATCTAACCCTTGTTTAATTCTTATCATGATGGTGTTTATGCTTTGTTTTAGCTAAATTGTAGAACTATTTTAGGTGGTAGTTCTTGCTTCATTTGATTTAGCATTAAACAAAGTATACATGCACACAATGACTATCAATTGTTTTGTTAAAATCAGAGAGGGACTCAAATATGAAAATGTCATCAATTGGATCATCAACATAGTGTGAATGATCATGTGAATGAGTATGCGATGGATCATGAGAAGCATTATCAAAAATAGGAGAAGCATGAGATGTAGCTATAGTAGTGGTCTGACTAGGAGGAGAATCATTATGCACATGTGTATGTGTCAAGACCAAGCATGAAATCAATAAGAGAGTCATCTAGAATTTCCTTGGAAATGTGAGAAGGGGGATCATGGCTAACTGTATAACAAGGTTGACAACCAAAAAAGATAGCCGGATTTGACATGATGTTAAAAGAAGAATTGTCAAAACTAGTAGGCATTCGTTAGCTAAGAGTTGTTATTGAATATCATCCGACATAGTAACATCACGATATAAATCCGTAAGCTCAGCTATAGTTGCCTCATCATAGATAGGATTGATACTAACATGAGGCATGATTATCTGAGAAGGAGAAGAGTTATCCTTATCCATTAGGGTTTTAGTGGATCCTAGGGAAAAATGTTCTAAGTGTCGAGTTCACCAAAATGATTCAATAAAATCTATTGTATTTTATTAAAATCAGAAATGTACAACTATGATAAATGACACATAAATGAAGTATAAATGTTAAATAATTTATTTGGTAATTTAAAATGAAATAAAATGAAAGGGGAAGGTACTTACCTAAATTGAACTTACCTCATAGTGATCTCGGGACTAAACAAAGTGATGAAATGGTGGAGCAGAGTTTTGTAATGGTCTTCATAAAATAGTAGTAGAGGTAGATATGGCTAGAATGGGGTGCCTGGAGAGGGATAGGGGCACCTTTGGGCACCTTGGTTTGAAATATGGGTACCCTGGTCTATGAAACAACTTAGAATCTAATCTGTTATGGTTGTTAGGTATTCAAGTACCTCACCTTGGTCGGGTGAATGCCAAACTTGTTTTGCTGATGTCACCACAAACCTACAATGAAGAATCACCTGAAAAACCCCACATAAAGCATCAAAACCATAAAAAAGAAAATGAAGGGGTTAGACCATCCTCAACTTCCAAATGGATGGACTTATGACTGAGTGTTGCACTACATCTTAGACCCAATGTAGTTTTATGTGCTTGTGTGTGTAATAATGTGCCTAGGTTTCCCTAAAGACCAACGACATAGAGATATTGTGCAAAGTAGCTAGATAAAATTCAAAATGGTGGATGGAATAGAATGAATACTCCCCTTCCTATGCAGTGTGTGATGCAGAATAGTGCCCAAATGCAGTCCCTTGCTCTATGTAGATAGCTAGCCCTTGATAGTAATAGTCCGCCCATAAGGTAGTATGTATGTTGTGTTTATATAGGGATATCTTACTCAAATTTTGACACTAATGACCCAACATGCCGACTAGTACCTAGGGATATGAGAGGAAAGAATGAAAAGACCAACCTCTAATAAAAATAAAATCAAGTGTGACATGGACCAGGACACCTAGAATCAGTGTAGGGCACCCTAGGTGCTCTAATGCCTCCCTAGGTGCCCTAGTCAAATACTAGTGACGATAAATGAGTGAGTAATGACAGATAGGAATTCCCGAGACCTGACGGGAAATGTGTGAGTGAGTGACAAATGTACAATACCAACATTGGTAACAACAAATAAGATATATGATTGGAGTATGGAATGGATCATCGTAAATACTTTTATTACACAAGATCCATATATAAAACAACATACTTGGTGGTATAATAATAGTAGTAAGCACTTGATTTTGTGACTACACAAGGATTGAAGTTTTAAGAGTGATGCTAAAACAAATTTCGAGTGGATGAATATTGGAAAAATTCATTCCAGAGAGCAAAATAATGTGTAATACTCTTGTAAAAGGATTCAAAATCAGATTACAGTCACCATTTCCCAAGCTCCGATTGGTCTTGAACATGTCTCTAGGCTGATTTTTTTTGATGGTGATAAAGGCCTCTAAGTAAATGATGTAAACTCTATTTCTTAAAGCACTTACCCATAGAAAAAAAGTGAGATGTTCAAAGAATATTTTGAATGAAAAGGAAATCCGTTTTTCCTCACTCCTTATGAGTTCCTTATTGATGTAGGAGATGAATTCATATTACAATTTGAAGAGGAAGAATATTCCCATGAAAAGATCAATTTTCCTAGTCCGGAGGATATGGAGGAACAATATTTCATGATGGTAGGACATCAAGTGAAAACTACAAGATACAAATATTCCAAACAAGTGATTTTTTCATTAGATGCAAGAAATTTTTCAGTATACCATGAGTCGAAGATGGAGTCTTGGTGTGTCTTCTTCTTCTCAAGCTAAGAAAATCCATCGCATGATCATGGTATGATCAGATAATGACTTTTTTGCTTCAAAGGTCGGCTTCAGTCCATTGTTCTATGATGGTATGTAATTTTCCCAATCCATCACTCGGTATGCGTACATTCTTTCCCTGCCTCTATAAATAACCCTCCCTTGTAATTAGTTTCCATTTTCCTTTGTGTGCATCTCCTAATTTTTGTGTGTTTCCCTTTCGAGTGTGTGTTTATGTGTGTGTGTGTGTGTGTGTGCGGTTGAAAGAAATGACTCCATAAATCCCAATGGATAAGGCACTGGTCCACAAAGTGAACTGATATTATAGGATTTGTCATGATATGTCCTCATTGTGATCCATCTAAAACATGTCCCTAAGCTAGAGCCAACTTCTATTATGTAAATGTGTAACATGAAAATTTCATATTTTCAAGCATGACAACAGACCCCAATGTCAAATTTTTTGATTGTGAATCCTCTCGTGCCCTCCTCTAGATTGAATCATCCCCTATGTCATACCTACCCTATCTTTTCAAGTGGTCATGTATGTTATGGCAACCTTGTCCATAGGTGATTTAGGTAAATAAGTTCATTCAAGTGCTTCCAAGATGGTACCTTTTGTTGGTGAGAAAATTTTTCAGTTAGAAAAATTAGGTGTGTCCATAAACGTTCATGGGGCTACGACCCTCTACATTGAATGGTGTAGTTCCCATTATTGAATGAAAACTAATATAAGCCTGTCTACTATTATGGGTTGGCCAAAAAATAGGTCAAGGATCACATTGGGACACTCCAATGAACTTGTGGCAAGGTGCTTGTATGGGGGTGCAAGGGAGGAAATTACAACGATGTAGGGAGAAGGAGGGAAATTAGGAAAGGAAGATTACCGGGCATTTGTGAGTAGGACAATTGCAGAGCTCACACCTCAAGAATCTGGAAAAGTTCAACATTTAATATAGAGGAAAAAAATGAAACTATCTAGTGAGATGGACAAACCCAAACACCAAGTTCTCAGATTCATCTACCGAAGATACAAATTTCTTGCATCACTATGCTTGCAAAGTGCATAAAAGAGAGAAGTGGAAGAAACACAAGATGCTTATAACAACTATGCTTATTACGTCAACGATGAGAGGAAACCATGCATACAAAGTTGCACACATTCATACATCTTGGAAAGAAGAAAATTTATTCCTTGATTGAAATTTACAAAAGTTGTACAAAACAAAGGAAAAGAAGAAAGTGGAAGAAATTGTAGCTTTATTTCATGTATATTGATGACACAAAGTCCAACAAACACAATCCACTATTGCCACAAAGTAAATTATTTTCAAGATGTAATTTTTAGGATCTTTTAGAATGGAGAAGCCATCCCAATTTATAACAATGTGGATTGACTCTTCACCTACCCCCACATGGATCTTCATTGTCTCATTCAACTCGTGAATTTTCACCTTCATAGGAAGTGAGAAATAAGTTCCCTTTTTTATAAATTAAAGGGAATTTTACAATGTTACTTTATAAAGTCACTTAAGTGAATGAGAAAAATACAATGATTATGCCCAATGAAAAATTAGAAGAAGGGGGAGAGGAGAGGAGGAAGAATGAGAGAAGAGAAGGGAGAAGGAATGCTGATGAAGATGATGCCTTGCCACCTTCACCTTGTTTCCTAACTGATATGATGAAGTGACCCAATGCGGTGACATCTTGATCTCTGAAATTTCTAAACCATTGATTAAATAAAAATGGGATATATGATGTGTGTGGTTAATCTAATCTAGAATGACATGTAAATACAATAAATAAATGTAGTAAATAAATATAGAAATGACCCAAGTAACTAATCTAATGAAAGTAAAAACCCTAATATGTAAGAAGAGTGAGGAAATGCCTTAGCTGATTAAAGAATCTTGTTGGACTATGTTGCATAAGTGACTGGAGAAAAAAATAAGGAATGATTGTGTAAAGGCCCTAAAAAGGATGGATATGAGCTATCTAGCTATAATGGAGCACTGGAGAGGGTATGGGGCACGTACGGTTGCTCTAGTGTGTAGAATGGGCTCCATGGTGTGTGTAAAATATCTAGAGCCGAGCTTCAAAGGTTTGGAAGGTGGTTCGAAACCCTTCACGGGTATCACATCATATTCACCGCATTGCTCTAGATGTCGTTGATAATCCAAGATGTATAGAAGACTTGTAAAAGACCAAAAGAAGTATTAAAACCTTAAAAAAGAAGAATGTAAATGAATGGGTCGGAATGACCTTAGCTACCACAATAGTGGGCTTATTAACTAAGTGTTGTACTACATTTCAGACCCAAATGTAGTTCTAGTGTATGTGTGCATTATGTGCCCTAGGTGCTCTTGTGGTAATCAAAATTTGTGAAGTAGCGAGAAATAACTATATGTAGAAAATGTAATAGAATGTGTACATGGAATAGAATAAAATCCCTCCCCTATGCTTGTGTGATGTAGATGAACCAACCTTGTCCTTGTGATGGAGCTAATGGATGCAACTCTAGGTGGATGATAGTAGTGACTAGTGCTTGGTCCATCATTATGGTCTCATAACTTTATATTTATAGAGTTATCTTGATCTATTTTCATAATTAACCTAGAAATGATCGACCATAAAAATATAAAGATCTCAAACGTCTAGAAAGAGCCAAAAAGTGGTGGGAAAGTCGAAAAGGATGGGGCACTCCTAATGGGACCACGATGCCCATGGGTGCCCTAGTACTAATATGGGTGCCCTAGTCAAGGATAAAATAATGTAAAATGATGAAAGTTGACTGGGCATGTGGGTGTAAGAGGTTGGGAATGACAAAAGAAAATAAAATAAGATGGACAAAATATGGGGGTTAATTAGTACTTTCTTCACTCAAAACCTTCTAAATAGTAGTATGAGACCAAGACTAAATAATGTCTAAAGTGCATGATTTTGTGTTTACATTTGCCCCCACTTTATGTTGGTGAGTGGAAAGCCTGCACTATAAAGTAAATAGAGATGCGTACCTAATGTCCATGAAGATTGAAGTAGAAAATGCGCCGAGGGATTAGAAAAAGCATGGAATGACAAAAAGATGATTGAGCGTGGAAACCATAGATGAAAAAGCACCAAAAACAAGTGATGAGAATGAACCTAGGGTGGAAATGCGTGTGTAGCTACTGATGTGTGTGATGTACCTACATGGTTAGTATGGTGTGTGCTACCGTGAAGTGTTGTTGTTGATGTTGTTGTTGTTGTTGCCCCCATTTGACTATTTGTTTCTCATACGACTGACTGCAAGGAGAAAACAATCAAGTAGTCAAATATATATGTATGTATGTGTAAAAATGTAATGTAAAAGATGCATGTAAAAGTATGGGTAAGTGCACAAAATTGGGGGGCCAAAAAGTGGACAAGGATGCGATAAAAGAAAAATGCATACGTGTTTTGTTAAAATGTGCTTGCGTTTTAGTTTGTTTAGCTCAGAATCACTAGAGCATAACATGTACACGTTACATAATGCGTATGTGTTATGTTGAGTATAAAAAAAAAGAGGCCTGAGCCTCTATCATTTTTCCTCCCTCAAATGCGAGTTTCAGAGCTTGTTCGTGCCCTCGCATTTTTCCATTCAGTTGGATCTCAAGCTCAAAGGATCATTTCTGGATTGCCAGGAAGATCTGAATCAATGATGGTGCCATGAAGAAGAGGTAAGCACATTTCTTTTCTCAAAATTGCATTGAAATATGATAATTATAGATTAAAATTTGAATTGAGTACATATTTTTTATTGTTACAGTTAGAGGTCGAGGGAATCAACCACAACCAAACCCTGTTATTCCTGACATCCCTCCTAACACTCCCACAATTGCTCAACATCCCTCGGGTAGTCAAGAAGATTTAGTAGCCCAAATAGTTGAAAACAAAATTGAAATTGAGGATTTAATCAAAACAATGAGGGATGCACAATCTACAAACCCCCACCGCGCCTCTCTTGCAAACACATTGGAGGCATTACTTGTTCAAATTGATGTGGCAACGGGAAAATTGATCGTTGGACAACTTATAGAGAGGGTTGTAGGGTTTATTATTCTAACAAATTGTCATATGTGGATGTAAAGAAAAATAAATTTCAAAAGAACTCATGCACCTTATTCACGGATCCCCACACTATTCCGTTGACATGTAAATGATTTCCCATCCATTGGTGCAATAATAATTTGATTAGAAATAATTTTTGGGACCGATGGTGGATGGTGTTTGATTTTCCACCTTGTAATAAAAATGAGGTGCCACTATAATTTCTGAGGAAAATCTATTATGAGTTTATCATCAATGAGATCCCAAATTATTTTGATTTATGAAATTTCCTGTGGTCGAGGAAAAGGATCGCATATGATTGACTAGGTGCACAACATGCACCTATTCAGTAGGGTAGATTCCCCACACAGAATCCCCCTCACCATGAGATTTTCCCTCAAGCAGTGAAGGAGACAATAGAGATTGATACACTCCATGTGCTTTAGGGGCTATTTGTGACCCTTTTTCAACATATGAGGGAGATTTCGAGGCGAGATGCATGCGGAGGTACACGAGTATTCCCTCAGGAGTACTAGCTCGTCATGTGGTAGCATATGTTTGGGGCCCGAGGAGGATGATACTTTCATGTGTACTAATTTTGGTGCACTTGGTGCTAAGGATGAACACAATAATGTCACTATGTCAGATGTTCTTTTGAGTGAGACATTTGGATTACATTCATCAAGCGTCACCTTTGCAGGTAAATTTGTTATGTGTGTTACAAAATTTTTGGAGTACTTGATTTACTTATATATGTTAAATTTTTGAAATAATTATATTTGTACATGTACATGCATTGATATTACAACATGCGAGAGGCGCATCTTCATCCCGACCACAAGCGGTGAGCACCATGCATACGCATACATTCACAAAGGTAATTTAGAATGTTAATTATGTAAAATTTTCACATACATGTGTGTGTATATATATATATATTTGCATATATATATATATATATATATATATATATATATATATATATATATATATATTAGTTTTGAAGTCAAATATATGTATGTTCTTGTATGTCCATCTAACTCACGTGATATACATGTTTGATAAAGATGTTGAATTCACTAGACACCCACCATCTCTCGCAAAAAGTAGATAAAGGTGTTCTTTGTTGTGATTTCATCTCAGTGCAACAACTCACCGAGGTATTCAAACAACACGTAAATTTTGTTAAATTTCTCATATAATTCATATTATGTTAGATTACATGTTAGTAATGTCTTTCATCATTGTAGAATTATTAAATTATGTTAATAATGTCCTTTATTGTGTGTATGTAGGAGTTACCTGCGACAGGGTGCAGCCCTGTTCATTTGATTCATAGGCATGGCGGGGTAAAAACAATAGTTCTATATTGATAAAATTAGTTAAAATATTGTCATTATGTAGACACATGTACCTAGCTCTATTTTCACTAATTCGATGTTATATTTTCTGATCTTATGTGTATATAGGGAACTTCAACCCCCTCCATTTTGACTTCGAGGGCACATACTCCTCCATCTCATTGTCTTCGCACCCCCGATCGCATCGCGAAGGTCCTGATGACTCATCTGAGCGTGAGATGCAAATTCAGCATGATCGACAACTTGTGGTAAGTTTGTGTATTTATGTAAAAATTTCATTCTAGTATTGTCTTAAATACATGTTGAAAACATATATAAATTAAGTTTTGACAAAAACATTGTTTGCATTTACAGCTCATCTACTACAAAGTAGTATGCGGTGGAAGAGGACTCAAGCATAGGCTCGGGTGATCCAAATTCATCTCATGGATCTCCATCTTCGCCTAAGGGAGGGCCTTCTTTGAGCAAGGCCAAGAGAGGGATAGATTTTGATGAGTAGGAAATATATATGTCTTACATGACATTGTTTTTGTATGCCTATGTGCATGGCATTGTATGTAAGCCTATATGGCATTTGAACTTGATGGTATATGACCTATTTGGGCATTTTTGTATTTATTATGCACATTAAAATACTATTTAGAACTTGATAATTTTGTATGAGACCTTACATTTCTAAGATTATTTTCGCATGAATCTAATATGATGTGCACTTGACAATATTTAAGACATTATGGATTATTTTTTCATTTATTGGTGATGTACATGTACTATCATTTTTAATGTATAATATGCATCAAACTTTGGAAATTAATATTTATATAATGTATGTATATAAAGAGTTACCTAATTTGAGTAATTATTCATTCAATTTATCAATGTGTATATGTGTATTTACCTTACTTGCGCTTCTTCTTGCTCATGGCTCTTTATACAGTTCCAATCTTATCATGTACTTACTACATTCTTCTATGCTTCGTAGTATTCTCCCTCGTTAAAACACCCGATACTCATCATCACAATTTGATGCCTTTCATCCGTTGATATTTTTAGAATGTCTCTCCATATACATTACTCCAATGCTTGAGAATGTCTCCAGATGCAATGACATTCTCGGTTCGTACACTCAATGATTCTTTATTGTCTAATCCTATCTAATTCATGTTACTACCTTTAAATCAGAGGCATTTCAAGTTATTTGGAAATCACATCACACCCTTCACTAGGCTTGATGACTAGCCATATCCTTTTAAGGCACTTTTGAAAGCATCATCGTAGGTTTATCATAACATAAATTATCAATGAATGGAAGGTCACTAAGCCGTAGGCCAGCTGACTCCCATCCAGAACTAAACAAGAAAGATTTACTAGGTGATTGATAACTCTCATGTGTTCTTAGACATACCCCTATCAAATTCATTCTTAAGCCAATCTAGTCATTCAGGGCTCTTAAGCGACTACGCCCGGACGAGGTAGCCCTACACTGACTTAGACTGCACTATTTATTGCATTTACAAACAATAGGACAATGAGAGAACTGGATGGAGAGGGAGAAAACCATGAGATAATTTCGTAGAGGGCCCCGATGTGGAGCTCTTGGATCTGATGAGACATATCTAGGTGCCAAAGAGTTCGAGAAGTCACTTGTCGAAGATATGGCGTGTTTGGGCCTTAGGGCTCTTAAGTGACTACGCCCGGATGGGGTAGCCCGAAAGCACAAGGAGCATAGGGAACCAAAATAAGACCTCCAATAGCATTCACTAGGCCACCTTAATGTGTTGGTGTAGTTGGTTTGGTCCCACGAGCTTTCGTTTGCAAACTACAGCACTAAAAGCCCTACACTGACTCAGACTGCACTATTTCTCACGTTTACAAACAATAGGACAGTGAGAGAACTAGATGGAGAGGGAGAAAACCATGAGAGGATTTCATATAGGGACCCAACATGGAGCTCTCAGATCTGATGAGACGTCTCTAGGCACCACAGAGTCTGGGAAATAACCCGTTGAAGATATGACGTGTTTGGCTTAAGTGACTACGCTCGGATGGGGTAGCTTGAGAGCACGGGGAGCATAGGGAACCAAAACAAAGCCTCCAATAGTGTTCACTAGGCCATTTAGATGTGTTGGTGTAGTTGGTTTGGTCCCATGAGCTTTTGTTTGCAAACTACAACATCGATGCACCCCTACATTGACTGCACCGCACTATTTCTTACGTTTACAAACAATAGGACATTGAGAGAACCGAATGGAGAGGGAGAAAACCACGAGAGGCTTTCGTAGAGGGCCCCAACATGGAGCTTTCAGATCTAATGAGATGTCTCTAGGTGCCACGAGTCCGAGAAATCACCCATCGAAGATATGACGTGTTTGGGCCTCAGGGCTCTTAAGCGACTACGCCCAGACGGGGTAGCTCGAGAGCACATGGAGCGTAGGGAACCAAAATGAAGCCTCCAATAGAATTCACCAGGTCATTTGGATGTGTTGGCGTAGTTGGTTTGGTCCCATGAGCTTCCGTTTGCAAACTATAGCCTTTGGCAGCCCTACACTGACTCAGACTGCACTATTTCTCACGTTTGCAAACAATAGGATAGCGAGAGAACCGGATGAAGAGGGAGAAAACCATGAGAGGATTTTTTAGAGGGCCCTAAAATGGAGCTCTTGGATCTAATCAGATGTCTCTAGGTATCATGGAGTTTGAGAAATTACCCGTTGAAGATATGGCGTGTTTGGGCCTCGTGGTCATTAGCGGTTTACCACGCTCGGGGGTAGCTCGAGACACAGGAACGTAGGGAACTAAAAAAAAGCCTCCACTAGCATTCACTAGGCCATTTAGACATGTTGGTGTAGTTGGTTCAGTCCCCATGAGCTTTGTTTGCAGTAGTACAACATCCGACAACCCTACACCGACTCAGGATCGCACTATTTCTCACGTTTGCAAACAATAGGACAGTGAGAGAACTAGATGGAGAGGGAGAAAACCGTGAGATGATTTTGTATAGGGACTTGACATGGAGCTCTTGAATCTGACGAGACATCTCTAGGTGGCACGGAGTCCGAGAAATCACATGTCGAAGATATGGCATGTTTGGGCCTTAGGGCTCTTAAGCGAATACGCCCGGACGGGGTAGCCCGAGAGCAAGGGGAGCGTAGGGAACCAAAAAGAAGCCTCCACTAGTGTTCAACATGCCATTTGGATGTGTTGACGTAGTTGGTTCGGTCCCACGAGCTTCCATCTATAAAGTACAAACCTTTGCAGCCCTCTACACTCGACTCAGATCGCACTATTTCTCGTGTTTACAAAAAATAGGACAACGAGAGAATCAGATGGAGAGGGAGAAAACCACGAGAGGCTTTCATAGAGGGACTTGATGTGGAGCTCTCAGATCTAACGAGATGTCTCTAGGCACTATGGAGTTCGAGAAATCACCCGTCGAAGATATGGCGTGTTTGGGCCTCAGGGCTCTTAAGTGACTATGCCCGGACGAGGTAGCCCGAGAGCACGAGGAGCGTAGGGAACCAAAATGAAGCCTCCAATAGAATTCACCAGGCCATTTGGATGTGTTGGTGTAGTTTTTTTGGTCCCACGAGCTTCCGTTTGCAGTAGTACAACATCTCGATGACTCTACACGACTCTCATTGCACTATTTCTTGCGTTTGCAAACAATAGGACATCAAGAGAACCAGATGGAGAGGGAGAAAACTGAGAGAGGATTTCATAGAGGGCCCCAATGTGAAGCTATTGGTTCTGATGAGATATCTCTAGGTGTCACAGAGTCTGAGAAATCACTTGTCGAAGATATGGCGTGTTTGGGCCTCAGGGCTCTTAAGTGACTACGCCCAAATGAGGTAGCCCGAGAGCACGAGGAGTGTAGGAAACCAAAAAAAAGCCTCCAATAGCGTTCACCAGGCCATTTGGACATGTTTTCATAGTTGGTTTGGTCCCATGAGCCTCTGTTTGCAAAGAACAACATTTAAGTCAACGTAGTCGCTTAAGAGCCCTACAGCCCTAACACACCATATCTTCGAGGGGCAATTTCTCAGACTTCGTGGCACCTAGAGATGTCTTGTCAGAACTGAGAGCTCCATGTTAGGGCCCTATATGAAAGCCTCTCGTGGTTTTCTCCCTCTCCATCCGGTTCTCTCGCTGTCCTATTGTTTGCAAACACGAGAAATAGTGTAGTCTGAGTCAGTGTAGGGCTGCCAGATGCTGTAGTTTACAAACGGAATCTCGTGGGACCAAACCAACTACGCCAACATGTCCAAATGTCCTGGTGAATGCTAGTGGAGGCTTCTTTTGGTTCCCTATGCTCCCGTGCTCAAAGCTACCCTGCCTGGGCGTAGTTGCTTAAGAGCCCTGAGGCCCAAACACGCCATATCTTCGACGGGTGATTTCTTGGACTTTGTGGAACCTAGAAATGTCTCGTCAGATCCAAGAGCTCCATGTTAGGCCCTCTACAAAAATATCTCATGGTTTTTCCTCTCCATCCTGGGTTCTCTCATTGTCCTATTGTTTGTAAACACGAGAAATAAGTCTCGGTGTAAGTCAAATGTAGGGCTGCTAGGGGCTGTAATTTATAGATGGAAGCTCATGGGACCAAACCAACTATGCAAACACATCTAAATGGCATGTTGAATGCTAGAGGAGGATTATTTTTGGTTCCCTATGCTCCTCGTGCTCTCAGCTACCTCATCCGGCGTAGTGCGTTTAAGAGCCTTGAGGCCCAAACATGCCATATATTTGATGGGTGATTTCTTGGAATTCATGGCACCTAGAGATGTCTCATTAGATCTAAGAGCTCCACATTTGGGCCCTCTATGAAAGTCTCTTGTGGTTTTCTCCCTCTCCATCTGGTTCTCTCACTGTCATATTGTTTGCAAACACGAGAAATAGTGTAGTCTGAGTTAGTGTAGGGTTGCTAGATGCTGTACTATTGCAAACGGAAGCTCATGGGACCAAACCAACTACTCAAACATGTCTAAATGGCATGGTGAATGCTATTGGAGGATTTTTTTGGTTCCCTATGCTCCCCGTGCTCTCAAAGCTACCCTGCTCGGTGTAGTCGCTTAAGAGCCTTAAGGCCCAAATGCGCCATATCTTCGACGGGTGATTTCTCGACTCGTGGTGCTTAGAGACGTCTCGTCATAATTGAGATCTATATGTCGGGGCTGTATATGAAATAATCTCATGGTTTTCTCCCTCTCCATCCAGTTCTCTTGCTGTCCTATTGTTTGCAAACACGAGAAATGGTGTGGTCTAAGTCAGTGTAGGGATACCAGATGTTGTAGTTTGCAAACGGAAGCTCGTGGCACCAAACCAACTATGAAAACACATCAAAATGGCCTGGTGAATACTAGTGGAGGCTTAGTTTTAGTTACCTACACTCCCCGTGCTCTCGGGCTACCCCGTCCGGGCGTAGTCGCTTAAGAGCCCTGAGGCCCAAACACACCATATCTTCGACGGGTGATTTCTCAAACTCCGTGGCGCATAGAGATGTCTCGTTAGATCCTAGAGCTCCATGTCAGGGCCCTCTATGAAAGAATCTTGCAGTTTTATCCCTCTCCATCTGGTTCTCTCGCTGTCATATTGTTTGTAAACACGAGAAATAATGCGGTTTGAGTCAAGATAGTAGGGCTTCCAAAGTTGTACTTTACAAACAAAAGCTCATGGGACCAAACCAACTATGCCAACACATCCAAATGGCTTGGTGAGTGCTATTTGAGGCTTATTTTTGGTTCCCTACGCCCTGTGCTCTTGGGCTACCTTGTCCGGGTGTAGTCGCTTAAGAGCCTTGAGGCCCAAACACGCCATATCTTCGATGGATGATTTCTCGGACTCTGTGGTAGCTAGAGATGTCTCGTCAGATCCAAGAGTTCCACATCGGGGCTCTCTACAAAATTCTCTCATGGTTTTATCCCTATCCATCCGGTTCTCTTACTGTCCTATTGTTTGCAAACGTGAGAAATAGTGCAACCGAGTCGGTGAGGGTTGCTGGAGAGGTGTAGTTTGCAAGGAAGCTCATGGGACCAAACCAACTACACCAACACATCCAAATGGCCTAGTGAATGCTAGTGGATGCTTCATTTTGGTTCCCTATGCTCCCCGTGCTCTTGGGCTACCCCGTCTGGGTGTAGTCGCTTAAGAGCCCTGAGGCCCAAACACGCCATATCTTTGACGGGTGATTTCTTGGACTCTGTGGTGCATAGATATGTCTCGTTAGATCCAAGAGCTCCATGTTGGGGTCCTCTATGAAATCCTCTCACGGTTTTCTCCCTCTCCATCCAGTTCTCTCGCTGTCCTATTGTTTATAAACGTGAGAAATAGTGCAGTCTGAGTCAGTGTAGGGCTGCCAGAGGCTGTAGTTTTGCAAACGGAAGCTCGTGGGACCGAACCAACTACGCCAACACGTCGGGGTGACATTTTTGTTCCCTACGCTCCCTGTGCTTTTGGGCTACCTCGTCTGGGCTACAAAATCCTCTCATGGTTTTCTCCGTCTCCATTTAGACTGAGTTAGTGTAAGGTTGTCCATTTCCAATCACCTAAATAATATAGGTGGTTCATACAATATAGGTGGTGAAATGAGAATTTTAATAAGATATTTTTACAATATAGGTGGTGAAATGAGAATTTTTGTTTGTTGTTCCTTTCTAATATTTAATTTTTCTTAGCTTCACTTGGCTTCGAGAATAATAAATTCTCTATTGACAGTGCTAACCACGTGAAGGTGGAAGCTTTTTTGGCACCACTAACCTACATAAACATGTTAGTAAGCAATTAAATATAATTTTAAATCATACAAAATTTAAACAAAATCATTTAAGTAAATATTTAAATTAAATTCATGAAGAATATAACTTTGCAAATTTAATCCAATGAACCACAAGGATCAACTCTATTCTTGACAATAACAAGAATTGCTTCATGATCTGATTCACGAACCTTCCACTGATTCTTGTTTGATGGCCGGCCTCAATATTTGATCAATTTAATATTTGTTGCAAGGACCAAATGTGAATAGTGAAGTATCTTCCGATGTACTTCATAGTCTTCAAACAACCAAATGTTTGATTTTTTGATAGGATATCATTGGAGCCAAGTTCCAGTGACTACCACTAATCCATTGGGATAGTCAAGGTCTTCACCATCAATGAATGTGGAAGTCAATTTTTTTCCTCTACACAATGAGATAAGAAGTAGTATGTTCCCTCTTCATTAAATTCCGTCGCAATAACTACAAAAACATGCCCTATGTATCACAAAGTAAAATTGTTCAGTCAATTTATAAATACATTAAGAGTTGACCATCTAATAATCTATAAATCTAAAACATCACATGTATATATATGTATGTAGCTTGTTGCACTAAATCGAGACTTGGTCAAAGTCAGTGATGTTGTCATTTGATTTGAAGACCCCGTAAGTTGTAATGCTCATGGAAGTTGATGTGTGTTGAGTGGAATCATAGGTCTACAAGTCCACTCATTCCACACAAAATCAATGCATGATATACAAAAACATTTCATGCACCTAGTATAAATAGTCCAAGCATTTTCATCTGAACTACAGAATGAGTGCATATCACTTGATCCTGAAACTATCATAAAATCTTCAAAGTTTGTCAGATGTTATTGCTCTATCAACCAAAAATATATATGAACTATTGATCTCTCTTGAGATTCATGGCCCATATTCTTGACACACTAATCAACAATGTTTTTTGCATCTGTAAATTTAGCACCATCCTTGAACTTCTCTTGCAAGTGCTCTTTTCACACATGCTCCTGCACCATCATGCTCTCCTTTTCCATGCCTTGCCTTAGTAAAACTCCAGATATGTTGTACATTTGTTTCTTTGTGCATCCTACTTAGCCAATAAAACATCCGTGCATTCTTGAATTGTGATGTGCAGTTGTCTGACCAAATGTAATGTTGATCAAAACTAATGTTCCTCTCATTCAAGTTCACATAAAACACCTGGAAACACCCTTATACATATTCTGTAGAATGTGTCCGATCATCACTGATGTAGAAATGATACTCTCTCAATATTTTTCAGTCTTGCTCAAGTGCTTTCAGGAGAGTGCATGAATGTTATATGCACAAAAATAGAAACTTACAATGAGTTACAATATTGAGACTGAACCTCCATTTATGGCTGCAATGTGTAATTCTCGGTGAAGTCAACTATTGAAACAATAGTACTAAGTGGGAATGTGTCCTTGCTTAAATTTAATTAATAGCACTTTTTTTTTTTATAATCAAGCGTTTATTAACTGTTTTATCACTTACTATACAATTAGTTAGTGCACGTCGTGTAGCATTACTATCTTTGGTGCGTATTTTGCCACCTACAACTTGGTATGCTTTATATATGTTTTCAACAATTGACACATTTTGATCAACAACATTAGATGTTCTTAACCCCATGGTCTTCATTATAGGTCTCATCTTAATTAAATTCATCAATGAAACAAATAATTGACATCTTTGTGCATCATTTAAATTCTCAAAGTAATTATCCCAAATTCCACCAGCTTTTCTTCTCGCATTTATTTCAAACATTTTGTTAGGCATTGGTTTTATAATGTTTTCATCAATTTAAATTAAGTGAATTGGTTATCTTCGCGAAATGGAAGGAGGTGTTCTTAGAGGTGAAGATTCATTTACAAGGTTACTTTCTTCATTCAAGTGTTTTCATACAAATTTCGTGGTTACCATTTGGATTCTTAAGTAAGGGTTCAACAATTGGATTCATATCAATTTCTTCATCCATACCAACATTATCATTCAATTCAATATCATTATTCATTGTAATATAATTATTCTCTACATTTTCATTATGTATTTCATCCCAATTTTTAATACATTAGCTACATTTGATATAGCGGATGTACCTTGCCCTACTCGAAGTTTTTGCATTCTCTTCAATTTATTTATTCTCTTCTCTTCCAATTGCTCCAGTGTCTTATTCTTGAATTTCCTCTTGTCCTTAGCTCGATGTTTATCACCCTTGATTAGAAAAAATCAACTAGTGGGGTAGGGAACAAAATGAAATACTAAAAATCATGCAAGAATGTAGAGAATATTGCAGACAAAACAAAATGTTTCTAGAATTCCCGTGAAAGAGGTGAAAGGGACGTTGGGGGGCCATAAGATATAAAACAAATCAAAACATGCACGCATTTTTTGTTTTCTCTTTTCCCAAGCCATGCCTCAAGGCTTGGGATCCGGTTTGGATCCCCAAGCCTGAGGCATGGACTTGCACAAACACAACAAACAATGAGTTTTTACAAGAAAATGTAAAAATGACACTTCCTCTCTGAGAAATCAAAATAAAACAATCGATCCATTTTAAAAAAATTATACCATGACATAGAGCAGAGTCTCTTCTTTCTTAAAATATAATTTTCCAATTTTTTTGACTAATATAAGATATCCATATTATTTATTTTCTAACTATGCCTTTTTATAGCTATTTTTTGAAGTGTAAATATGTCTATCTTTCATGGTGTATCTTTTTTTGGGTGATCGAAATTAAAAAAATTATACTAGCCCAAACTAGGCATAATTCTATACATATTAAAATTTTTTTTTCTAATTTTCGATTTTTTTGAGGTAGTCGGGGGGCACGGTCGGAGCTCGTTATTTTTCAAAGCATAAAATTTTTGTACTAGAAAAATCATAAATAAAAAAATATTCGCTTAAAAATAAAATAAAAAATGAAGCCCAAACTATATTCTCCTAGCTATCTTTCTACCAAAGGGTTTTCAAAAATACTAAATGGTGCTAAAAAAATGGGGGGCACAAAAGTCACTCTATTATGTTTTTTAACAAAAACAAGAGCATTTGTTGGTATTTTAGTTGTTTGACCCACTTAAACTTATCCATTTTCAATAAAATTTAGTAGCTTAGAAACTAGACTCAAAATTATACGATTCATATTTCTACAACATCTTCCAATTTTGAGTGTAACTATTTCAAAAAACTCGTACAAGTTGAAGTTTTTTTTTCCAGAAAAATGCATCCACTTAAGACCCCTTTTGGCCCCCAACTTGGTGCACTTACCCATATGTAAATGTAAAATACACAAATGAAAAGTGTAAATGGAACATGTGCACATGATCCATGTCGAGAAAGAGAGTGTAGAAGGATATCCTGTACTACGAGTTTTTGGGCGATCTCATGTCACCTTGGTCAAGAAGTGTAGGGAGAAAACTGTATTATTCTCCTTCTTATAACTTCTTCCTTGAATGTGTGTGAAGAGATCTTTGTATGTCCTAGTTTTTGGGTGATTTGACACCACTAATCTGAAGTAGTGTAAAGAGGCACACCCATTATAACCTCCTAGCTTATAAATCGCTTCCACAGTAATGCTAAGGACACCATGTCCTATAAAAGCCACTATGTACGAGGTTCATAGACTGGTCTGAACCCACTCACTTTATGTAACCCACAATGCCAAGGGCAGAAAGTGCACTCAATTGAACCAATGTAGAAGTACTTGTGTAGTATGAAAAATTTAAATGATGGCCCCCTCTTTGGGGGCGTATGCAAGGTTTCTAATAGGAGAATGCGGTCCCAAAAGAGGACCAACTGCATGAACTATATAACTCTACCCCGTAGGGGGAAGGGAATGCGCTTGGAAGAAACCAAGGCACACATAAAAAAGATGGCTATCCATAAACAAGTGTTAGTATGAAAAATCATGCATATAGAAAACAATGTAAAAACTACGCACAAAGTGTATAAGCTACCAAGAAAAATAGTAATGTAAACATGCAAGAAGACAAAGTAATCTACACAAAGCGGGTTGCAAACATGGGACACTAATCATGATGTCACAAGACACATAAGGCCATAATGTATGCATACAAAAACAAGTGTGCACACCAAACATAGGGTAAGGCCCACATATAAAAACAAACAAGTATGGAAGAGAATATCCCTACATAAAAATGTTGCACATGAAGAACCAAAAACATGTTATAAAGATAACTAGTATGTCAAAAGTATGTATAAGAAAGGAATGTAAAATTCTAAGTAAAAAATTAAATAATAACACCCGTGAGAGATGAAATGTGGATGCCCCAAACGACCATTGTATGAAAGATAGAAGTTTAACATCCATGCTACATGTAAGAGACATGTATATGTGATCACAACTATAAAAAGATGTGAATGCGCATGTGTGGATGATATAGATAAATGAAATACAATTAATCTAACTAACATGTGTAATAAAGTGACCATGAACAAGAAAAAGCAAGCAAGAGTAAAAGCAACCATAATATGCAACATGTTGTGGATGGATGGAATGGAATGTAAAATGGAGTGATAGGATCCACATGCCCCCAAGTGAATGGAAATGTATGCAATGAGGTTCATTTGGTTTTCCCCCTCAGCAGTCAAGAATGAACCGTAAATGAGAGTGCATCATCGGGAAATGGTCGAAATGTGTGTTGTGTCTAGTATTGTGATGAGTATGTATGTGTAGTGATGATGATATGTGACATATAGAAGAGATGTGCTGAACCTTATAGCCGAAGCGTATATCATGACAAGATGAATGTAGGAGTGATGATGTAGCCTAAAGTGTATATCACTACTAGATGAATAAAAGGGAGTGGTGATGTAGCCTAAAGCGTATACCACTTCAAGATGATACAGTAAGTGACTATTAAGCCTATAACGCGTGTCACTACCCTACAAATGTCAAATGATGAAAGGTTGAATGACAAACATGCGATGAATGTAAGGTACATTTGATTCATAAACCCTTGGCAGTGAGTATGGACCGAGGAACTAAAATGTGCCATAGGGTAATGAGTGCGGTGCATAGAAGATGATGTAGTGTGTGTGTGTGATGATAATAGATGACCATATGATGTGCAAGATGTGTGATATGTAATGTATAAGATACAATGAAAAAATGAATAGATAGACTAATAGTGTGAAATGTGCGCTATGTGATGTGTATGATGATTAGTATGTAATGTTAGATAAAAGTGTGACACATGTATGATGAGGACTAGTATGATGTGTAAATTTCAAAAGGATTTAAAATAACTATAGAATACGTGATGTAAGATGTGTGAATAGATGCAGCGTGTAGTGCCTATAGTGTAGTATGTGGGGTTCATGTGTAGTAATCCCTCAAAATACAAGTGTGAAACGAACAACAAGAGTGTGTCATTGGGTAATGATGATGCTATAACATAGGAATGTATATGCATATGTTAGGAAATTGATGTATGAGAAGGAAATGATGAGATATGAGTAGATGCTAAGATGAGGTATGCGTGAATGCTAAGAGTGTGATGTAGTACTATGTAAGTATGCTAGAATGAGGGGGGTGTGTTAAATGCTATGCCCCCCAAGTGCATGTGCAAGAAGATCATGTAAATTCATTGAGAAGATCGTCATCCTCTGGGTCAAATTCATATGGATAAGCATTGGTTACTTGATAAGAAATAGTGTCTAGTTGATCATGCAACGAACCATTGAGGCGTAAGTTATACATACCCATGACATATTCCTCATTAGTGAATGGAGGAAGTGGACAACCATGTGCATACCAACGAATGAGATTTTGTGAATAGCTAAGAAAATAACTATTGCAGATAAAAACATAACCAAAGGGCATAGGAAATGAAATGTTTGTATGACTAGGATCTAATGGGCCCCAATATAAGTAAGCCAAGATTCCCCTAATGTGAGTGGAAAAGAATGAGGGGTACATGATAAGTAGATCGTAAGATGAAATACATGCAAACCATAAGCAACGGTAATATTGATAAAGCCATAGTAGAGATGAGGATCATGAGTAGGAGGATGAAGGTCCTCAAAAGTGAAACCAAGCTGAGCTAGACCATCATGTGAACATATAGTGACATCGCATGTAGGGTCAAATGGAATATGTTCCCAATATGATTCATTCATGAAGAGGTGCAAGTGAATGTGGGCATGCTAATGTAGGTGGTACATGTGAGGGTGTAGAATATAGAGTGATGTCCATAGACTAGATGGGACCCCGATAAGGAATCATAGGAATCATAGTAGTAGTAGACGTGGGCGTAGAAGAAACTACATCTATCACACAAATGGTACCATCAAGTGGTGGTAAGTGTGGTGGTTATTTGATAGGTTGGGGCTCGTTTGTAATATCTGTGCATGGAATAGGAATACTAGTATTAGGATTCCATGTGAAATATATGGTCATGAAAAAAATGTACTCGATGCTCTCATGTAAGAATTTTACACAATTATGGATAGTAGAGGTGAAAAATTACATGGCATGAAGCCATGGCCTACCAAGTAGACAATTGTAGGAAATTGGGAAATCAACAATGAAAAAGACAAGTGTGGACAATCTTAGGACCAACAATGATAGGCAATGTAATGTGACCGAAACATGGATGGACAAAACCATCATAAGCATGCAAAGTGAAACACTAGAGGGACTAACGTCATGAGCAAAAATACCTAAAGCTTCAAGGAATGACATAGGACACAAGTTAAGTTCAGATCCATTATCAATCAAAGTGCGCTTAACAACTACATTATGAATACGACATATGATATGTAGAGGCAAGTCATTATCAAAAGTGTGAACATTAGTAGGAAGGTTAGACTTGAATACTATGTGTGAAGAGAAAGCATTGACAAAGGCTTGATAAACCGAGTCTAGATGCATGTTAGCACAAATGCGAGTAGTAGCAAGAAAATGTTGGACTCTATGTAGTAAATTAGGATTTGTAAGAAAATAATTGTTGATTGAGATACTCATGATGACCAAACCCTAGGATGAAAAGTAATGAATGAAGAACCTAGAAGCGTGAATGATTGAGTCGGGTTCACCAAAATGATTAACTAAAAATGGGATGTATGATATGTGTAGTTAATCTAATATAGAATGACATGTAAATGTAATAAATAAATGTAGTAAACAAATATAGAAATGACCCAAGAAACTAATCTAATGAAAGTAAAAACCCTAATATGAAAGAAGAGTGAGGAAGTGACTCAGATGATTAAAGGAGCTCACTGGACTGTGTCGCAGAAGTGACTAGAGAAATAGAAAGCAGGAATGACTATGAAAAGGCCCCAAGGAGGATGGATCCGAGCTATCTAGCTGGAATGGAGCACCTAGAGATGGACTGGGGCACCTAAGGGCACTCTAGCATGTAGAATGGGCACCCTGGTCTATGTAAAATATTCAAAACCGAGCTTCACAGTCCGAGGTGGTTTGAAACCCTCATTGTGTATCACATCATATTCGTTGCACTACTCCAGATGTTGTTGATAATCCAAGATGTATATAAGACTTGTAAAAGACAAAAAGAAGTATCAAAACCCTAAAAAATAAGAATGCAAATGAATGGGTTGGATTGACCTCAGCTGCCACAACAGTGGGCTTACTAATTGAGCGTTGCACTACATTTTGGACCCAAATGTAGTTCTGGTGTGTGTGTGCATCATGTGCCCTAGGTGCTCTTGTGCCGTCGCACTTTGTGAAGTAGCGAGAAATAAATATATGTAGAAAATGTAATAGAATGTGTGCATGGAATAAAATAAAATCCCTCCCCCTATGTTTGTGTGATGCAGATGAACCATCCTTGTCTTTGTGATGGAGCTAATGGATGCAAATGATCTCCAAATGGATGCAACTCTAGGTGGATGATAGTAGTGACTAGTTCTTGGTCCCTCATTATGGTCTCATAAATTTATATTTATAGGGTTCTCTTGATCTAATTTCGTAATTAACCCCGAAATGGCTGACCATAAAAAAGATAAAGATCTCAAATAGTTAGAAAGAGCCCAAAAAGTGGCGGGAAAGTCCAAAAAGATCGGGGCACCCTTGGTGGGACTAGGACACCCATGGGTGCCATAGTACTAATCTGGGCACCCAAGTCAAGGATAAAATAAGACAAAATGAAGAAGGCTAACTGGGAATGCAGTGTAAGAGGTTGGGAATGATGAAAGAAAATAAAATAAGATGGCCAAAAGATGGGGGTTAATTAGTACTTTATTCACTCAAAAACCTTTTAAATAGTAGTATGAGATTGGGACTAAATAATGTATAAAGTGAATTATTTTGTGTCTACAACCATGAGGAACCCCCTTCGGATGATGCATGAATATCTCACATTGAGTGTTTAGGAACATTATTGAATGATCACCTTGATAACCATAGGTGTTGCTTATTGAGGTCCACTCCGAAGAAGTTGGACGATGAAGAACAAAATCTGATGACATTTTTTCACATAGCCATACTCATATACTTGTCAGAAAGATTTGACGAAGATAATTTTGAACACTTTTTTCCCACTAGTGATGACCACAATTTAACTCCCTGGTATATGATGCACATACATCTTGGGTCATGAAATTAGTGTTAAGAAACACTATTTCAGACTTTCTAATGTGGGATTGGGATGGACACAAGCATTGCCCATGATGATACCCTCGAAACTCAATTAAAGAGCCTCCTTAGTTCATTTAGATCACCCCGACCTACTTACTTTTACTTTCTTAGCTCCCGAGTAATGAATATGGACTCATCTGTTGTGTATTACGATGCCCCGCCTTTACTACGGGACATAATTAGACTTGAGATGATGCTTTCATGATCCTTGTGGAGTTCACATTTCTTATTTTTAACCATAAAATTATATTACAACCCCATGAAGAGCCCAAAAAGTGGAAAGATTACTGAAAATTAAGCCATCTACAACTTTCTGCACTTGGAACTGAAAACTGCTATTTTTGGAAACTTAGGTCCCAGAGACTACTATTTCAGTAGGGTTGATTTTTTGATTGGTTGTCAGACTGCAATGTCTACTTCACATTCCAAGTATGTTACATATGTTTTGGGGTCAATTTTAAGCACTTTCTATTTTTGAAAAGTTGTTTTTCCTTTTTGACTTTTTTGACCAAAGGTGTCCTAGTTTTCAATTTGTGCGATTTTCACTATTCTTTCTTCTGGAGGGGTTTGTCATTTTTGGAAACTTATTAAAAATTACAAGTGTGAACCAAATAAAATTTCTATTTTTATAATTTTAAAACCTCTATCTCGTATTGACGATTTTTTGGATTCCTTTGGGGTTTTTGTCGTTTAGTCTTTGTTCAGATTTTCAGCTCAACCCGCTTCACAAATTGACGACAAATGGCAAAAAGACACTCTAGGTCACAAATATTTGAATGGATTCCATTAAAAATTAGGGATGTATTTTTAGATTTTGTTTTTTTTTTTACTTCAAGGCCTTTGGATGAGGAATATTTTCTCAAAGTTTCATGAGGATTCAATGCACTGTTTGAGAGATATGAGCAATTCTTCATTTTTGATCCTAGGGTTTCCAACAGCTCATAACTATGGATTTTTCTCAAAATAATTGATTTATTATGTTTCATAAGAAATATATTATGGGATAAGGATTTTTAAGGTGGTGGAAAATTTTTAGAGTTGGCAACAATGGAGTGAAGAAGACTCGACACGGTTGGAGATTTCTTGTGTGTCTTGCGAAGAAGAACGGAATCAACATGACAATGGAAAGAATTTACATATTTTTAAATTTGGGAAGGGTCACACTTTTTTGAACCAATTTCACCAAGGTCTTGGTGCAAAAAAATGTGCCCCATCCCTATTGGGCCACTTGACAAATTTGGTTGACGGGTGGGCCGGGAAATAGAGTACTGGGCTCAACTTTGCAAAAAGTGCTTAATCGAGGTCACTTTGAGGTCCAAGGTTTTAAATGGGAGGGGGTGAATTTTATTTCACCATGTTTACCAAATACTTGGTGTAATTGGTGCACAAAATTGCGACACTCTCCTATTGGTCCAAATTTCAATGTAAAATGTGACTAACTCCTTTAGTCGTACCTTGGGAGAGACTAGTTGAGGCCACGACTTGAGATCCCAAAGGATTTTTTTGACACTTATTTATATTATTTTTCATGAAAATATCATTCTAAATCTAATGGTGGTGGTATCATGCCTTTATTTTTCCTACAAATCCCTAAAAATAGGATTTTTGTTCTAGCTTGAAGGTTGTGCCTGCTTAAAACTGGTTGTAGATAGAATGTGCCTAGGTGTTGTGAAAAATATGAGACCACCATCATCTAGGGATCTTAATTATATTTCTAAATAAATTTCATTTGGCTCCTAAGTCCTTACGGAACTCCCGAAATCACTTCTTGAAGCTCGTGAGTTGTTTTGCATGTGTGCATCGCTTAAACCTTCAAAACCCACTTTTGCTGAAACTACTTCAAAACTTGTGAAACTTCCGAGTACCTTCCAAAAATGATTTCACAACATTATCATCTCTTTGGTACATGTCCTTGATGATTTTAGGCCTTTCATTTTGTTCGAGTGTGCAAAAAGCCTTAGGAAGACCAAAGATTGACCTTTCCCAAGCTTGTCGAAAGGCCTGTCTTGATGGATCTTGCCTTGGAAGTACTTGAATGATTGGATACCCATAAATCATCTATGGGCACAATGAAATGACTTATGGACAACTCAGAGAAGGGGGATAGGATTGAGTTGGGGATTAGGGTGATATGAAGGAGGACTTAAAATGACCTTTGAGCAAAACAAATTTGGGTAGGGTATGGTTGTCATACTTGAAAATTGGGAATTTTCTTGTTGCACATTTATATGAAAAAAATTGGCTCTAGCTTGGGGACATGTTGTGGACCGAGCGCAACAAGGAAATGACATGAGAAATCAGAATCTCAATATATAACATTGACTAGTGCCTTATCCATTGGGCTATAGAGTCACTTAGACAGATATGCTACATAACTTCCCTTATTGAACACATAGACACACCAAGGGAAACAAAAAATAGGAAAGGAAACACACAAAAATAACGAGGAAAACAACCTAAAACACCTATGAACATGTGGGGGACAACCCGCTTTCATTGAAGTGAAAAATTGAATTGAGTGCTTACCCATAAACAAGTGTCATTGAATTCCATTCTTATGCAAATCCATTGATAGGTTCATTGAAGTATGAACCTCTTCTCAGCCTCTTGAGAAATATGGCTTGATTGCTAGTGCAATTGATTATTTTCTTATTTTTTCCATTGCCTTTGTTGTTTTGACACATTTTTCTCGATTTTCATTACTCCTTAGGTTCGTTCCACTTGCCGATTTCTTGCCGATGCCATGAAGAAATTTATTTATTGTACTTGACTTTCATTTTCATTACAATAAATTTGTTCTTCATTGTGTGTCTGCTTCATGATCACCACTTTCATGGGTTGATTCTCGGTAGATGTCTCAGAACTTTGGCATCATTCTCCACCTCTTGATGTTCTATGTTTTTCAATTGTTCCAAGAAGTCATTTTTCTCGTGCTCCGGTCTTTTGACATAAGCTTCCATATATAGTGTGTCACATGAATTGTATTCTCCTATTGGAAAGGGAAACAAAATTTGAATTCTTTCTTTCCTTGCCCATTTTGGGATTTATCATTTATTTTTATGTCGAGGGCATCAATATCTTGATTGGGGTGAGCAATAAAATGTTGAAGTCTATTGAGAAGGTTTCCATTTTGAGAAAAATCAGCCTTAGGACCAAGAAACAATCCATTTCTCCATTTTTCATTGAGGATGTTTCCATTCTTACGAAACGGAAATGACCACAACACTGGAGCTGAAATGTTGTCATCATCATCTTCCCATTCTTGATTTCGAGAACTAAGAAGTCCATTTTGTAATGAAATCATCTTCTTGGGTATGCCCCATTTCAAGAGGTGGGGATGTGTTGCAATTATTATTTTTCATTTCCTCTTCTTCCAATGAGAAAGAGAAACTTTTAATTTCACTAACACACTCATCATATGGAAACTTGTTATGATTCTCGAGAACATGATTGAGAATATTGAAGTTATCTGTTAAGAAGGTGTTGAGCATCATTCCTTCTTCTTGATCCGCATCTCTCATCATTTCAAGATTGTTTTTGCAATTCAAGGTTCTCATCACCAACCTTATCATCCACTGGAGTGACTTCATTTATACCTTCATCCCATGAAAAGTACACCTTTTCAAACTCAACTTTCATCAACTCTTCATTGTGTTCTTTGACTAGCTTTGTGATGCTTGGACATTCCTCCACCAACAAGGGAAGCTCAAGATCCTCCTCGAAGGTCATGAAGAAGTTTTCAGATTTGGAATTTTGGCATGGGATGTCTATCATTGGGTCATTTGGCCGTTGAACAATATATTTCATTTTTCGATGGGAAGTAACTTATTTGTTTTACCATTGACCGAGATGGTGGCGTGTGACCAATTCAACTACATATCTCCTCCAACATCTTGATAGAAGATTTGACCCAATAACATGCCATATGAGGCGGGCATGTTTTTTACAAGGATTCTCATCATGATTTTCTTGTCAAGAAAATATTCAATGCTACCTTGACATCTTTAATTTTCTCGACAAGAGGCACTCATTTCATTTCCATGGAGAGACATTTATTAGAGGTAGGGAAAGGGAGAGACCGAGAGCTTTAGCAACTTTTGTAGGCATGAAATTTTATGAGGTGAAAAACTCAACGATGCAATTGTTTAGCTTATATCCATTGACAAGGAAGGCTAAGTAGAAAGGTTATACCTTCCTAGAGGTGGAGGGTGTGGAGGAAAGATAGTTCATGGATGGAGTGGATTGAGATGCACGTAGTGGTTCTTTGGTGGAGGCATATTTAGAAACAAGGCTACTTCCTTTGATATGTTGAATGAGTCTCTCCAATTGTTTGGGATGAGTTCTTAAGTATTCAAATGTAAACAATTGGATCTTGAATTTTTTGAAATGGTCAATGATGTAAAAGGAAAAAGAGATGGTGGGAAAATCATGGGTTATGGAAGCATCGACATAGATGTTTTTAGAAACTAATTTTTCAAGAGAAGCAAAAAGGACTTACTTGAAGAGGAAAAAATATTCTTGGTTGGGATGGCCTCATTCTTCTTCCCAGCTGACCTAGTTAGAGTGGAATTTGATGATCCTCCTTTCATTTTTATTTTTCTTAGAGTCATCATTTAAGGATTCAATTTATTAACTTGGGAAGTGGAAGAAGAGCCTTCTTTCTCATTTTGGGATTGGGTGAATACCACATATGAATAATTGTCAGTGGATTCTTCATCATCAAATGTGTATTCACAAAACCCGACCTTAGCACATTCACCTTCTCCTTCATCCTCAGATTCAAAACTTTCTTCTTCTTTGTCTTCATAGTTCTCACACATTGCATTGATTGGTGGGATTTCAAGGAAAGATTTTAGGGTGCTCCTGTGATCTGAGAGAGTTGTTTCTTCATGACCATCATATCATTAGCCATTTTTGAATCATTGGATCAGTGGGTATTGAACCTGAACTTTGACCTTTCTGTTTACCATGGGGATTCTTTACCTTACAGACAAGATTATATCATCTTCCATTTCAATAGCATAATCTTGTGTTTATTTCAAATTTCTAGGTTGTGATCTTTTAAGGAAGAATCGACTTTAGGTTATAAAGAACTGATAAAGAATCCCTTTGTGTTATTGTTGAAGGCAAGACATATTATGGGATTCTTATAATTAACCTTGTCATATTTAGCTACGAAGTCTCTCATATATTTTTAGACTTCTTCTTCATCTATACTAGTTGAACCAAGAGATCATGATAGTCTTCTATAGATTTAAATTTGGCTTCAAATTTGGTTCTTATATCATCCCAACAAGTGATAGACCTTATTGGTAAGAGATAAAACCATTTGGAATCCTTTTATTACAATGAATCCACAACCAATTTAATGATATGTATTCATATTTGATGCCCAACATACCAAATGCGGTGATAAAATCTACTACGTGCTCTTTAGGGAGTTGAGAAATGTCTCCTCTAAACTTAGGAAAGTTCTTGCGGGAACACGTTGGTAGATCATGAAGAGGAGGTGCAAGAGCAAGTGGACTTATATTCCTTCCCCATGGAACAATGGGTTGGGTTATTTCTCTTTCTTCATCTGCCATGGTCTCTTTTACTTCAACTGCTTCTTCTTCGACTCTTGAAAAGTGTATATTTATCAATTAGGATTGCAAAGAGGCTTTTGATCATTCAAGTACTTCTTTTGTTATTTTTCATTTTTTATTATATTTTTATATTTTCTTTGATTTTTTTGGGCAAAGATATTTTTGGGTGCACTTGGGAAAATCTCTCCCCAGTAGAGTTGCCAAAAATTGTTGGTGAGAAATTTTTCGAGTTAGGAAAATTAGGTGTCTCCACCAACATTCATGGGCTACGTCCTCTCGCATTAAATGGTGTAGTTCCCATTATTGAATAAAAACTAATCTAATCCTATCTATTCTTTGTGGGTACCAAAAATGTCAGGGATCACATAGGGAAACTTCACTAAAAATGTGGCAAGTGCTTGTAGGAGGGTACAAGCGAGAAAATTACAATGATGTAGGGAGGAGGGAAATTAGGCAAGGTAGATTACTACCATGAGTAGGAAAATTGTAGAGCTCACACCCAATAACTAGAATAGTTCAAAATTCAATATAGAGGAAAACACAATGAAGCTATCTAGTGAGATGGAAAACCCAGACACCAAGTTCTCAGATTCATCTACCAAAGATACAAATACCTTGCATCACTATGCTTGCAAAGTGCATAAAAGAGAGAAGTGGAAGAAACACAAGATGCTTATAACAACTATGCTTATTGCGTCAATGATGAAAGGAAACCATACATACAAAGTTGCACACATTCATACATATTGGAAATAAGAAACTTTATTCCTTGATTGAAATTTACACAAGTTATACAAAGAAAAGGAAAAGAAGAAAGTGGAAGAAATTGTAGCTTTATTTCATGTATATTGATTACAAAAATTCCAACAAACACAATCCACTACTTCCGCAAAGTAATTTTTTTTTTCAGGATGTAGTTTTTAGGATCTTTTGGAATGGAGAATCCATCCCAATTTATAGTAATGTGGATTGACTCTTTTCCTACTCCCCATACGGATCTTCATTGTCTCATTCAACTTGTGACTTTTCACCTTCCTACGAAGTTAGAAATAAGTTCCCTTTTTATAAATTAAAGGGATTTTTACAATGTTAATTTATAAAGTCACTTAAGTGAAAGAGAAGAAATATAATGATTATGCCCAAAAAGAATTAGAAAAAGGAGGGAGAGGAGAGGAGGAATAACGAGAGTAGAGAAGGGAGAAGGAATCTTTGATGAAGAAATGCCTCCTTCACCTCGTTTCTTGGTGATTTGATGAGTGTCCCAATGCATTGAGTTTGGATATATGAAATTTCTACACCATGAGAAACCTCCTTCGACTGATGAAAAATACCTCAAATTGAGTGTTTAGGAACACTATTGAATGATCACCTTGATAACCATAGGTGTTGCTTATTGAGGTCCACTCCGAAGAAGTTGGAAGATGGAGAAAAATATCTAATGACATTTTGCTACATAGCCATCATAATATTGTACTCATTAGAGAGATTTGATGAAGATATTTTTGAACACTTTTTTCTTGCCAATAATGACCGCAATTTAACTCCCTAGTACATGGTGCACATACATCTTGAGTCATGAAATGAGTGTTAAGAAACATTGTTTGGGACTTTCCAATTTGGGCTTGGGATAAACACAAGTGTTTCTCACGATGATCCCATTTGAAACTTGATTAAAAATCCTCCTTAGTTCATTTATCTCACCCTGACTAACTCAATTTGACTCGCCCAACTCTAGAGTGATGAAGATGGACTCATCTCATTGCGTATTGCGATGCCTCGCCTTACTTGTGGGACATGATTGGACTCAAGATTATGATTTTAGGATCCTTATGGAGTTCTCATTTCTCTGTTTGAACCAAGAAATTTTATTATAAATCCGTGGAGATCCCAAAAAGTGGAAAGATTAGTGAAAATGAAGCCATCTGTAAATTTCTATACTTGGAATTGAAAATCGCTATTTTTGGACACTTAGGTCCTAGGAGTTGCTATTTCGGGCAAGGTTACTTTTTTTGATGGTTGTTGCTTTGTGATGTCTACTACACATTCCAAGTATGCTACAAATGTTTTGGGGTCAATTTTAAGAACTTTCTATTTTTGGAATGTTTCTTTTGATTTTTTCTTTTTGACTTTTTGACCCGCATGCCCTAGTTTTCAGTTTGTGTGATTTTCATTGTTCTTTCTTCTGGAGGGTTTTTTCCATTTTTGGAAACTTGCTAAAAATGTAAAGTGAAAACTAGTGACACTTGATATTTTTATAATCTAAAAACCTCTATGTTGTATTGATGAAAATTTTCAGTCTCCTTCCGGGTTTTTTTCATTTAGTCTCTGTTCAGATTTTTAGCTCAACCTACTTCATGTGGATTGATGAAAAATGAAAAAAAAAAACACTCTAGGAAAAATATTTGAATACATGGCATTGAAAATAGGGAATTATTTCAATATTTGGTTTTTTTAACTTCAATGCATTTTTATGAGGAATATTTTCTCAAATTTTCATGAGGATTCGATGCACGGTTTGAGATATATGAGTAATTCTTCATTTTTTGATCCTAGGGTTTTCAAAAACTCATAACCATGGATTTTGCTCAAAAGACTTGATTTATCATGTTACGAATAAAGGGATGATGGGAGAAGGATGTTCAAGGTTGTGGAAAATTTCCAAAGGTGGTAGAAATGGAGGAGTGAAGAAGAATCGACAGGTTGCAGATTTCCGTGTGTGAGTGAAGAAGTCCTCAAGCAACACGACAATGGAAAAACATTACTTATTTTTAAATTTGGGGAAGGGTCACACTTTTGTGCACAAATTTCACCAATATCTTGGTGTAAAATATGTACCCCATCCCTATTGTGCCACTTGGCAGAATTTGGTTGGACGGAGTGGGGGTTGGGAAATGGAGCATGAGGGGCTCAAATTTGCAAAAGGGGCTTAACTGAGGTAACTTTGAGGTCCAGGGGCTTAATCTGGGGTGGGGAAAATTTTATTTACCATGTGAACCAAATCCTTGGTGTAAAAATGTGCCACTCTCCCATTGGTCCAAATTTCAATGTAAAATTTGACTAACTCCTTTAGTAGTACCTTTGGGAGAAGCTTGTTGAGGCCATAACTTGAGTTCCCAAACGAGGTTTTAGACACTTATTTATATGTTTTTTTTCATGAAAATGGACTTATAAATCCAATGGTGGTGGTATCATGCCTTGATTATTCCCGAAAAACCCCTGAAAAATAGGATTTGTTTTTGTCTTGATGGCTATTCCGCTTAAAACCGGTCAGAGACAGAATTATCCTAGGTGTTGTGATAAATCTAAGGTAACCATCCTCTAGATATATAAATTATATTTCTGATGATATATATTTTTCTCCTAAATCCTTATGGAACTTCGATAATCTCTTCCTGAAGCTTAGGAGCTATTTTGACATTGTGCATCGCTTAAGCCTTCAAAACCCATTTTTTCGAAACTACTCCAAAACTTGTGAAACTTCTCAAAACCTTCCAAAACTGATTACATAACATTATTTTATCTCTCGGTACACATCCTTGATGATTTTATGCCTTTCATTTAGTTGTGGGGTGTGCACACAAGCCTTAGGAAGAGCAAAGAATGACCTTTTGCAAGATTGTCGAAAGGCCTATCTTAATGGATCCCGCCTTGGAAGTAATTAGAATGACTAGATACCCCTAAATCACCTATGGGCACACACTGATATTACACATTGGAATGATTAGAGAAGGGGGATAGGACCGAGTCAATGATTAGGGTGATATGAAGGAGGACTTAGAATGACCTTTGAGCAATTTTTTTTTGGGTAGGGTATGGTTGTCATGCTTGAAAATTGGGAATTTTCTTGTTACACATTTACATGTCAAAACCTTTCAAGGAAGGCTTTTGAAGAAGCTTAAGAAAGTCTAATTTTAGTATTTCTGAAAAAAGTGTACATCTTCTATAGTTGATTTGAAGGAAAAAATTCATCGAGGATCATTATTATGGAGATATGAACATTGTGCAGTGCAACCTGATTTTGAAAGTTTTAGAGGTTTTGGGACAAGTTCAAAGTTGAAAGCGGGTTTTTGAGTGTGAAAGAGCTTGCATTTCAAAACAACCCTTGATCTTCAAGAAGTGATTCTGGGAGATCCGTAAGGATTTTGATTCCAAAAAAGACACCATTGGAATTGTATTTTAGATCTCTAAGTGATGGTGATTTCACATTTTTCATAAGACAATAAATTTTTCCCACAAACTGTTTTCAATATACACAACCTATGATCATAAGAAAACATCCTTGATTTAGGGGTTCTAAAAAGAATAAAGGAATGAAACCCATCCCATCCTTCTTAAAATAGTGTTTTTATTCAAGATCATATAAATAATTTCTAAAAAGACCTATGGATTCTCAAGAATGTTGTTGTCAAGTTGTTCTCTTTGGTATGCTCTCGGGACTTGGTAATTTTTCTGGGTGGACACATGTCACTCCTAGGTCTAAGCATAATTTATTGTCCCAAATTTCCTATCCCCATGGGATACACAAGACAAAAAATTTCACCCAGCCCCATTTGAGACCCTCGACCATCATATGACCCCAACGAAGCTCAAACAAGCCGAGATAAACACCTTTTCTCTCATTTCTATCCCTTCTCATCATCGAATCCTGCAATGCCACTTGTTAGCTCCATGATGAGGAAAATTTTATTACACCTCATGTCCCATCTCCTTAGGATAGTTGGGACACAAAAATGCACCCCATGTTCAACTTGTCCCTTGATCGTTCATGTGACCTAGATAGGTGCTCCGCAGCCTTTTTCACCCCCTCCTCTCCGCCTCCGTAAATGACCATCCACAACTTGTCATCACCATAGAAAGGAAAATTTTCTTACACCTTATGTGTCATTTTTTTGGGATATTTGGGACACAAAATGTGCCCAAGCTTAGCCCCTTCCCTGGTCACCCATATGACCTAGTTTCAACCCCGAGGTGTTTTAAAGAAATTTTTCTCCCTCCCTCACTAGCCAATCCCGGATGCCACTTGTCAATATGAGGATGAAGTAAATTTTCGTACAATAATTTTCCCATCCCATTGGGATAGTTGGGACACAAAATTTCACTCAACCTCATGTGGGTTCAAAAAATTTAAAATTTGCAAAAACATAATCTGTCGTACTTCTACTTCTTCGTGCATGCCCGTGAATTCACTCGGAAGAAATTTACAGAGAACTTGCATAAAGTGATTTAACCTCCCCATTTATTCCTTCATCCATGATTTCTATATGTCCATTAATACAAAAACACCAAAGGAGTGCTTTTTCTACAACCACCATGCCTGTTTTTCACCAGAAGAACTCCATAGCCAAAAACCATGAAATCTTCATATCTCATAAACGAATAATCGGATGTCGATGAAATTTTCACCATCACTTTTCCTCATAGGTGGCTTCAATATATAAAAAAAAAAACCTATAGGTGTTCCATATTTTTACATCAGAAAACCCTATAAATCTTCCCGGCTTCTTCTCCTTTAGTTTCCCATCAATCCAAGCAATGATCAAGCTAGAAATTTGAGCACAATATCCGGATAAAAACCATTTCGAAAAGGTTAATTTTTTGGAAAACCGAGGTGTGGAAAACTAGATTCTAAAAATAGAAATTACCTCTGGTCCAAACTTATTATAAATAGAAAAATTCATGAAATAGCAAAACCCTCTAAAGCAGCAAACTCAAAAAATCACTAATATGGAAAACTAGGGAA
This sequence comes from Taxus wallichiana var. yunnanensis, assembly GCA_018340775.1. Classification (NCBI taxonomy): domain Eukaryota; kingdom Viridiplantae; phylum Streptophyta; class Pinopsida; order Cupressales; family Taxaceae; genus Taxus; species Taxus wallichiana. Next base: position 669,593,768 of record CM031239.1, read on the forward strand.
TTTAGCTCAAAAAATAAAAATCGTAAAAAAGTAAAAAGAAATATTATAAAAATAGAAAGTGCTAAAAATGGTAATGAAACCTCTATAAAATTGTTCCAAACATGATGAGAATCCCACAACACTCGATTTCGAGGAAAAAATAACCTTTCCCAAAATAGCAACTCCTGGATCCATGGCTAAAAATAGAAAGTTCCAATTTTGAGTTCAAAAAGTTGGAGTTAGCTCCACTTTCAGTTATCTCACTATTGTTTTTCATCTTAATAGGGTTTCAAGATGGTTTCATAGCTTAAGTAATTTAGTTCATCCTCTATAAAGGTCTTAAGGCATCAAATTTGTGTCCAGGAGTGAGACGAAACACCACATGACGCAACAGGGAAAACTTAGGGACATTGTGTAGTTTTATAAGTATTAAAAAAGGGTCAAAAGTTCTAGAGGTCATAATTTTTAAATCTTCAATCAGGTCAAAAGCATACACTCTCCCATAGTGATTTGTTTGAGTGAGCTTAGTGAGTTGTTCAAAATGAGATGAGTCAGTGAACTGGGTGAGCTGTGAGAGCTGGTTGGGTGAGAAAGGGAGAGTTGGTTGAATTAAGCTTCTCAAGACAAGAAGGGGTGATTCATACCAGATTATTTCTCTACATAAACATCCAGGTATGTATTCTCAAAGGTTAGAGCTTCCCCACGGTGATCAAGAGTTGATCCCACAACCAACTTCTATAAGTACTCTAGTGATGAAATTATGATAACTCCTGAAGAGTCATTTCCATAGATTCAAGAAATTCTTAAAAGTTTGCCAAGAACAATGCAACTTATTGTCATTCCCAAGATTGTGGAAATCTCTAGAATTTTTAAGTCCAAGCAAAGAAAGAAGACCCAAATAACTCCCCACTTTTTAGTGGCATCTCAGGTAACCGATATGTTGAAGTTGTTAGGCCTAAGACTAATAAGCCCATGGAAGAAATGAATCCATTTGACTATGAGTTTAATTGCATCTCATTGGTTCAAGCTTCATATGAGGGTGACTTTCATATCTTCAAAGAATCCTCTTCCTTCCTTCTTACTTAGAATGAATAATATAAGAAAATAATTGTGCATACCGGTAGAGGGACATGTAACAACTCTTAATGCTTACATTCAACCCTTCTTAGAACCCGAATCAACATTATCTCTTCGATCAAATACATTCCTCCAATTAGTACTGTTTATTTCAAAAATCAAGAAAATACAAGGATACACGATGTAGGGGAAGGCTAGTGAGAAATGGGTTGATAAAATCATCGAACAAGGAAAGGTATTGTTTCTGGATGTCATTTATCTCATCAAGTACATCCTTGCAAATTTTTCAAAATTCAAAGAAGAAAAGGAGGAGTTTGCAAAAGAGGTCAATAATTTGGATGAGATGTTCTCATTGATGTCCGAGATGATCTCCTTTGATTCTCACACCCTCGTGAGTAAGAGCATGTTCACATCCACTGCAGAGAACTTGTCTCAAGTTTAGATCCACGTCATGGATGTGAAATATGAAATTCTCAAGAATGCATTATCCAGTTGGAATATTTTGGACAAAATGCTTTCAAGATATTGAATGATGTCTATAATTTTGTTCAAAGGCTTGAGTTCCCCTCACTCACTAAGACTCATCATTAGAAGAACTCATTGTCTCATTCCAAGAGCTAATCAAGAAAGAGGTAGGTAACTCTCTCTCCTTCAATGAAGATAACTTAGAGTCCCTAGCCAATATCATAAGTTACATTTTTGTAATTGTAATGGATCATAAAGAATGGATTCATCAATACAAGAGGATCAGTGATGTCCCCAAGACATGGACCAAGGTGTTGGGATGCGTTTGCATTCTAGATGAATATAAGTTAACAGATGCAGCAACTCAATTCAAAAAATAATTCAAGGAAAAATAACCCACTCCAAAGACCCTCATCGAAGGCATGATTTAGTAAGGTTCATCATCACGGTGAGCTTCTTCATTAGATATGAAAAGTCCCGTTCTTTTCTTTTTATCCTTCTTCCTTCTCTCCCATTTCTAATTCTTTGTTGGGCATAATCATTGTATTTTATCTCATTCACTTAAGTGACTTTATAAAGTTACATTGTAAAAGTACCTTTGATTTATAAAAGGGAACTTTTTTCTCACTTTTAGAAAGGTGAAAAGTCCCGATTTGAATGAGACCACGAAGAGTCATGTGGGGGTGGGGGTAGGCAAAGAGTCAATTCACATTGCTATAAATTGGGATGGCTTCTCCATTCCAAAGGATCATAAAAGTTAGTATTCTTCGTAGCGGTTGTGAATTGTTTTAGGACTCTGTACTCATCACTACACATTAAATAAAGGTTACTTTTATTCAATTTCCTATCTCATGTTTCTTCTGTTTCTCTCGTATGCACTTTGTAAGCATATTGATCCTAAAAGAGCTTTGTATCTTTGATAAATGAATCCAAGGACTTTGTGTTGGGTTTGTTCTTATCACTAGATAGCTTCATTATTTCTTTCATATATATTGAGTTTTGAATTACTATGATTACTTGGGTGTGAAATCTGTAATTGGCCTACTCATGGCAGTAATATTCCCTTCCTAATTTCCCTCCTTCACCTCTCATCATTGTAATTTATTCCTTGTACTCGTATAAACAATTTTCCACAGGTTCAATGGAGTGTCCCTGTGTGATCCTTGACCTATTTAGCTAATCCACAACATTTAGTTTAGGATTAGATTAGTTACATTCAATAATGGGAGCTGTACCATTCAATGTAGAGGGGTGTAACCCCATGAGTGTTGGTGGGAACAACTTATTTAGACAACTAATTTTTTTATCACCATCACATATGAAATATATATAGAAGAAGACTTTTATAGAATGATTTTGTACCTTTGTGAACCCATGTTTCCTTTTATAGTTTCAATTAAATGCATTGTTGGTGAGAACATTTACACTTTGTTGGTGGAAACACCTTATTTTGCCAATGAAAATTTTTATCACCAACACATCTGAAATATATATAGAAGAAACATTTTATAGAATTATTGTGTACCTTTGTGAACCCATGTGTCCTTTTATAGTTTTGATTAAACACATTGTTGGTGAGAACATTTACATCTTTAAATTTTGGTCATCAAGAGGAGTGGTTACAGTTTAAGACAAAGCTCTAATCACTCCTCGACAAGGAGACAATTGATTATGTGAATACAATTACTAATAACTTCATGAATAACTACTTATTCCATAATGTCTATGTGGAAAACCATTTTTATATATGTTTTCTATGATATCCTCATGAGGATATATAGAATAAAATCCATGTAGTCTTCAAATATTATAATTTATTGTTATCCTTGCATTGATATGATCGAAAAATATACAATCTCTATGAAAATATACAAGCTCCATGTCATTCATTTCAATGTTAGTACTAACAAGAGAATCTCGAAACTCTTTTTCCAAATGTGGCCATTATAAACATGTGGTAACACTCAAGCTCTTTGTCATCCATGCAAAGCATCGAGACTCCTAACCATTCAATAGTCTTAGTGAAAAGGTGTTCCAAAACTTCCATATCATCCCATGCCATATTTTTCCAAGTCCAAAATATTTAGATCATTTAAGAGAGTCTTCCTCAAGTTCTCCCCACCAAAAATAATTCAATTCGACTTAACAAGAGTCACAAATTGATCTCCACGAGCATTCCACAATGATATATTTTCATAGAACTTAAAAACACACCACTTACTTTAATAAATATAATATTATCACCTCTTCTTATGAAGCATATGAGTCGTATTTTATTGAGTTTTTTTTTCAAATAATTGGAATGTAATTCTCACTCTTTCTCATGTGTTATTATTTTCTCGTATCTTACCTATGTTATGGATTCACTATCTAGAAATTTAACATATCTCACATAGCTTGATACATATAAATGACCTAATATGGTTTGTATGAACTAAAAATCTTGAGAATACCATGTCATGCTCAAATATCCCATCGTAAATATTTGGGAGTGGTCGAGCCATTTAATGGGAGATGAAGTAATCATCGTGGAGATCATATTTTGTGACCTAGTTAAAATTTGTAGGATGATGTGAAATGCGATTTACAAATGCTCTTTTTCCTCTTGAATGACCATAAAAGTGGTGGAAAAGGGAATTATTCCATTTGTTCCTTGTAGATCCTATATTACAGATGGAAAAATAAATATAACCCTCTAAATTCCTTTGTCACTTCATCGAGTTTGTCTCTTGATTGTGGAACTCTAGGAATAAGGAAACTAAACCAAAAATTCCACTCAAGTATGATGAATGTGAATTGATGAAGCACTTGGGATGACACATCATATAAGCCACCATAAGTTATTTAAGATGAAATGCAAAATTAGTGAAGACAATTGGTGAGGAGGTATTATTATAAGAACTTGAGTTATATAAGCCTTATTTTGAAATATTGAATTCAAAGGAATTCATGAGGTGATGAATTTATAAATAGGGTATATCTTTATATAGCATAAAATACAAGAAAAAGATAGAATTATTTTTAGGGTTAGGTTTGATTGTGAAATAGAAAGAAACTCAAAACTGATTGGATTAGGATCTAGTTGAGAGTGTGTGAAGACTAAAAATGAAGTAATACAATTTTGGTGTTTTCACTATGTTGGGGCCAAGAAGAGGCTTGAGAATGAATATTTTAAATATGTTATTTATACTAAAAATGGTCTCTCGGTGGTTGTAACACATCGAGACACAAATTAGGAAGTTTTAGATTGTGTAATTTGTTACGTGACAATAGTTAGCTCTTATTGAGGATGACTTGGATTATACATAAACTGATTTGAAGGATAAACATGAAATTATTCAAATTCAAGAATCTCTTGGTTTATGAACAAAGTGCCTTATCCATTAAGAATCGAGTCACATTATTGGGAATCACATCATTGTTGCATTTATTAAACATAGAGACACAAACACACATGAAAGGGAAACTAACCAAAAAAGGAAATCTATGTTTAAGGAGAGGAAATATTTATAGAAGGGAGGATGCTACAAGTTTTATACAAATCAAACAACAAGTTGAGAGAATTTGGTTGAATAAATGATGCTTTTTAGAATTAAAGAAAATCAGGTGACTAAAAACGTCTTCATGACAAATCAATTTCTTGAAAAGAAATATATAAACCAAAATTACATGTAAAAACTGGAGTGAGCTGAAATTTTTCTTGATTTAGATGTTGTTTTTGCCACTTGTTCTAAAATTATGACCCATTTATGATGAGGATTTACTGAAACAACCCCATTATTCTTTTTATATATCAACTTGAGCACCGATTTGCATAAATATTCATCATCATAATTTTGAGATCTATAAACTATTTTCTCTTGAAAATTCTTATTAGGTGAATTATTGGACACCACAACATTTTTCTTGTTTCATTTTCATGTTTTCATTAATTTCACATGTTTTTGATACAAAAGAAGTGGCATTTACTATTTTGAAGATAAAGAGATAATATAACATTAATTAGTAACCTTCTTACAAAATATTTTTATTTTTGTAGCAATGGGGAACATACATTCTTTACCACAAGGATCATAAATATTATCAACATTCACTTTCACAATTATTATTTTAGTGGGAAAGGATATGAAACACCACTCTTCTTGTTAGTATAGTTTATGAAATGATTTGTATGATTTTTTTAATAAGCATCTCTAAGTTTTTACCTTTCGCATTATATGGTGATAATTTTGGAAGAACTATGTACCTCTCCATTATATTTTGGTATCTCATTATAAGTCAAAATAATAGTAAGGTTCTCTTCACAAACTGATTTGGGAGAAGCTGAGACTTATGTCATGGAGAAGAAAACTTGATCATCGAATGGCCCGTTATCATGATCTTCATCTATTACAAGATAATGATCTTCATATAGGATGTGAACAAATGATTTGATTTCAAATCCTTTAAAGACTTCAGTAGTAGTGATGATACTAGAGAGGAAAAGTAAACAAGAACTTCATGATTTCCTTTATGTTCAATAGAATGAGGTGAAACAAAAACCTCATGATACTTGATGTTTTCATAAACTTTCTTAGCTTATTTTTATGGCAACCGAGAGAAAAATATACAATAAGAATCACTCAAATTTTTTTATGAGTATGCAAATTGTTTTACTCAATCATTTTGAAAGGGACATTGAGATCTTCTATTTTCTTTTCTTAGGATTTGAACACATGAACATCAGATTGAGGATTATTGATGATAATTTTTTTGATAGGAAAAATTGGTGTATTTCCACCAATGTTATGGGAATAGGTCACTCTGCTTGAATGGGGAAGCTCCATTTATTGAAAACAAGGAAATTATATACCCTATTGTATAAACCAGGGGTGGTCTTTCAATTGGGGATCACATAGGGGTACTTCCCTACACATGTGGAAAATTTCTTTTAGAAACTACAAGGGAGGAAAGAGCTTGAAGGAAATATGTGAAGAGAATAAAAATAGGGGTTTTTACACAATAAATAGTATACCATATTTTATTGTTTCAAAACTGGAATATTATCGATGAATTAAATGAGAAGGAAACCATGAGAATCATGAGGAAAAAAACACAAAAGGTAGAAATTCTTAATGCATGACATTCAACAAGTACATTGCTCAAGGATTATAGTTGATATGGGGAGGAAACATATACAAGATAAATAGAGGAAATTTTATCACTTATTTGTAGAGGGAGTATGGGAGCTAGTAAACAATATTAAACATCATTTGAAATAAGGAGATTCTTGCAATTTATAGCTTTACATTGCAACTCTTTGTCTAACCCCCACATGACTGTTCATGTCCTTATTCAACCTGTGACTCTTTGTATTTCTAGGAAAGACAAAATAAGTCCCCATTTTATAATTGCAAAAGGAAATTTTACATTACACAAATATTTTATAGTCACCTTAATGACTAAGAAAAAAATTCATGATTTCTTACAAAGAATAATTAGAAAGGGATAGAGAAGAGGAGAAAGAATGAAGAGAGGAGAAAAGGAATGCTTCAAAGCATGGATGAGGATGCCTCCACCATTGATGAAGATCCACTCTTAAGGAGGCGAGGATGAAATCTCGCTCCATGATGGACCTTTGTAACATTGTTTTGTTCCACCGATGAAGGTGATCCTTTGGACACCTTTGAACACTTTGCCCCCTTTTGAATACTATTTTAAATGATGCACTTCTACACACTACCTGGATACACCGAGAAGAGGGATGGTGAAAAATTGAGAAGAATACCACTAAAAACATTGGAATATGACTCCCCTGATTAAGAAAATCCTTCTGATCTTTGAGACATTGTCACATCTGTATGATTAATCATTCACATGAGAGGAATTGGATGCATTGTGTTCACCCCACCTTGATCTTTATTCTACCACCGTGGGAGCACGATGAAGAGTGAAACATGAGAAAAAATCCTTCTGTTTCTAGTGTGGGGAAAGGATGATGATATCAAAATAAATTTGATCCAAAAATTTCCCATGAACTCCATGTGAAATGAAATGAGAGGGCCTTCGGTACAAAATTGGCAATTTTTCTTGTTTTGACACTCTTCGCTCACCGCATCGGGGAATACTACAATTGAATTGAAAACAAAGAGAGGAGTTCCCGTGAGTGTTGAGACCATCGTAGGATGGGTGAAAGAATTAAATTTGACCACATTTAGCTCATTTCACCCATTTTCTATTTTTAGAATATTCACCATTATGGTCTCATTTAGCCAAGTTTTTCCATTTTTGTCATTCTTGTCAATTTTGAGTGTCTTTGTTGGGTCCCTAGAATATTGAGTAAGTAAAAAGGTCTTGTTGTATATATCTCCCAAGAGAAAGCATGTCGGAGGGGTTCCAAAACCCGACATATAAAGAAAGCATGTCGGAGGGGTTAAAAACCCTGACATATAGAGAAAGCATGTTGGAGGGTCAAAAAACGACACAAAAGGAAATTTCAGGTTTGGGTTTCGGGAAACATGAGACATGAAGCATGAAAATCGCAAGGCATGTCCCGATGCTTGAGAGTTCCGAAAACTTGAAAACACTTCCTAGGCCAATCGGGTCTTGGAGTCGGGAAAACATGTCGGGAAAACAAGTCGGGAAAGCATGGGGCGAAAACATGTCGAGCCACCTTCCAAACCCGATGCACATGCAAGTCTGATTTCCGAACCCGAAGCAAAGGAAATATTGGAAATACCGGCGGAAGCGGGTTTCGGGAAAACACAAGCATCAAACACATGTCGAGGCACCCTCCAAACCCGATGCAAATGCAGAGGAGAACCCCGAACTCCGATAGGAAGAAGACCACGACGCTGGGAAATAAGATAGTCCACCATTTTTGGGTTTGTTGGGGTTCTTACCTACCGCCATAATGAGATGAGTTAGGTGCAGTCTTGGAGGTGGTTGGGGCAGATTTCGAATTCTTCTCTTCTCCCTCATTTTTTCCTCTTATAAATTGTAAGGAGGGGCTTCTTTCAAAAGGTTGGACATTCTTGTTTCTTGCCCCTCCCTTCTTCTCTTTGGCAGGTGGAATTGTGGAGTTCAAACCTCCCATTTAAAATTGTAAATGCAACTTTGCCTCTTGGCATTTTGTAGTGTTTTGTGCCAATCTTTGGAGCAAATAATACATGTTTGTGGATGATTATCAACCCTTTCTGTGTTAATTTACATCCCCTTGACCTTTCACTGTGAATTTGGTTACCTGTGCATGATCTTGCATTGCATTTTAATGGCTTGTGTTTATTGGCAAGACAGTTGTTCTTCATTCCTCGGTGCATCACCTTTGTAGTTTAGGTTTTATTTTTATGCATTTTCTTACCCTGTCTCCTTGGCAAGTTAGATTAGGTTTTTAGTAAACCCTCTGCATTTTATTTGTGCATCTGAACAGAGGAATAGGAACCGGCCTTCATCCGGAGAGCTTTTCCGATTTCGCAAGGTCCCACACTTGGGAAAAGCTCCATGTTATGCAATCGCACTGAGAGTCTCAACCCATCGAGTTGCAGAGTCTCAGGGGTGCTGCGATTCGCCATCAATAGTTTTGGCATGCCCAGTGGGACCAAGAGGTCATTCCATAAAATTTTGAAGGAGTTTTCATGAAATTTGGATTAAGAGATCGTAGTTTTTACAATTTTAGATTTTGCACCTTCCAGGCTGAACTCCGAAATCAATTTTCAAAGGCTTAACTTGCTCAAAACAAGTCAAAATTTCACCATTCCGTAGATTTGAGGGTAATATTCAAAAGGGTATCTTTAGTTTTTTGAGATTTTTATTTTCAAAATTTCATGGTTTTTAGTGTTTCGGGTTTTCGAGGTCCGAGAACATCAAGTCATTTCGGGTTTTGGGGGTGTCGGGCATGTCCCAAGTTCCGACACATGGCAATTCAGGTTTTGTAAGTTGCATTGCATGACCTGAGTTCCGCCTGTACCTTTCGGGGATCCGCAACTGCACAACAAGGCCCGAATTCTGGATTGAAGATTGGCTCCTCGGGTCCTTCGAAGTTTAAATTCCATTTTCAATATTGTCAAGTTTGGTGTGTAACTTGGAAAAATCTAGTCTTTTGAGACTCGTTTCTAAAGCACATCCGACGACTCGAAGGGATAGAATTCAGTGGTGTAGCAGCACAAGTTGCCCAGGCACATGAGAAGAATTCGAACTAGGTCTAATACTCGAGAAGAGGGGCTATTTTTCCACTTGCAACTATCACTAGGCAGAGGGAGGAGAGGAAGAAGACCACAAAGATCACCATCTCCACCTAACAGGACCTTGTCTACGCCTCCACCTGGTAGACCTTTTCTCGCATCAACCAGGGTTCTTAGGCCAATCATAATGGCACATTTACCACCGAATCCATTTGTCAATTTCACGGGCAGTAGTCCACTTGCCCTAAATGCTCAGAATCAAATTCCAGTTGTAGCACTAAAGAATATACCCTATTTCACAGGAGAAAATCATACTACTCCTATTGATCACATCCAGGATATTGCTAATGCATGTGCAATCCATGAAATAAATGAAATGGATGTTGCAGTCAAGTTGTTGGCTTCATCTTTCAAAGGCAAGGCCTTACAATGGTTTAGGAGCCTAGCAGCAGGGTCTATTACGAATTGGAACCAACTTTGTTCGGTAACTTTGCAGCAGATTGGGCCTGGGAGAGGCAGACAATTTGTCCTTATTGGAACAATTGACAACAATCAAAAGGGCTCCTAACGAACAAATGACTGATTTCAACTTCAGATTCCAACGGACATGGGACAGGATTCCAATAGCTGTTAGGCCAACCGCCGAAGGAGCATTCCTCTATTTCTTAAAGGTTATAAATTCAGACATAGCCATGATGATCCAATCAATGGGAGGGAAAACGCTGCCAGGGGCCTATGACACAACGATCAAAGTAGAGAACTATTTGATCCAAGCTGGCAAGCTTGCACCAAGGCCACCAATGCCTCTCTATCCGGATATGGGAAATCCTACAACCAGTCAAGCACCAGAACTGAATCCCATTCCAACACCTAGAAATCAAAGCAATAATGAGGCATCGACTCCTTCAAACACTTCAAAGGAATTGCAGGAGGTTATGAAATAGCTGCAGAACCTTGGAAATGAGCTAGTGATGATCAAAAGACAACAAGCTCAAATTTCTAGACCATATCAGCCTCAAGCACAGTACCAAGCTAGGCCCTCATACCAACAAAATAGACCACCAGCTCAGGCTACAAATCAAAACAAAACCAGGGACAACCTCAAGCTGACAGGCCATTTCGACCGTATGATCCAAATACAATGAAATCCTCAAGAGCCTTGGTTCCAGCACAAAAAAACATGGCACAAGAGTACAACTGGTGTTACCCTTGCAATCTACCTCACAATCAGTCAGCATGTTTCAATGGCGCACTAAATCAGGCCTTGATGGTGCAGACCATTGGTGTTCCTCTAGAACCAAGCCAGGATGAGAATCAGCAGCAAGAAACACAACAAGAGGGACCTCCAACAGAGACCACATTGGCCAATTGGCAAACAGAAGACTTCTGTGGAGTTAACCAACAGCCTTTTCAAAGCATGGCTGCCAACACACGGTCGAAGAAGAGAAACATAGAAGAGGGACAACCATCTAATCCAGTTGTTTCTCAGCCCGCTCTTACACAACAAGGGGTCAGTAGACCAAACACAACTCCAAATGTGCAAAATCAACCTAAGGTACCTGTTGTAGCAACACATGCACTGTTCAAGCTCCAGAAAAGGCTGTGCCAAACAAGGGACAACAAAAGGACAATTCATCCCCTTTCAACATCATCGATCAAATGAAGAAGACACATGTGAACATTTCCATGTGGGAATCACTTGCGATCCCAGGGCAACGAGATTTATTGCAAGCTGCAATGGCTAATTGGTCTGCCTCAAATGTATCAAATCGGGGACATGAGAAAGTTCTCACTAATGCAGTGCAACATGATGGGGGCCAGACAAGAAAAAATTTGAAGCCTCCACCATTCTATGTTTCGTTGATTGTTGGAAACCACTTGGTACACAACTGCATGATAGATTCAGGGGCAAGTAGTTCAGTGATGCCGAAGAAAATAGCGGATCAACTGGGTTTGAAGTATGAGCCAGTGCTGAAAGGAGTAGTGCAGCTAGATGGAACGGCAGTAGGAACTATTGGAGTCATCAAGGGGTTAAGCCTAACACTACATTCATGTCCTAATGTTACAGTTCTGCAAGATGTGTCTGTGATTGACCTTCCGCCACTCTTTGTGTTGTGTCTATCAAGAGACTTCACTGCAAAAATCGGTGGATATTTATCTGCAGATTGGTCACACATGATTTTTAGGACAAGGTATGGGGCCAAAGCAACAATCAGGTCAGAACCAATTGCCAATTTCCATATTGAGCCTCATGTACCAAGTCCTATCAATGAAAATTGCTTGGCTTTTGATCAGGAGGAGTGTTCAAGTGATCTCGGAAGTAGTACTAAGGTCGAGGGAATTCCTGATTTAACTTTGGATGAATGGGCAAACAAGAGTCATGAATTTGACCCATACAAGGAAATTGAAGAATCTGAATTGGGTGTGTATTGTGTACACGAAGAAAATTCACCCATTCCCGACATCATTCAAACTTGAACAAAAGGATGAAAGCAAAGTCTGGAAATTATTTTTCGATGGTTCGAGAAGCAGACAAGGTGTTGAAGGTGGTGCAATGTTGATTTCACCACAAGACATCAAATATTTTTCAGCTTTTCATTTCCAGTTTTCCTGTTCAAACAACATGGTTAAATATGAGGCATTGATTCATGGACTTCATTGGGCCAGGAAAAAGGGCATAAAGAACTTACTGGTGTTCAGGGATAGCGAGCTAATCGTCAACCAAGTCAGGGGACAACATGCTACAAAGAATGACATGTTGAAGAGCTATAAGAATAGGGTATGGGACCTCATTGATGATTTCAAAGCTTTCAACATTGTGTCCATACCCAGGAAGAAAAATGAAGCCGCAGATAGGCTTGCAGCAGTTGGAGCAACGTTTGATGTGGTTGACAACATCAGAAGGAAAAAACACAACCACATATCCATGTGATTATGAGGCCAGCAGTTCTAGATAATAACACAAGCTGGTAGGTGTTTGAGAACGATCAACAGATCATCAATTTCTTACAAGAAGAGGCTGAATTCTCAGCTAGAAATCAGGATAGGCTAGAGCAGCAGTATGGGGATCAAGTAGTGCAGCTACGGACAAACAAGCTTCCTAAGGGTTTAGTAACATTGGAGTCTATCTTCAACCCTAACGACCAGTTTTGTAAGGAAAAGGCTAACATACAGGTCAAGAGAGAAGATTCAGGGCCAATTCTGGTTGGGGAAGGAAAAACACTTCAAATTGGTAAAGTGGCCACTAAGCAGGAGAAATCAGATTTCATACAACTTTGCCAAGAATTTCCAGATGTCTTCGCTTGGAGCTATGAAGACTTAAGAGGATTCGATCCGAAGTTGGCACAACATACCATAGAATTGGATCCAGATGCTAAGCCCATCAGGCAGAAGTAGAGACCAGTCAACCCTCACATTGAGCCTCTAATGAAGAAAGAGCTAAACAAGATAATAGAGGCAAGCATTATATTCCCGATCAAGCACTCAAGTTGGGTTACAAACTTGGTTCTGGTCAGGAAGAAGAGCGGAGAAATCAGGTTGTGTGTGGACTTTCGAGACCTCAATAGGGCATCTCTCAAAGACCATTACCCACTTCCTTCAATGGAACAAATATTGCAAGTAGTATCCGGTTCAGAGAGATTCTCTCTCCTAGATGGCTACTCAGGGTATAATCAGGTGATGGTGAAAGAAGATGACCAGTTCAAGACGGCTTTCACCACCAAATGGGGGACCTATGCCTATAAGAAGATGCCATTTGGGATATCAAATGCTTTGGAGCCACCTTCCAAAGGGAAATGGATATGGCATTTAAGGGGTTGATTAATAAAATAGTTCTGATATATCTTGACGACATCACTGTATTCTCAAAAAATGCAGTGGATCACCTCTTACATTTGAGGCAAGTATTTCGAGAGATGTAGAAGATTTGGGGTATCATGAATCCCAAAAATGCATATTTTTGGCTCACGAGGAAAACCTCTAGGCCATATTGTTTCAAAGGAAGGGTTGACGATTGACCCAGAAAGAGTTGAAGCAATTCAAGCATTACCATTGCCAAGTCACAAGAAGGCTCTTCAAATCTTCTTAGGAAGGATCAATTTTGTCCATGGTTTGTTCCAAATTTGCAGCTCTTGTAAAGCCAATAACGTTGATGTTAAAGAAGAGCATGGCATTTAAGTGGACATCTGAAGGAAAGGCAAGTTTTGAGGCAATAAAAGAGGCTATATCTCAAGCTCCAACTCTCGTCAATCCAAACTTCTCCAAGGGCTTCATGCTATATGCCTTTGGCGGTGGAGACACAATTTCTGCAATCTTGGTACAACAAAACAAAGAAGGATTAGAGCAACCAGTTGCTTTCTTCAGTCAAGGCTTGGAGGAATACGAAGCTAGGTACTCTTTCATTGAAAAGCATGTCCTTGCAGTGATTAGGAGCTTAAAGAAATTCAAGCACCTAGTCTCAAACAACAAGATCCAATTGTTGGTCTCTCATGCAGAGTCAAGGACTTCCTTCTAAACAAGGATTTGAATGAGAAACGTGCAGGATGGATCACTCGTGTCATGGAATATGACATCGAAATTAAGGTCACTAAGCTAGTACGTGGAAAAGGACTATGTGAACAACTAGCTTTGAGTCAGAAAGTTGAAGCAGGTGATGAAAAAGAGACTACCTTGGTACTACAGGATGGTCAAGAACAGGAAAATGATGATGTGCCTACTCCTTGTTGGACTCAGAATATGATACACTTCCTACAAGTAGGCCTATGCCCTCAGAAATGAGAAAAGCAAAGAGGAGATACTTTAGATTACAAGCTATTCCATATGTGCTTGTTGATGGTGTTTTGTTCAAGAAAGACATCAATGGAGTTCTATTGAGGTGCATTGGGATAGGTCAAATTGAGAGGGTGTTACGAGATTTTCACGATGGAGATTCTGGAGGACATTTTTCCCCACGAGTAATAGCTCTCAAGATAATGAAGGTAGGGTATTATTGGCCCACGGTGTTCAATGACTGCTATACATGGATAAGAAAGTGTAAGAAATGTGCACTCTTCACAGGAAAAGAAAGACTAGCAGCGCTTCCATTGCACCCAATTTTGGTTGACCAACCATTTATGCAATGGGGATTGGACTTCATTGGGGTCATAAATCCAAACTCAAGCCAAGGCCACAAGTGGATTCTCATGGCAACAGACTATTTCACCAAGTGGACTGAAGCAATAGCGCTCAAAGAAGCAAATGAGTCTAACATACTAGACTTTTATGAAGGAATAGTGACCAGGTTCGGTGTGCCGGCCACTATCATATCAGACAATGCATTGGCATTTATAGGTTCCAAGATTACAGAATGGGATGTCAAGAATGGAATCTACTTGAGCACCTCTTCCAATTATTACCCATAGGGTAATGGACAGACAGAGTCCACGAACAAAAATTTGCTAAGAATCATCAGGAGGACTCTGGATGAAAATCAAAGAACATGGCATACCAAGCTAAAATCAGCATTATGGGCTGACAGAATAACACCAAAGAGGTCTACAGGTAATTCCCCTTACAAGTTGGTCTATGGGAAAGAGGCAGTATTGCCTATATCATTAGAACTGCCTGCATTGGAATTCATCAAGTTGGAGTTGGCTGAGTTCGAACCAATGGAGGCCAGGTATGCAGAGTTGATGGAATTGGAAGAAATTAGAGAACATGCAGTTCAAACAATTGAGAAAGATCAGGCCTTAGTAAAAAGATGGTTTGATAAGAAAGCAAGAGCAAGGACCTTCCAGGAAGGGGACCTAGTTCTGAAATGGGATGCAGATCGGGCAAAACCAGGAAGGCATTCCAAGTTTGATGCCATTTGGAGTGGCCCCTACATGGTCACGGGATGTAAGAATAGTAATGCCTTCCAATTGTCTACTTTGGATGGAGAAGAACTCCCAATTCCGGTTAACGAAATCTATCTTAAACATTGCTACTGAAAAGAAAAGATTTACCCTTGTAAATATTAGTCTAGATTTCATTTCCTCTAAGTGCGTATGCACATTGTCTTGTTGTAGTTAGGTTTCAATTTCCCTAAGTGCTTTGGCACAAGTTTTTTTTTGCTCCTAGGTTAGATTTCTATAGTTCAGTGTGCTCTCGGAGAAGGAGTTGCGGTATCAGGCTCGGGATCAGATATCAGGTTGGTTTCAGGTTATTGCTTATGACTCCATGCCCAATGGATCGCTAAAAGGCCATTGATCTTCTACCTAGCAGGCAGGTGATCCCGTTGAGTCGCCAAATTGTTGTATATATCTCCCAAGAGAAAGCATGTTGGAGGGTTCCAAAACCCGACATATAAAGAAAGCATGTCGGAGGGTTAAAACCCAAAATATAGAGAAAGCATGTCGGAGGGGTCAAAAACCCGACACAAAAGGAAATTTCAGGTTTCGGGTTTCGGGAAACATGAGACATGAAGCATGAAAATCGCAAGGCATGTCCTGATGCTTGAGAGTTTTGAAAACCCGAAAACATTTCCTAGGACAATCGGGTCTTGGAGTCGGGAAAACATGTCGGGAAAACAAGTCGGGAAAGCATGGGGCAAAGACATGTCGAGCCACCTTCCAAACCCAATGCACATGCAAGTCTGATTTCCGAACCCGAAGCAAAGGAAATCTTGGAAATACCTGCGTGCAGCAGTGTGTTTCGGGAAAACACAAGCATCAAACACATGTCGAGGCACCCTCCAAACCTGATGCAAATGCAGAGGAGAACCCCGAACCCGACAGGCAGAAGACCCTGACGTGGGAAATAAGATAGTTCGCCATTTTTGGGTTTGTTGGGGTTCTTACCTACTGCCATAATGAGATGAGTTAGGTGCAGTCTTGGAGGTGGTTGGGGCAGATTTCGAATTCTTCTTTTCTCCCTCATTTTTTCCTCATATAAATTGTAAGGAGGGGCTTCTTTCAAAAGGTTGGACATTCTTGTTCTTGCCCCTCCCTTTTCTCTTTCGGAGTGGAATTGTGGAGTTCAAACCTCCCATTTAAAATTGTAAATGCAACTTTGCCTCTTGGCATTTTGTAGTGTTTTGTGCCAATCTTTGGAGAAAATAATACATGTTTGTGGATGATTATCAACCCTTTCTGTGTTAATTTGCATCCCCTTGACCTTTCACTGTGAATTTGGTTACCTGTGCATGATCTTGCATTGCATTTTAATGGCTTGTGTTTATCGGCAAGACAGTTGTTTCTTCATTCCTCGGTGCATCACCTTTGTAGTTTAGATTTTATTTTTATGCATTTTCTTACCTTGTCTCCTTGGCAAGTTAGATTAGGTTTTTAGTAAACCCTCTGCATTTTATTTGTGCATCTGAACAGAGGAATAGGAACCGGCCTTCATCTGGAGAGCTTTTCCGATTTCGCAAGGTCCCACACTTGGGAAAAGCTCCATGTTATGCAATCGCACTGAGAGTCTCAACCCATCGAGTTGCAGAGTCCTAGGGGTGCTGCGATTCGCCATCAACAGTACATAGGCGCGTAAGGTGCCAGTTAAAGAAAGGTGCACAAGGAAAAAATGTGTAAGGTAAGGGTTTAGAAAAGGGTTTAAGGAATTATGTGGCACGTGCGCGTGCAGAGAAAAAACCAAGGGTTCATGACTTAGACAAATTAGACGTTTGGGGTATAAAACATGAAAAGTATGACCCGAATGTGTGTGGATAAGTCACAAACTTGATGACAGAGTTGGCCTAGGAAGGAGCATGCCTGCGGTAGAATATTCTAGAAGCACATCATGGGATAAAGTGGGAAGCTCAGGCCTAGAGGAGCATGCTCACATGGAGGACCACATTTAGACACTTGACATCATATCTAAGGGTGTTGGAGGATGAGTTGGTAGTCTAGAAAAGCTATAAATAAAAGAACCTACAAAGTAAACAAAGAGACTTAGAGTGTGGGCGGAGCTCTGTAGAAATACTGCAAGAACTTTGTTAATGGATAGTTACATTCAAAAAAGGATGTATTGAGCATGGGAATGTAATTTTATTTTTGGTAGCTTAGTTACATAATTCCAATTGCAATGCATGACCGAGGTCTACTTCTCTCGTGACACTGTTATGGCTCCATGGGTGTAATGAGGTTACACTGTTATATATACATGAATATCAATGATTCTGATGCATACTTCTCTCTCATAAGTTCTCTTTCCTTTTATGCTAAGTATGGATGCTTGTATGTTTCTTTTTGATATGATACATGTTATAGATTCTATTAAGTACTCTATCTAAAATGACTGCAAGGATCTAGAGGTCGTTCTAAGCTCTATGGTTCTTGTATGTCCTAAACCCATTTGAAAGTCTTTTAAACAAAAATCATAGATGATGTTTCCCACTAAACTCACATAAAAGAGAGACTCGACACCCGCGCATGCCTCGGGTGAGCACCCACTTTCGTTGGGTGATAGGCTAGTGTGCATGGGGTTCCTTTCTTTTATGTTAAGGGTAAAAATGACTACATCTTGGTTCTATTGCAGGACCTCTTTTCAAAGTTATAGTGGGAATTAGCATTCATCATGGTCTGTGTAGTGAGTAATGACAGAGTGGTTAACTTTGGAGAGTGTTGAATCATGGTTTAAGAGCATGGAGGATGAATTCACTTAGAGATTCAACACTGGACCTGAGTTTAATGCACGTAGATGGGTAGAAGAGAACCTCTACCATGATCTGTATGAGAATTTTTTCTACTGCTTCCTAGTGGAACTGTATGAATGGCTCACAACCTATGCATCTAGATCAAGTTGGCATTATGGATCACATGTGTGGACCTAAGAAGAATACCAGAGGCTACAAGATGCAGATCTAATGTGGACCCATGTTGTGGATCATTGGTGGAAAGGAGTATTGGCTAGCTACACTCTGGAGTATGCCATTTCCACATATTCTTGTCTCGGAGGTCAGCGAGTTTGATTTTCTCGTGGGAGCCAGAGGATCGTTTCTATGAGCTGTCCCTCGGCTATGAAAATATTGATGGTTACCATGAGTTTAGAGTCATTCCCAATGGCCACTAAACCATTATGAGCACTCAAGCGAGGAAGCTAAGGTGGAGGAAGATGGCAGATGTTGCGATGGAGAAAGATAACGAGGAAAGATGACTCAAGTATGGTGAAACACGTGAAAGGGAGATTACTAGACAACACGAGGTTACATGTGTGATGGATATTTGGTGGCGAGATGTTATGGGAAGGATTTGAGGTTCACGCAGAGGATGTGGAACCTGAGTAGTCTGTGCGACCGCATCTTGGCAAACACATAAGAGAGACCCCTCCAGCTTTTGATGAGATTTTGTCATGTGGAGAATGAAGAGTCTGTTGGCGTGCATTTGAGCCCACATAGTGATCGACCACAGTGCTTGGTTTTCCAGATTAGGAAAAATATTACCGGTCTAGTTGGTTATATTGAAGTGATCGGTCACACCCGGGAGGTGTAATTTATCATTTAGGCCTTCTATGGCTGCAAACACCAACCCAATGTTAGGACTTTTTGGGCAAGGTATAGAAACACAAAATTTTGGTCTCACATCTGGGTGTGCCATGGGGTATACTATTGGTAATGGGGCATTATCATAGATTGAGGGTGCAGCTCGGTCGAACTGTGGGGACCTCTTGACATGACCACCTTAGGACCTGGTGGGTCTAGTGGATCTAGTGGTTTAGGACCTGGTGGATCAGGTGGTGGAGAAAACATAGGTGGAAACCAAGGCTCTAGCTTAGGAGGATTCGGGCCCCAACCAGCCCCACAAGTTTTATTTGAAATGTCTCTACATTTACCTAATTACAGAGGTATTGAGGATGCTACGGAACATGTTCACAAGTGTGAACTGCTATGGCATGCAAAGGGTAGCACAACCCCAAAACAAAATGCTAGTCAGTTTGAAACCACGTTACAAGGGCACACATATAGTTGGTATAAGAAGTATGACCCTCATTAGATAGTAGTGGACTATACTACTTTAAAGAATGTATTCTTGGTAGAATTCCACATTCCTGAGTTTGAGTAGAAGAGCATCAAGTGCTTTGAAGGAGATTCAACAAGGAATGACAGAGAGTGTGTGGGAGTATGATGCACGCTTTAAAAATATCTTGTCTAAATTATCATATGATATTCACCCTTCACATCATGCTTAGTGGTTTATTGGAGGGTTGATCACTCCTTTTAGAAGGGCCTTATCTCATAAAACTTTTACAGAGACATGCACAAGGCATTGGAAGATTCTCTGTGTGCAAGGATGTTGGTAGTGTTGATACTAGCATTAGCCCGTTCCTGGAGGCTTAGATTATTGCTATGGCCAAGTAGTTGGAAAAGTTGTCTGTGAACTCAGCCCATGAGACTCGCAGTGGTTTGTGGTGCAAAGATTGTGAAGTAGAGGGGCACGTTAAGGATAATTTCCCCGGAGGACAGTACGTGCCGTGGCAATAGATTGTGAAATTTGTCATGGGGACCATGATGCGAGTAAGTGCCCCTTGCTGTAGAACATAATTCGGAAGAATGTATCCTTTTACTGCAATATTTACACCTCTACAACCCATGATACTAAGGACTGTAGGCTCATTGATCAAATCTATGAGGCCATTGATCATGGGGTGTGCCAAACCAACGTTATCAGTAGTTCCAAGGGTGATGATCATCGTTATGAGGAGCGCACAGATGGAGGCATGTGTGGAAGAGGTTTTCAAGGAGGATTCCATGGTCATATTAAGCTGCAGAGGAGAAAGGATCGAGTTTCCGCGTGGAACTTGTTTCAACTATGGATCTACAGATCATTACAAATGTGAATGCCTAGATTTGTTACAGTGCTCGTGGTGTGGAAAGAAGAATAAGTATGAGGAGTTCCTAGAATTGTTTGAGCACATGAATCAGCAACATTAGAAAGACAAGGACATTGTAATGGTCAATATTAAGAAGGTAGACACCCAGTGGATGCCTCGGGTAACATGGGATGTAGGTTTGGAGCCTGTCTTGGTAACAACAAGGGCAGAAGCCACACACACAAGAGAGATACCAAGACAGAAGAACCTGGTTTCAAGGGAGGAAGTAGTTCATGGAAAGTATCCAGACCCTACGCATCAGAAGGAGGTGTATCAAGACACTATGGATGTCATTCAGAGTTTACAAGGGGAAATCCAAAGTGTCTAAAGGAGCAATCTAAGAGGGAGGAATAAGGAAGGAGAGTTAAGGCACCAAAGGATGACCTAGATGAGGTCAAGGAGGTGTGTAAAATGCTAAGGCAAGAGAATATCATTCCCTTGCTAGGATCATGGTTGAGAGAGAAGGTACCATGCATCGAAGGAGAGCATGAGAGGCAGGTCTTGCACACAAACCTTCCCCTCACAACCTTGACTATGACAAGGAGATCACGTTGAATGTAGTTGTAGATGGATGGCTCCTTAGTAATATCCTCATTAACACTGACACGAAGGTTAATGTTCTAACTTTGGATGCATGGCATCAGATGGGAAGACCTGCATTACAACCATCTTCAAATGTGTTGTATATGGCAAACAAGACTAAGGCGATTCCCATCGGTGTTTTAAAGGATGCAACTATTAATATCCAGGGAGCTAAGTTTACTTGGGACTTCGAAGTCTTAGCACTCTGTCGACACTAAAATTTTCCTCCATAATTTCTATTTCATTAATGTATGTATTAAGAATAGGATGTTATTAAGTATAATTAGTAGTAGCATCTGATAGAAGATAACGGTGTCTTGCCGATACACGCGCCTTGATAATGTATAGTACGGTAACAATCAAAGTACAATAGGAATGTTGTGGTAAAAAGTAAATATTTGTCGTAAGTGGTTTGGTAATGTTAAAATGTCAAAGTTAGGGTAAGTAGAGAAGTAGGGTCTACATGATTAGGAATTAGAAATATTATATTGGTAATAAGGACAAGGAGTGAGGTCATAAATATTTTGTGTATTTTATTTGTAAAAAGTCTAAAAATGTGGAACCCATGTGAAATGATAAGGTTTATCTTATCTTAAAAGATAAGCTTACATGTAAAGATAAGAGTTAACGTATGGAATATGATTCGTCAGAGTATATTTCTTATCCTATCTTAGAGATAAGGTGGATAAGCCTGAAATTTCTATAAATAGAGAGGCCACCCCCCTCATTTAACATAGAAGGAAGTAGTGAGAAATATTGTATAAGAAAGTGTGTTAAAGAAGCCATTAAGAGGTGTAATTGTGAAGTTTCTCCCATAGTTATTGTTGGAAGGCAAGTGGAGTTGGTAACACTTGAAGTACCTCATGGGTGAGATTGTAACAATTTCATGTTGATAATATAATTTACACTTATATTTCAGATTTTTCATCATTCCTTTATATCATAGTCTATGGTATTCTTGTGTTATGTCTGTTATTGTGTTTCCAGATTACTTCCACCAAACTAAAAGCTATGCATTAGTAAATAATCATAGCATGAGGATTTCTTGGTGGAGAATTATCATAGACCGGATTGGTGATGACAGCTCACCGAGGAAGACAATTTCCCAACACTACTTGGGCATCCATGGTGTTACAAGAACAATGCGAGACCTTTGGTTCAACAAAGGGTACACCAACTTTGAAAACAAGGAGCATCAGGTCATTATACCACTGGCTGATGGGAATTCGACACCCTATATTTAACCTTTGGGGGAAGAAGTTCTGGACATGATATACGTGTGCTTAATCAGGGACCCAAAGATAATACATCCTACAAACGGAGTTATCCAGTTTAAGGATGCTCAGTCAGTAAGTGATACCACCATTATAGCATTAGATAATTAGGTGTGGGGAACTTATGAATTGATGGGATGATAGTTGAGAGGGCCAATGACAAAGGTAAAAAGGTGCACATAGTTCGGCACCTAGGAGGAAAAGAACTACCCAAGTATTCAGGAGGAGCCTTCCCTGAGATCTTTCTGTAGGAGGTGGAAGCTTAGTGGAAGGATGAGAAGGAATGGAGAGGGATGCTAAGTTATGTCCTACTCGGCATAGTGGCATGGTGGTGGGCTACACATCAAGAGAGCCTTTTGGAATGGCGCAAAGTAAGAATTGCTCTCTGTTAGATTCTCTAGGAGTAATGTGCCCACCGCCATCAAGGACTACCATGGGAAAGAGCCCGCATATTTCCATATCTAGGAGTATGAACGGATCTCGGAGAGAAGGCATGAAATATTTTCCACCATCCCTATGGGTGCATAATTTGTATTGTGCATACACTCGCAGGTTTACGCACGTGCATGGTACATTCATTTAGAGACATGCCACCAGACAGAGGAACCGACAAGAGCTCGTGGATGACATTATTCAAATATTTGAGTATCAGAGTACCAAGCCATTAGTTGATAAGGCATTGTAGGGTATCAAGTGCCTTACCATGGGGGATAGTGCCATGGTAGAAGATAGGCTATTGGAGTTACTGGGTGGAACAAGTTTGGGGGTGCAATTTGAAGAAGAAGTAGAGGAAACAAAAGAGTTATAGCTTGAGTGCACGTGCTTGGAAAAGGAGAAAGGAAAGTTGGTGTATGTGATTGATGGAGATCAACTGGAAAGCTTGGATGTTATCCATTCCTTAGGGACGTGTGAGGTAGTGGACAATGCTGATACTCACGCGCACGCCTACCATGAGCCCTTAAAGACAAAGAAGGTTAACATCGGTTCAAGAGAAGAACCTAAGGAAGCTATTATTGGAGATTCTTGGTGGAGAAGGAAGTATCTAAGATCATTGATCTATTGTGTGAATTTGAGGATTTATTCCCACGCTGGGTACCATGAGCTCAAAGGCATTCACCATTCCTTGGGGGAGATGAAGATAAAGTGAAGGACATAGTGCATGCCCGGTCAGGAAGAGGCCCTACCGGATGAATCCCAATTTACGCGTGAAGGTTAAGGAGGAGATAGAAAAAATGATAGCTTCTAGGATCATTGAAGTAGTGGAGGAATCAGAATGGATAAGTTTGATGGTAATCAACATCAAGAAGGATGGGCGGATTAGGATCTACGTGGATTATAGGGAGTTGAACATAGTTTGTGTCATTGATCCCTTTCTAACCCCCTTCACTGAAGAAATTTTGGATTTTTAGGGTACCACCAAGTCTGGATTACAAAGGAGGACCAGGAGAAGACAACTTTCACCAATGAGTGGGAAGTTTTGCATACACGGTCATGCCCTTTGGGTTGAAGAATGTGCCTGCTATTTTTTTGTGCATAGTGGTGCAAGCATTCCAGGATTTCATCCATAAGTTTCTTTAGGTCTATTTGGATGATTGGATAGTGTATGGTCTAGTTAAAGACCATTGTGACAATTTAAGGTTAATGTTTGAGAGGTGTAGGCAGTTGAGGATATCCCTCAACATTAAGAAGTGTGTGTTTTCTACACCCTTTGGGACTTTATTGGGGCATATCATATGTAAGGAGGGCTTGCTGGTAGATCTCACTAAATTTGTAGTTATTGTGGGGTTAGGGGAGCCTACTAGCTAGAGCGCAGTGCATGGATTCCTTGGGCATATGGGTTATTATAGGAAATTCATCAAAGGGTATGCCAGGATCGCCGCGCCTTTAGAGGAGATGCTTAGACATAAAAGTGCCTTCCATTGGGGAGAGGCGTAACGCAGAGGGTGTTTGATACATTAAAAGATAGGCTTGTCACCGCACCTATATTACGTTTTCCCTCTTAGGACAAGCCCTTTCATGTCCATGTAGATGCCTTAGGGACTGCTATCGAAATAGTGCTTGTATAGCTAGGTGAAGGAATTGTTGATCATCCTCTATGTTTTGCAAGCAGGAAGTTGACACTAGCAGAGCATAACTACACCACAACTGAGCGTGAGGCATTGTCAATGATCTATGTGCTTTTCAAGTTTAGACAATATCTATTGGCAACACCCTTTGTGTTTTACACCGACCACATGGCATTAAAGTATTTGGTGAACAAGCCTATTCTATAAGGGTGCATATGTCGGTGGGTGTTGTTGTTTCAAGAGTTTGAGTTCACTATTGTAGTGAAGCCTAGGAAAAGTAATTGTGGACCTGATCATCTGTCGAGAATTGATTCAGGGAGGACACACAAAGTATTAAGGAGACAATTCTAGATGCGTAACTATTTAGGTTGCGGCGTGTGCCCTCGGATTTGGAAGAGATTGCAGTATTTTTAAAGGAAGGTGTGGTGCCAGAAGGAATGAAGACATTAGAGAAAAAGTAGTTAGCCATACGCGCCGCGCCCTACATGTTAATCAGTGGAGACTTATACAAGTTGGGATGTGATGAATTTTTACGCAAGTGTGTATTAGAGAATGAGTGCCTAGCCATCATGAAGGAAGCACACGAAGGAAGTGCAAGTGGGAATTATGCAGTGATGTGACCACATGTAAGATATTAATGAAAGGTTTGTGGTGGGAAACCCTGTACAAGGATTGTAAAGACTATTGTAAAGCGTGTGACCATTGTCAATGCATTGGAAAACCAGAAAGAGAGATGAAATGCCTTTGTGCCCTATCCCTAGCATGGAACCTTTTGAAAAGTGGGCAATAGAATTTGTAGGCCCTATTGCACCAGCGACACGTAGGACTGGGTCACGCTATGTCATCACTTACACGGATTATTTGACCAGGTGGGTAGAGGCAGCCCCGACTAAAGATTGCATAGCAGCCATAATAGCAAGGTTCTTGTGGGAGAACATTATCACGAGGTATGGATGTTTGTTGAGTTTGACCAGTGATAGGGGTATGCATTTCTTGAATGATACCATGAGGATCCTGTTAGCAGAGTTCATGGTGGCTCATCACAATACTATGCCCTATCACCCACAAGTAAATGGAACCACGGAAGCATTAAATAAAATACTCAGTCATACCTTGACCAAGATTTGTGATGTCGAAAGATAAGATTGGGATGACAAAGTATCGTAGTATTGTGGGATTACAGAAAACGTATAAAAGGTTGAATAAAGAAACACCATTTTAGTTGGTGTTTGGCATGGAAGCTATTCATTGGTTGAATTTATGTTACCTTCTTTGCGAATAGCGCACGTAGGAGGATTGGTTGATGAGAAAGTGTTGGAAGAAATAATTGAGGAGTTAATGAAATTAGATGAGAGATGATCACTCACTAGGTGGAGCCAAACAATAGAGAAAGCAAAGCAAAAATCTTGGCATGATCACCACATTAGAAACAAGAAGTTTGAGGTTGGGCAGATGGTTTACTATATGATTCTAAGTTTTTGCACCATCCTGGGAAGTTGAAAGTCCATTGGTTGGGTCCTTACACAATCTTGTACATCCTTGATTTGGGCACGTGCTAAGTTACAAGCCCTGGATGGGACAAAGTTTCTGGACACTTCAATGGGAGTAGGTTGAAGCCCTACTATAAATAAGTCTTCTTGGTGTTTGTAAATAAGGTAGTTTTGCCAGTTAGTTTAGAATTTTCCTTTATGCATTTCTTTTCTTGTGTTTCCCTTTCGCATTGTTGTTTTGTTTTGCGCCTTGGGCACCGGTAACCTTATTACTAATTTTTGAGAATTTGTGAGTGTGTAGAGGACCGTGCATCGTTTTAAGTGTGGGGTGGAGTAATGTGAAGGAGCACATGGTTAAAGTGCCAAGGAATTTTGAATTAAAAAGCCCAGTTGAATGACCCGAGTTGAAAGAGGTGTATGGAGAGAAAAGATAGAAAAAGATGGTTGGTGCCAAGATAAAGCTACTTATAGATCCCATGTACAAAGGAGGAGAAAGCGCATTAAGCAACATGAGGTAGGCAAGAGCAAAAATTAGGACAAAAGAAGTGCCTTTGGTGCTGGTTTTACATGGTTAAGAGTTTCTTGTTAGGTTGGATTGGTTGTGTGCCAGAAGGTTGGAGGATTTTCTACACAGGTTGGGCGCATGAGGGAAAGTGCTTAAGTCAGGATTTGTTTGAAAAATCTGCATTAAATGAAGAAAGTACGATGGTAGGTGAAGTAGAAATTAATGTTCAAAAAGGGAAAAATATAAATAAGGGGGTCAAGACACTTCATTTTTCACTTTGCGTATAAGAGAACGAAGCACTTTTTACACCTTTGTAAACTAGGGCTTCCAAAAAATTGATTCGTGTGAAGAAAAATTTGAAAGGATTGAAGCATGAGTAGCTAGTTTAGATTTGTGAACCAGGAGGAAGGGATTTCATGGGTGTGGGAGAAAGTGTGAGAAGACGTTGTCTTGTGAAGGGATCCTAGCTAGGGTTTGAATAACTAGGGCACGGGTGTGAGTAATTTTCTTCACAAGTTCGAGATCTAGGGTTGGAGAGAACGGAAGAAAAAAGTAACATAAGTGATTGAAGTGGGTAGAAGACCTAGAAAATGGCACCCAAGAAACCAACTAGTACACCCAAGAAGGGAAAAGGAAAGGGAAAGGGCAAGCAACAAGAAATTGAAGCAAGCACAAATGAGGAATGGTATGCAGAAATGTAGTACCCAGATGGAGTGTTGTTGGGGAAGGAGTGGGAGTCCCATCTTAGGGATATGTCTGTAAATGATTATAATCATTGGACAAGAACAATTGAAAAGGATTTAGCATTGGAGTTAGTGCACCCAACAAACAAGAGGATGGAAGAAGGTTTGCGCATATATAATGATGATGTAAAGGTCAAATTAGAGAAGACATGGTTACTACAACTCTTTGAGTTGCCCTACTTTGGGAAACCTGAGTGATTGTATCAGGGGTTTGATGTCACACGTGCATGAGGACTATTTTTACTTCACGGGGCGTAAGATGCACATAACTCCCTAGCTCATTTCACATTTCACAGGCCTCATCTATGAAGGAGATGGGTTGGAAGATGACTTGACAAACAAGGAAGCGATTAAGGAAACTATTGCCACTCTTGCTTGCAAAAAGGGGTCAAGGTATTATGATGTTGCAAACATCAAGGATCTAGTAATGAAGATGGTCACGCACCTGGTGTCAAAGATAAATGGCCAGGAGAGATGGAATCAAGTCAGTAAGCCATGGTTAAACGTTTGCTAGAAAGATTTCAGAGGGCACCATCTATAATTTTTTTCATTCATCGTGGATGAAATTATCAACTGCATGAAGGAAGGTGACAGGATCCTTTTTGGAAATGTACTACCGAACATCGTGTTCTCGAGAGATAGGGATACCAGATGCATCAAATAAGTTTGTATGGGAGTACCATGATGAAGACCCCTCGCCCACTAAAAGATTTGAGAAGTACACTTGTGACACTATGACAACAATGCACAAGGCGTGCTTGGAAAATTGGTACACGCGCTTAAGGAACACATTCGAGGTAGAATGGAGAATTCGAACAAGCGCCTGGTGTACTAGGGAGAGGCAGAATTTGTTGTGTACCAACATTACTACCTGGGTAGATTCAAGTTAATAGATGAATCATGGAGCCCATGGTGTAAGCTCCCCTTTTCCTTCACACTCAAGTACTTCCAAGTGGGAGTAAATAGGTTCAAGGAGTCCAAAAAGTTTAAGTTGGACCTTGGTAGTTTGGACAAAGACCACAAGGAATTATGTAAAGGGTTGGTCTACCCTAGAAAGCATGTGTACATAGAGTGGTACGTGTCACATGAAGTACAAAATGACAAGGCCCATGACTCTGCCCATTGTAGGAGGATCCACAACGCGTGTTTACATTCGCATAAGGCCCAAGTTGGAGAAGGGAACATACCTAGAGAATGAGGTATCTATACCTCAGGATCCAACTAGGAGGAAAATACCCGCACCCAAATGGGAGGAAAAATAACTAGAAAATAAAATCCCAAGTGTGGTGGAGACACAGGAAATAGGTTCCCCCAGACAAGTGCAGAACCAGCACGTACGCACACAAGAAAAAGGTCGTAATAAGAGAAAAGACTCTAGAACCAGAAGAACCATCAGATAAGGAGTCATTAGAAGAAGAAATAGAGTCACCTACACTGGAATCTCTGGTTAGGAAAAAGTAGAGGGTAGAAGAGGAGACCACCTCGGAAGAAGCTAGAAGTATGGGCAAGTACATAGGAGAGAAGGATGGTAGTGAGGAAGAAGTAAGTGGGGAAGAGGACCCCGGGAAAGATCAAGGGATGCCTGTTTTCAATATACATGATTTAGAGGAGGAAGACATAGAAGAAGAATGAGGGTTCCTTTTTGTGCGACACAAGAATAGCTAGGTAGGAGGAAGCACCAGGACATGGGAAAATATGAAGAGGATAATGCATAGAGGTAAGAGGTTCCAAGCTCAAAGCACAAGAGAAAATGGACAAGGTGAAAAATAAGAGGAGACAAGGGACATTGAGAACTTGGTGGAGGACAAGGTGGAGCACAACGCTAAGCCAGTGATGAACAAGGATAAGGAGAGTGCGGAAGAGGAACATGGCAACACTAAAAGCCTGATTTTAACTATAAGTATACCCAAGGGTATGCACACGAGAGGAAGGCACGCAGAGGGGGGGAGGACAGAGATGGGTTATATTGATGACCACAAGAAGGTGTTTTACATGTGGTTCTAGAGTACACTTCCAATGGAGGAGCTTGTATGCATGTCATCTTTCGACAAAGAGGCTACCTACCTGCGGATGAGGAAGATGATCTCTTGGGAAATTGAGTCCCACCTTGATGAACCAGAGTTTGAGGTAAGCTAGGGGAAATAGTAACATTGCCAAGACTAGGAGAAGATAACCCAGTGGTGGATGCCTAGCAGCTCTCAGATGAATAATTAAGAAACATGCTTAACAAAGTCTCCATTGAGTTAGAAGCTAGACTCTTCGGGAAAAATGATAGGATCAGGGATCTGGAAGGGGAGCTAAAGGAGAAAGAGGAAGAGCTAGCCACATTAACCAAGGATTTGTGCTAGGAAAATTTAATCAACACCCAGTGGCAATGGGAATTGAAGGATGAAAAGGCCAAGGTGAGCACTATGTAAAAGAAAGTAGAATCCATCAACGGGGCCATACTATTAAAGCATTCGGACCTGACATCACCCGCACAGAAGTATGGATCTGCATTGGGATGCTTAGAGGATTTGATAAGGGTCCTCACCATGGAAAGATATCCACCAACTTTAGAGTCTACAGAGGAAGTGGCAGCATGTTTAGAGAAGGAAGATGAGTTGAAGATCATAACACTCATTACAGAGTACACCAAAGTGCTTGCTGATGTAAGAGTTGCTTCCCGGACCACTGAGGCCACATATGAAAATTGTGTGGATAGAGACAAAGTGGCAGGCACCTTGGTTTCCACTCATGAAGTAGAACTCAAGGAGTTATAGGAGAACAAGGGGAATAGGGTGTAGAGAGAAAAAATCCTTTCCGAGGTTAAGAAGAAATCAGAGGCCATTGAAACCTTAAGGGTTTCAATCAAAAACTAGTTGAAGGAGCTATATCCGTGTATCACACAAAGAATGGATGTGTTAGAGGATATATGTAAGGAGTTGGAGAAGATCATGGATACTATGAGCGCATAAGGAGATGGAATAAATTTTGGGGGTAAGCCCTTGGTGATGACCTCTATTAAAGAGTGTAGGATGAAGTCAATGCCTAGAATAAATTAGAGGCCGACTTGCAAAAGGATTTTCCCAGTCTATTGCAGTGATTCTTTCACTCTCCCATTCTTTCTTCTTTCCCATTATTTCATCCTCTTATTATTTTTCCTAGGCATAAGCCTATTTTTATTCTTTCTCTCACTAAGGGAAGTGTTCCCGGATGGAGAACAGGCATAGTGTGGGGTGATGTTGGGCCCCTAGAATATTGACTAAGTACAAAAGGTGCGTAGGCACACAAGGTCCCAGTTAAAGAAATGTGCGTAAGGACAAAGTGTGTAAGGCAAGGTTTTAGAAAAGGGTTTAAGGAATCCCGTGGCGCATGCGATGCACGTGGATAGAACCAAGGGTTTGGGACTTAGACAAATTGGACGTTTGGGGAAGAACACATGAAAAGCATGACCCGATTGCGCGTGGATAAGATGCCAGCCTGGTGATAGGTTGGCCCAGGAAGGAGCATGCCTATGGTAGAATCTTCTAGAAGCACATCATGGGATAAAGTGGGAAGCTCAAGCTTGGAGGAGCATGCTCACATGAAGGACCACATTCGAGATACTTGGAATCGGATCTCGAGGGCTTTGAAGGATGAGTTGGCAGTCCAAAAAAGATATAAATATAAGCACCTACAGAGTAAACAGAGAGACTTAGAGTGTGGGTGGAGCTCAGAAATACTACAAGAACTCTGTTAATGGATAATTGCATTCGGGAAAGGATGTATTGGGCATGGGGATTGTAATTTTCTTTTTGGTAGCTTAGTTACATAAGTCCAGTTATAATGCATGACTATAGTTTGCTTCTCTGTGACACTCTGTAATGGCTCCATGGATGTAATGAGGTTACCTGTTATATATACATGAATATCAATTATTCTGATGCATACTTCTCTCTCATGAGTTCTCTTTCCTTTTATGCTAAGTATGGATGCTTGTATGTTTCTTTTTGATATGATACACGTTATAGATTCTATTAAGTACTCTATCTGAAATGACTGCAAGGATCTAGAGGCTGTTTTGAGCTCTATGGTTCTTGTATGTCCTAAACCCATTTGAAAGTATTTTAAACACAAATCATAGATGATGTTTCCCACTTAACTCACATAAAAGAGAGACTCGGCACTGCGCATGCCTCGGGTGAGCACCTAGCTTCCGTTGGGTGATAGGCCAATGTGCATGGGGTTCCTTTATTTTATGTTAAGGGTAAAAATGACTATATCTTCCTATCATCCGTGAAAGCGGGTGCTCACCCAAGGCACGTGTGGGTGTCAAGTCTCTCTTTTATGTGATTTTAGTGGGAAACATCATCTATGCTTTATGTTTAAAATACTTTCAAATGGATTTAGGACATACAAGAACCATAGAGCTCAGGACGGCCTTTAGACCCTTGCAGTCATTTCAGATAGAGTACTTAACAAAATCTATAATGTGTATCATAACAGAAAAGAAGCATACAAGCATCCATACTTAGCATTAAAGGAAAGAGAACTCATGAGAGAGAAGTATGCATCATAATCATTGATATTCATGTATATATAACATGTAACCTCATTACATCCATAGATCCATTACATAGTGTCACAGAGAAGCAAACTACAATCATGCATTGCAACTGGACTTATGTAACTAAGCTACCAAAAATAAAATTACATTCCCCATGCCCAATACATCCTTTCCTGAATGCAATTACCCATTAATAAATTTCTTGTAGTATTTCTACAGAGCTCGCCCACACTCTAAGTCTCTCTGTTTACTCTGTAGGCACTTGTATTTATAGCTTTTCTAGATTGCCAACTCATCCTCTAGCACCCTCAGATCCAATGCCAAGTGTCTGAATGTGGTCCTCCATGCGAGCATGCTCCTCTAGGCATGAGCTTCCCACTTTATCCCATGATGTGCTTCTAGAATATTCTACCATAGGCATGCTCCTTCTGGGCCAACCTATCGCCAAGTTGGCATCTTATCCACGCACAATCGAGTCATGATTTTCACGTGTTCTTCCCCGAACTTCCAATTTGTCTAAGTTCGAACCGTTAGTTCTGTCCATGTGCATTGTGCATGCCATGGGATTCCTTAAACCCTTTTCTAAAACCTTGCCTTGTGTGCTTTTTCCTTGCGCACCTTTCTTTAATTGGGACCTCTCACACCTTCACGCCTTTTGTAATTAGTCAATATTCTAGAGCCCAACATTCTTGATCATGAGGGGATGGGACAAGGAGTGTGAATGGATATTTTTATTGGACTTAGTATTTATAGTAAATGATACCATAAATAATTAATAAAAATAAAAGTGGTCTTCTTGGTGTTGGATTCAAATGAAACCACTTGTAGAAGTTTACATAATTCATTTCGAAGCTACGATCTAATTTTCACGTGATTCCACCCACTGGAACCTTGGGAAGTGAAGATGTGCCTCACTAAATTTTTGATGCTATGTCATTACAATCATGAATGGATTCCTTAAGTTTTTTAAAGAGTGTTCTTTCCCATCTTAGATTGCGATGAAATCAGCTTCATTGGAATAATTTTTTCTTCTAGACTATGTGTTATAATATTTAGCTTGATCCGTCTGTTAGAATGATGGAAATTTGAAGAAACAAAAGCTAGGGAAAAAATGAGGGTTTTGATTCCATTAAAAATCTAGGGCATCATTTAATATGTTGTCACTTGCTTCATGAAGGCATTTGTAAAAGAGGAAGATTGCAAAAAAATGTCACTCAAATACGTTTCTTGGATTGAGAGATATGGAATTTTTTGATTAGGACATGAAGTCACTCGAGACCAAAAAAATGGGCTTGGAAGCTTGAAAAAATGCAAAGTTCATGAAGTATTCTTCTACTACAATCATGAGAATATGGAGGAAAAATGAGAGGAAGAAAATGGAGGGAATAATTCCAGAAAAATTTCGACAACATTCTAGGTTTTTGAGCATATGGAGGAAGATCTTAAAAAAAATAACTTTTTGGTTTTTGTAAACACTTCATGGGGGAGGGGCACTCTTTCTTGTACCCATTTTACCTTGGAAAATGGATGAAAGGGATATTGAGTAGAAAAATTATGATACTTAGCAGAAGGTACATAAAAGGTTCATTCGTGGGAACATGGCGCGTTTAAAGGCGCATAAGGATAGGGAAGGAAACACGCACGAAAGACAAGGACAGATTCAGACTTAGCCATTTTTGGGATTACGGGCTATTTTTGAGATACCATGCGAGAGAACATAAACTGGATAAGGACTTGCGTGACACTCATAGGATATTTTTGGAAGAGCGTCTACTAAGCGCTTTGCATGGGTTTGCGTTAATAATAGAATTACTACTGCGCGATAACCGGTAGAGTTCTATTATTTGCGCACTTGCATGTGTGTCTTTATTGTAAAGGTGCGTGGCTATTTTTAGCATGCAACCTATTCTGGGAATTATGTAAGTAGTGAAGGGAAGTCCCCACCCTTATAAATATGTAGTAATCTACTTAGAATAGAGAGAGTGAGTAGTGAGCTATTATAGAGTTATCTTTGCTTGAGACTTGATGCACATATAAGTTTATGATATTGAATATTGTAAGAAGCTTCTATGTATTTACTGTGTTTAATATAATGGAGTGTATTGGCTGAATCAAGGTGTTAAATGTGAACATAACTAGTTACTGCATGGTTGAATTCATTATGGCTATTGATCAAATTCATTACTCTTTAGATCTAGATATAGAATATGCTCTGTAGAATGTTTATACTATTTATGGATCTGAATGCATTAACCCTTCATCATGTTTGCATCCTACATAAGCAAACATAAGGATGGGCATGATAAATTTGTGCACTTTGGATGAGTGCTCGTCTAGGATGAGTGATGTGCCGGCGCCTGTGTTATTTTGGTAAATTCTATTTGCATCATTGGTTCCTTTGTCGGGACCTTTTTTAGTTTTTTTTTAGGATGGTTCATGATGAAGATGTACCGATTGACCTTAGCAAGTGTTGAGGAGTGGATATAAGATCTTAAAGAAGAGTATGCATAGAGGTTCAACACTAGATTTGAGTTTGACACACGCACGTGGGTGGAACAAAATATGTATGATAGTTTGTATAAGAGATTCTTCGCTATTTTTCTGGTAGAAATGTATGAGTGGTTGGTTGCTTATGTGTTTAAAAGGAATTAGAGGTATCATGCACTTGTCTAAATGAAGGAATAATTTTAGGACCTTTATGATGCCGATCAGATTTAGACACGTGCTATGGATACTTGGTTTCATGGTGTTACGAACAACTATATTATGGAGTACTCAATTTCAATTTTTTCTTGCCCGGAGGTAGCGAATTCCATTTTTAAAGGTATTCCAAAGGAAATTACTTGCAAGGCATTCCAATTACAATTAATATATTGATGATGACACTAAATTTGGAAAGTAAACTGATGGCTAACTTAACCCCACCACACGTGGGGTTAGGAGTAGGTTTGGTGAAAGATGGCATACATAGCAGTAGAAAGGCAAAGGAAAGAAAGGTCGCTTAAGTATAATGAGGTGCACGAGAGGGAGATAGATAAGAAATGGGATGTTGCAGAGTGAATGGTGTTGAGGAGAGAGATGGATCATGAAGGATTTAGAGCACACGTAGAAGGTGTGGAGCTAGAGCATCAAGAAATCCCCCATTTAGGAAAGCATGACAGGGAACCCCCTCGGCATCACATGGAAGTGCTTCAATAGAGATGACTGGGTTGCATCTGAATCTACTTGGAAACCTCGTCCTTGAGCTTGGTTTTCTAATAACTAGTACGCCAAGTAGCTAATAAACTAATTTAGGTAGTGGGAGAGTAGGAGTAAGTCACATAATAAGTACATTGATGGTAGGGAAAAATTCTTCATTATTGTTTGGAGGTACCTTTTTAGGTGCATCATCCGCACAAAATTTGAGTGCCTAGAATTTTGGACTCACTTATGGGAGTGGAAACACTTTGCAAAATGTAGGGGTTCATTTCGGTACTCTTTGTTGGGACACAAGGAAGTACATCTTCTAGTCCGCTTCCAGCTACATGTAGAGGATCAAGAGGTATAGGTGGTTCAAGTTCCAGTGGATCTGGTGGTTATAGAGGTAGAGGTAACAAATGAGGTTCTGGATCAGGTGGGCAAGGTATGTACCAACCCTATGACATTTACATGGAGATGTCTCTTCATATTCAGTATAGGGGTATAGAGGATCTTCACTTGAGCACATGCACATGTGTGAAATAATGTGGCGTGTAAAAGGGATCATGACTTATGAGTGCAAGACAAGTCAATTTGCAACTAGTTGGTACAAGAACTTTCACCTTGAAAAAACTTGTGTAGATTATGTAGCATTCAAAGATACATTCCTTAAAGAGTTTCACATCCATGAGTTCAAGCGAGAAAAGTATAAGCGCACTCAAGGGTATTAAGTAAGGCACTATCGAGAGTGTCGGGAATATGATTCCCATTTCAAGACTCTGTTGTCTAAAATTTCTTATGATATCCATGCAAGCCAACATGTATAGTGGTTCATTGGAGGTTTGATCACACCTTTTAGAAGGGATTTGTCACATAAGACATACACTAATTTGTGCAAATCCTTGAAGCATCTTTGCATGCTAAGGTAGTTAGGAGTATAGACACTGGGGTGAGCCCATTTTTAGAAGCATAGATTACAGCTATGGAAAAGTAGATGGAGAAACTATCGGTGAACTCAGAACATGAGACACGCATGAGAATTTGGTGTACATATTATGAAGTAGAAGGGCACACCAAGGATAGTTGTTCCCATGCAGATCAATACGTTCATTATTACTAGACTGTGAGATATGCCATTTGAACCATGATGTTAGCCACTGTCCACTATTATAATGCACAATAAGGAAGAACATCTCTTACTATTGTAAATTTTATAGGTCCACGAATCATGATACGAGAAGACTACCGACCATTTGGTTGGTCGAGATCCATGCTATTATAGATATTGGTGTACACCAGAGTATCGAGATAAATCTAAGGGTAAGGGTGAGCATTAGGACTGTGATCACAATAAAGCACGTTATGATCGGAATGAAGGG
The DNA here is from genome assembly GCA_018340775.1 of Taxus wallichiana var. yunnanensis. Classification (NCBI taxonomy): domain Eukaryota; kingdom Viridiplantae; phylum Streptophyta; class Pinopsida; order Cupressales; family Taxaceae; genus Taxus; species Taxus wallichiana. The sequence goes on from CM031239.1 coordinate 669,630,013, forward strand.
TGCTATAATGGAGGATGTGGCGAGAGGTTGAGATATGTGGTAGATTCGGAGGTTAAGCAAAGCGGTGGTGTCGGATGAGGTGAATTCCCTCATGAAACATTCTTACATGTGGATCACCTAACCACTATAGGTATGAATGTCCTCAAAATGTTACATGTTCTTTGCGGAAAGAATCATATCAATGAGGAATGCCAAAACTTTTATGAGCATATTAGTAATTAACATAAACAAGAAAATAAAGGTGCGGGGATGGTTAAGATACAATGCGTTGTGGAAAATTAGTGGAATCCTAAGTTGGAACCAAAATCGAGGTGTTTCTGTAAAGATCACTACTCACGTTGAAGTTGCGTGTCTTTAGAGAGGTGTTACAACAAAATCCTACTATCACTAAAGAGGAGGTTTTGCATACTCGGTACCCAGATCCTTCCCATAAGAAGGAGGTTTATCAAGAAACCATGGAGGTCCTTAGAATTATCTAGGGTGAAATATAGTGTTTAAAGGAGTAATCACGGAATATGGAACAAAAGAAATCAACGAGAGGCGATCCAATCTGATATTGATGACTTGAAAGAGGTGTGCAAAATGCTGCGCCAGGAGAATATTATTCCATTACTAGGGAGTTGGTTGAAGGGAAACACTCTGCGCACTAATACTGAGCATGGGCGATAGATCCTGCATGTAAATATACCCCCATATATTAGATTACAACAAGGAAATCACTCTAAATGCTGTCGTGGATGGATGGATTTTGAGAAATATATTGATTGACATATGCGCAGAAGTCAATGTGCTTACTTTAGATGCATGGGTATAGATGGGGAGACCTAAATTATAGCCATCCTCTAATGTATTATTTATGCCTAATAAAAATAAGGCCACTCCTATCAGAGTTTTAAATGATGCATCCATTACTATACATGGGGCCAAGTTCACTGGGGATTTTGAGGTTTTGGTGCTTCAGGAAGCAAACCGTTTCCCAACTCTTCTTGGACTCCTTGGTGTTATGAAAATAATTCCGATCTTCTATTCAAAAAGGGATATATTAGTTTTGAAAAAAATTCGAAAGAGTTATTATCCCTTTAATGAGATGGAAAATATGCACCCTATGTTGAGCCTTTGAGTGAGGAAGATATGAATAGGATTTATGTATGCGCCATCCAGGACTTATAAGTGCTTGATCCATCTAAAGAAGGTATCCTTTAGTGGGAAGATGCATCCTATTAGGGATACTACAATTATTACTTTTGATCATTGGGATCATGGTACTTATGAACTAGTTGGGCATGAAGTAAGGAGCACATTTGCATGGAATAGTAGACCTCTTTGTATCGGGAGAATAGAGTAACAACCACGAACCTTAGTACTGCGGAGAAGGGGACCCTATGGTATTCTTGTGCACCATGGAGGAACAATCGATGAACCAATTAGAGAGAAGAAGTATGCTAGCATATACCCTACATGGGAAAATAACGCGTTGGTGAATGGTTCATAGAGATAATATTACGAGAATGGGTTGAAATCATGATTGCTCTTTCTACTCATTTTTCAGAGCAATGCACATACTCAAATCTACACATATAATTGTAATCAACACTTTGTTCAACACCACATCCAACAATGTGAGAGGCTTTGGACAAAGGGAAAGAATCTTTCTTTGCCTTCACTATGGGTACAAAAACTTTATTCTACTTTACAAGGCTGTGCACACGCTTGGTATGTATAAGCATAGTTACATAGAGAAACTAGAAATTGGCAAGATTTGATTATAGGTATGGTCAGACTTTTGAATTATTCTCTCCTAAACCTCTAGTAGAAAAAGCATTAAGGGTTATAAAGTGGATAACTATGGGAGATAGTGTAAAGGTGAAAGAACCCATGTAGGAGTTATTTGATGGAAAGCGACTCGGGAGTGCATTTTTTTGTAGAAATAGAGACATATGCCACACTAATTAAGCACACTTACTTTGAGAAAGAAAAAGGGAAGATGGTCTACATAGTGGATTATGAAGAAGTATAAGAACTAGATATAGACCATTCAACAGGTGTGCGTGAGGTCTTGGATAGTGCATATAACAATAAACATGCCTATTATGAACCTACGAGGACCAAGAAAGTGAATATTGGTATGGATGATGAACCTAAAGAGGCAATAATTGGAGATTATTGCTCGAATCAAGTAGCAAAAATAGTGGAGTTGCTTCATGATTTTCAGGATTTATTTCCTAGGGGCTACCATGAATTGAAGGGAGTACATGCATCATTAGGAGAAATAAAAATCAAGCTTAAGGAAGGTACGTGCCCAATTAGGAAAAGACCCTACATGATGAACTCCAACTTGCACCAAAAGGCCAAAGAAGAAATTGAAAAAATGTTGAAGTCTGGAATCATGAAGCCCCTGGATGAGTCAGAATGGGTTAAAAGAAATATGGTCAGATTAGGATCTATGTGGACTACAGGGAGCTGAATGCTACATGTGTGACTGATCCTTTCCCTACACCATTCACAAAGGAAATATTAGAAGGCATTTTATGGCGTGAAGCCTATTCCTTTACAAATAGATTCTTTGGGTATCATCAAGTTAGGATTGCATAGGAGGATCAGGAAAAGACTAATTTCACCACTAAATGGGGAAGTTTTGCATATACTGTGATGTCGTTTGGACTGAAAAATGTGCCTACTGTATTTTCATGAATAGTTGTTCAAGCATTCCAGGATTTTATTCATCTTTTCTTGCAAGTTTACTTGGATGATTGGACGATATATGGGCTTGTCAAGGATCATTGTGATAATTTATGCTTAATGTTTGAAAGATGTAGACAGTTAAGCATCTCTTTGAACATCAAAAAGTGTGTGTTTGCTACACCTTTTGGCACTCTGTTAGGGCATATTATCTACAAGGAAGGTTTGTTGGTAGATCCAGATAAAGTTACAATCTAGTTAGAGTGAGGTGCATGGATTTTTGGGTCACATTAGGTATTATAGAAAATTTATCAAAGGATATGATAAGGTTACCACACCCTTGGAGGAGTTATTGAAAGGAAAAGGGACATTTTATTGGGGGAACCACAGTAGTGCACATTCGAGACATTGAAGGAGAAACTTACTACATCGCCTATTCTGCACTTTCCCTCGTGGGACCAACCATTTCATGTACATGTGGATGCTTCTAGCATGACCATTGGCATGGTGTTGGATCAGCCTAAAGATGGTATTATCGATCATCCTATCTATTTTTTAGTATAAAGTTGACTCATGCATAGTAGAATTATACAACTACAGAGTGTGAAGCTTTGTCAATGATCTATGTGCTACATAAATTTAGACAGTACCTGCTAGTAACACCATTTGTATTCTATACCGATCACATGGCATTGAAATACTTGGTAAACAAGCCAGTATTATAGGGGTGCATATGTTGATGGGTGCTCTTATTCCAATAATTTTATTTTATAGTTGTGGTAAAACCAGGAAAACTAATTCTGGCCCATACCATTTATCAAGGATACAGTTAGGGGAAGACACACGAGAAAATTGAAGACACCATGCCCAATGCACAATTATATAGGTTACAATACACGCCATTGGAATTATAGGACATTGTTGTCTCTCTCCGTACATGTATGATTCCAGAAGGAATGAAATCCTTAGAGAAGAAACAACTTTCCATTCACACGACACCGTTTATGTTGAATAATGGTGACCTATACAAGTTAGGCCGAGATGAGGTATTGTGCTGATGTGTACTAGAATATGAGTGCACATATATCATGAAAGAGGCTCATGGTGGTATTACAGGGGGAACTATGTGGGTGACACCACTGTGCATAAGATTCTACTTGTTGGATTATGGTGGGAGACACTATTTAAGGATTTTAAGGCATATTGTAAGGCATGTGATCACTGTCAGTGCCTTAGCAAACTAGGGAAAAGAGATGAAATGCCTTTATAACCTATTCTCAGTGTAGAACTGTTTGAAAAATGGGCTATATACTTTGTGGGTCCTATTTCACCATCCGCACGTAGGACTGGATCACGTTACATCATCACTTGCAAAAATTATCTTACAAGGTGGGCAGAAGAAACACCTACCAAGGATTGTACAGTAGCTTCTGATAACTAGGTTATTATGGGAAAATATTCTTACAAGGTATGGATGCCCATTGAGTGACCGGTGATGGGACGCACACATTTTTTGAATGAGACAATCAAAATTATATTAGATGAGTTCATCATTGCACACCATAATACTACACCATATCATCCTTAGGAAAATGGGACTATTGAAGCTTTCAACAAGATTTTGAGCCAGACATTGACAAAAATTTGTGATGTTGGAAGAAAAGATTGGGATGATAAAGTTTCTTCCGTGCTTTGGGCGTACAAAAAAATACATACAAGTGGTTAAACAAAGCCACACCTTTTTAGTTCTTCCTATGGAATTCATGTTACCTTCTTTATGTATTGTGTGCACTGGAGGTCTAATTGATGAGCAAGCATTAGAAGAATGAATTGAAAATTTGACCAAACTAGATGAATGATGAGAAATAACACGTTGGAGTAAGAAGCAAGAAAAGGCCAAGCAGAAAGCATGGCATGACCAGCACATCAGGGACAAAATGTTTGAGATTAGACAGATGGTGCTTATTTATGATTCTAAGTTTCTATGCCATCTAGGAAAACTTAAAGTACATTGGTTGGGACCGTATGTTATCACTCACATACTTGAAACATACACTTGCCAATTAGAGGCACTTGATGGAATACGATTACTCGGTTACTTCAATGGGAGTAGGTTGAAGCCCTACTATAAATAAGTCTTCTTGGTGTTTGTAATAAGGCAGTGTTGTCATTTAGATTAGGTTTTCAATTATGTATTCCCTTAATGTATTTCCTTCTTCGTCACTATGATTTGTCAATTTAGTTGGTGTTTTGTATAAATAAGCGTGTTTGCATGCCAGAAGCTAATTACCATTTGTAGTATTTTTATGTGCAAAGGACTGCACATACCATTGGTGTGGGGTGGATGTTTACAACTGGGTACAAATCAAGGAGTAAACTATTACAGTGTGCTATTTGAGTTTGGAAAGGAGTTTGTTAGAAGAGATATTGCTTCTAAACGATGACCATAGATGGGGATAAATGAAGGAACAATATAACATGAGGTAAGCAATGACCATGGAGACTACTAGGAGAAGGCACAATGGTGAGGTACTCAGGCACATGGAAGCACACTGAAGAGAATTCTATAGCCAGAAGGTAGGAAGGCGTGCTAGAAGGTTATAACTAAGGTGTGAAGATGTACCGCGTGGAAATTGTGAAAATGGTCAATTAATGAGAGGATTGTAGTTAGGAAAAGGAGCAATAAATGCACTAATTGCACTAAATTTTTGAAAATCTATATAAGGACATGATGCGAGTTCATTTTTACCATTGTAATCGCAAGTATTTGAAAGAGCTAAGTGAAATTGAGCTGAGAAACATATATTGAGGTGCAAAGAGTGTGAAACCAGACGTGGAGAGAAGATTTATGTGCAGAAGAAGCTTGCATCCCCATTGGTGAAGGGTTGGAGTGAAGTAGACGCATTGCAAAAGAGTTAGGGCACATAGAATCAAGCTAGGGTTTAGACCTGATCACTATAGAAAATAGAAAGTGAAGCATTTGCACATTACAAAGGACAAAAAGTTGAGGTTTTTAGATGGCACCAAAGAAAGTACTGCTTTGCATGAGCCAAAGGAAAGAAGAAAGTGGAGGCAGAAGTTGAAGTTACGCTTGAGAGTAATTTTTCGAGATGCTAGTACCCAAAAGGTGTTATAGTTGGGCAAGAATGGGATTCCCACATCCGTAAGTGTAAAATAAGTGATTACAACCACCACACATTGGATAACAAGGAGTTAGATTGTTGAGCATGAAGACCAACAAGTGCACAACGATGGACAAAGTTGTTAAAGTAGGTTGGAGTCTATCAATTATATGAGCTCCCTTATTTTGGAAAGTATGAACCATTATACTAGTGGTTAATGAGCAGAGTCCATGAGGAATTCTTCTATTTCACCGGATGGAGGGTCAGAATCATATCTGTCTTGATTACTGCAACAACTGGCAAGATTAAAATTTAGAGGGATAAACCTTTCCGGTGATCTAATAGATAAAGTAGCAATCATGGAAACACATAAGGATTTAGGATATACAAAGTGCATACGAGATGGACATTGAAAAGTTAAAGAAGTACCCAGTGGTTCAAGCAGCTGCACATCTAGTAACAAAGTTGAATGACCAAGAGAGGTGGTCACAAGTGAATACAATGTGGCTGCATATCGTGAGGAGAATGTCAAGGAGTGATCTACAACATAGCAGGCTACATTATAGAGAACATTATCGAGGAAGCACACACAGGTGATAAAATCAATTTTGGCACTATTTTACTTTCTTTAGTATTTATGGAGATTGGAGTGCCCGATGGGCCGAAGGAAAAGATCTGGGAGTATCCCATGGAGAAAAAATCCCTTGCAGAAAGGTTTGAAAAATATTTATGTGAAGGTTCGATGAGTGGTCCATTCAAACAGAGGGTAGAGATGTGGTATGATAGGCTCCACGTGACATTTGAAGAGGAGTGGTGCATTCCTAAGGAGTTACCATCAGTGGTGGGAAAGGTAGTACAATTCATGGTGTACCAACACTTATGCATCACACGATTTGCTATGAGGGATGGGACATGGAGCCCATGGTGTAAACTACCATATGCCTTCACAACATGCTACTTCCAAGCATCAATCCACCATTTTACTGATGCACACCACCTAAATTTTATTGCAGACAAGGTAGATTGTGACTACCACACTCTGAGGAAGACATATGTATTTCCATTCTAGACTGCCTATGTTGAGAGGCTCATTTTAGATGTTATAAGCATGAAGCTTGTAAGCTTGGAAATTAAGGACATTGGATCAGTGCTTGTATACCTTCATCTTAATCCCAAGATGGAGAATAAAAAATATGTGGAGAATGAGTTCGCACTCCTAGGGCTGCCTAAGGGAAAACATATAGTGGAGAATGTACCAACTCCAAAGCCCACAAAACCTATAGAGGTAGATGATGAGGAAGAAGAGCATGAAGAAAATGGAGGCTTAGAACATAGGGGCCAAAGGCAACCCACAGATAGAGTAGAGGCTGAGTGCACAAGTACCCCACCTTAGGTACAAGAGGAAGAAGAGGACTTAGAAGTAGTCCAAGGAGAGTACAATTTCAAGAGGGTGTTTAGAAGAAAAATAAAACAAGGAATGAGAACTCCATAGTTAGTATGAAGATAACCACAACTCACTCCATAGAAAGAGGTAGTTGAAAAAACAAGGAGAAAGCTAAAGCTAAGTGAGGAGGCGAAGAGTCTATAAAGAGCATGCCCGAACTCTGTACCACCGAGCATGTGGAGGAACCTAGGGATGAAGAAATTAAGGATGAATAATAAGGAGTAAAGGAGGCATGAGAAACGTAACTAGATACTTATTAAAACATAGAAGATCCAACTCCAAACCTTGGCACTCAAGTTCTTAAGGGGCCAAGAACAAAGAGGGCAAGTGGGGAGTATGCGTTGCACCGATCATGGGCTATGATGAGGACACAAGTAAAATTTTCGCACATGATTCTAGAATATAGTAGGCCTCAAGGAGTTGTATGGATGGGAGTTGATGGACCTAGACATGGCTACTACGCACGTGAGGAAACAATTGTCATGGTCCATGAAAAATCACATGGATGAGCCTAATTTTGATGTATGTGAAGAGTCATGTGTGTCAAGAAGAATGAGAAAGGCACCGTAAAATAGGCACATAACTATCAAGCCCACTATTATGTCTGATGAACAGGTGAGTAATGCCTTGGTGAAGGTATCTATAGAGGTGGCATGGTGGAATGTAGATAAGGCTGCAACTATTAGAGTGCTAAGAGAAGATATCAAAGCTAAAGATGCCAAAATAGCGCGTCTAAAAGGAGAGAAGGACCTAGAGAAAAATAAGAATGGGGTTCTCATCAACATGGTAGAGGAGATTGGCGATCATGTCCTAAAAGCAAGACCGCACTTGGAGTCTAAGGTACGAAAGATTCCTTCGGCTATGCATTATGTGTGTACCTTAGTTGATTTGGTGCTTGAGGATGGACCAATTTGGATGCTAGAACCAAAGGACCCTAAACAAGAAGTGGAGAGAGCAAGGGCCTCAGTAGTTAGAAAGATTTCATCTTATGAAGCCTTGCTCTAGACTTTGCTAGGAAGAGATGAAGAAAGTAGACCAAACATTGAATATTTGTGCAGCTCCAGAAGTAATTATCCAAATCAGAACAATGATAAAAGACAATGAGGTCCTAAAGGCAATGAAAGATTAGACATTGGGAGTCTAAAATGATTAGCATTGGTAAAGAAAAAGCGTGAGGCCCTTGTAGCAACCCAAGACCCACATAAAGAAAGGCTAGATGAAATTGGAAAGCTTATAGTGTAGAAGATGGATCTTCTGGAAGGAAGGGTGACTGCAATGTCCAAAATTGTTATAGTATTATAGAATGAGAAGGAAGAGATTGCACAAGAGGAGTTAGATTCTATTGCATTAGATATTCTAGAAAAGGCAGAAGCTACACTAAGTGATTGTAAAACCTTATAGGCTTAAATCAAAGAGAAATATCCAAGTTAATTCTTCTAGTTGAAACAGAGGATGTTGTAGGGTGAAATTTCATTATTTGTACAATAATTCTTTAATTTCCTTTCATTCCCATTCTTTATTCTTTGAAGTATCAAAAGGAAACCATTTCCAGGGTGGCAATGTAGTTTAGTGTGGGGTAATGTTGAGCTAGACAAAGTATGATTACCGGAAGACACATAGAAGGTTTGCACATGGGAATATGGTGCATTTAAAGGCATGTAAGGATAGAGAAGGAAACATGCGTGAAAGACATGGACAAATTTAGGAGTTAGCCATTTTCAGGATTACGGGCTATTTTTAGAGATAGCGCGCGAGCACACAAACCGGATAAAGACTTGCATGACACACATATGCTATTTTTGGAAGAGCGTATACTAAGCGATTTGCATGGGTTTGAGTTAATAATATAATTACTACTTCCAGTTAACCATAAGAGATCTATTATTAGTGCAATTGTATGTGTGTCTTTTATTGTAAAGGCGTGTGGCTATTTTCAACATGCAATCTATTTTAGGAATTATGTAAGTGGTGAAGGGTAGTCCCCACCCTTATAAATATGTAGTAATCTATGTAGAATAGAGAGAATAAGTAGTGAGATATTATGGAGTTATGTGTCAGACTTGATGCGTGCATAAGTTTATGATACTGAATATTGTAAGAAGCTTCTGTGTATTTACTTTGTTTAATATAATGGAGTGTATTGGCTGAATCAAAGTGTTAAACGTGGACGTAACTAGTTCCTGTATGGTTGAATTCATTATGGCTATTGTTTAAATTAATTACTCTTTAGATATAGATCTAGAATATACTATGTAGAATGTTTATACTATTTATGTATATGAATGCATTAACCCTTCCTCATGTTCGCATCCTACACAAGTAACTCTAAGGAGGGGGCCGATACCTTTGCATGCTTTGGTTGAGTGCTTAATCTAGGTGAGTGATGTGCCATCACACTTGGGTTATTTTTAGTAAATTGTAGGTTGTATCAAGGAAAAAAAAAATACACCTTATCCCTATGAGGACATGTGGGTTACATGCGTTTGTTGTGACGGGTGAGAGAGAAGGGATTGTTTTTAGCACCGGAGGATGAGTTCAAGTCACATAAGGAACCATGAGGAAGCAAGGGGAGGGTTCATTTTTCCCCACTATCCCCTTGGAAAAGGGATAGAAAATTTTCCTTAGCCTCATGGTGATAAGTGGGAGACATGCGTTTCATGAGGTAGGGGCTAGAAAATTGGCAAAAGGAGCTTATCGGGGCTTGTCAGGGTCATGTGATGGGTCCAGAAGATCAACTAGGGGAGGGGTGATTTTATTTTATTTTATTGGAAAATGGAAGAAAGGAAAAAAATGTGTGCCACAACATCATGTTGACATGTGATATTGGAAAAATTGACTAAGTAGGGAAGGCTTACCTTGGGAAGGACCTTGAAAATGAAGTTTCTGGAGCTCCCAGGAGGAATGTTTTAACACTTCTTTATTTGAATTTTACTAAAAACATAATTTTGAGAAGAATGGGATGGGTATACAATTATTAATCTTCCTAAAACCTCCTAAAAATAGTCTTCTTTCTTAGGATCGAGGTTGAGTTTGAAAATAATGAGTTGTGGAAGGAAATGCACGGGTCTTGTGAAAAATATGAAAATAAAACCATGCAGGGAATTCAATTAGATTTACATTGGTATCTTGTTTGGCCTATAGCTCATTCTAGATCTTCTATAATAATCTTCTAAAGCTCGGGTTCTTTTTTGAACTGCAAGCTCCTTCACCTTCAGAAACCCACTTTTTCTAAACTTGTTTCTATACCTCCAACTATTTCCTTAATCTTCCTAAATCACTTGCAAAATGATCTTAGCTCTTTGATACCACTTCCTAATGAATTTGGGCCTCTATATTTTCTCTAAAGGATGTACACCTTCCTTAGAAAGGCTAAAAATATCCATTCATAAGCTTATTGAAAAGATTACCTTGAGAGGCACTATCTCGGAAGAATCTCATGATCTTGTTTTAATCTTTCCAATAGATGGGAAAGGTTAATAAAACACATATGAGTACTTTGAGGATAGGGATAAGCCTGAAATAGAGGGGGAACTAATCCAGAGGAGTGCTCGGGAGGGCTTACAATAAATGTTTTTGACAACTGGGGTATAGTTGTCATGTTTTCAAGTTGAAATTTTCCCTTAAAAAAGCATATGAAAACAATTCGATCTCACTTGGGGACTTATTCTAGATCGAACAAAGTGAGGATAGAATAAGAATGAACTTTACAATCTCAAGATGAATTTAGACTAGTTATTTATCCTTTGGGCTTTATAGTCTCAATAGAAATAAGGATGGATACAATAAAACTTCATTTATTCAACACAACACATGGAAAAAACAAACACACAATAGGAAGGGAAACAAAAATGGAAAGGGAAACATAAAAACCTATATTAACCTATGGTACATGTGGGGACAACCCACTTTCAATGAAATACTTTTATTTTTGGAAGTTACCTCTGAATGGGGAACATTGAGTGATGATGTTCCATGAAGACATTGACAGGTTTGAGGAAATAATCACCTTTTATCAACTGCTTATGAAATCTAGGTGCTTTCACGAGTGCCAGTATGCTTGGGAGGAGTGATCCTATAAGATTATTTTTGATATTCAGAGCTTTTCTCACAAATTCTATCCATTTTTGATTGCAATTTATCTTCTGTGTTCACCCACAATTCTGATTTCTATTTTGGCATCTCATCATTTCCATAAGATTTATTTTTGATCAAATTGCTTGAATGTTCAAAATTATCCTCTTTCCCATAATCATGCTTATTGACAAATTTTTCATAAGAAGCCTTGAATTCATATTTTTTTCTATTTCATTATGAGGTGTTTGAAAATTGAATGAAGAATCAAATAAAGCCTCATACCTATCTTACATATCCATAACATGAGCAAAGATGTCAAGACTAAGCTCTGGATCTTCAATACCTTTTTCCTCTTTCAAGATTTTGTGCAAGGATTTTTTTTTTTTAAATTGCCAAAATATCACCTTTACATTCATAGGAAGAATCTTAATTTTGAAATTCAAGGCAACTATTTTGAGGAATTGCTTCGTCATCCGAACCTCGTTGAATTACACTACTTCTTTGTGCAGGGGAGCCTTAACTCCGAGGAACTCAAAACTCTTTGTTTCCACTTTTTCATCATAGAAATAATCTTCCTCTTCGAATGGGAAAGATAAAACTTCAATTTCATCATCACATCCATTAATCATTGTTGTAAGAGGGATATTATATTTTTCACCTTTCTTTATTTCATCATGACCAATTTTCAAATTGGTTGAGAATTCAGAATTTGATTCATACATGTCTTGCAAATCCATGACCTGCATCAAGAGTTTGAGACTAAGATGAGGGTCTTCTGTTTCTTCTATAATTCTTAGCATTTCTTGCATTGATTCTTCTTTCAAACCTTTCAAAGGCTCATCAAAAGTTATATTTTCTTCTTCATGGATGACATGATCAAGAGAATATTCATCTTCAAATGGGAATGAGAACACCTCCTCATCATGGGTAAACACATTAGTTGATTTCTCAGCTTGGAACTCATCAAGAACCATTTCATCTTCTTCATGGATTGAATTATCTAATAACTCGGGATACCCTCTTACAAATCAATAATTCTCCATACTTCTTCATGATCAATACCCCATTGGAAAGGAATGCTTGGTCCTATCAAGATAGGAATCTCATCCTCCTTTTCAATTCTTATGAAATGGTTCATCTTCCCAATATCTTGGTACAAGATGTTACCTCCTAGATTTCTTGACATTTTCACCGCATATCTCATCTTTTTCATATTAAGGAACTTTTCCATATCTCCCTTAACCGGAATGGTTGTGGAAGACCAATTAATCTAGATTTTTCCTCCCAAATTTTAGTAGAAGCTTCTACTCAACATGTTGCACCATGTTGATTTACTAGTTGTTGTCATTGATGTCAAAGGAATTGATGGAAAATGGAGAGTGAAAGATCATTCTTCGATATTGTTGTTTAGAGGTTCAAGATGATTTCTTATGGTTTCAAGTAGACATGGTCTTGGAAGTTGAGTGGAAGTGTCATTTCAAGGTGGTTTCAAGTGCTTAATGAAGTGAAATAGTATGGTACAATATAGAAAAATCATGGGAGAGGCTTTAAGAGAGTATCCATAGCACATGTGAGAAAAGTTTAGGCTCATCTCAACTCCAAGAGTCAGTTTTGTATGTTGGTCAAAAATGGTGTTGAGAACAAACAATGTTCTTGCATGAAAATGAGATGGGATAGACAAATTTAGACCTATTATTTTAAAAAAAATCATGGGAGATGATGGAGGAAGGTGTCTTGATGCTTCATGCAAAAAATTTGGTCAAATTTAGGTCATTGTTTAAATTCATGCGAGTTTTTACAAAACATGTCTTTTGAAAAGCTCATTTTAAGTAGTTTGTCTTCTTAGCCTTCAAACAAAATTATAAAGTCTCCTTCAAATAAATTATAGAAGGAATTTTTTGAGTAAATTGGCATAAAAATCATGTGTAAAAATAATTTTTTCAAAAGGAGGCGTGGTTGAAAAGTTATGAGCATTTTAGTGGAGCAGTTTTCTCTCTCTAGGTTGTGCACCAAATCGATAAGAGAAAAAATGTGAATTTGGACTCCAAGTCTAGTTTCATCACCTCTAGAGTATATTTTTAGTCCACTCATGATGTTTCTCATGCTCATAAGGCATTTGAAGGCTTTACTTCTTGAAGGTACATGTTGTTTCAGTGTCAAAGTTCTTGGTGGGAATGCTCCTGGTGTGTAAAAGTTCTAACTGCTATCATTTGAGTTTTTTCTCAATAAGTGCTTAGAACTCTTCTACAAGAGTGTGGAAATGTGATCGAGTATTTTAAAGTCTTGTTGGCATAGTAAATCATTAAAATCCTGTTGGCTCATGCTTTCCTACAGAGCACTTTTCTCAATGCATTTTAACACACTGCTCCAAGAGTCTTATCTCCAAATGCAATGCCTTGATCAACTTGAAAACATGTATACAAGGTTAATGAGGAGGTAAAGGATATGTATTAAGTGTAAGATCATTTATTTTAAGCTTGAAGTTCCAGTCCATCTAAACTCGGGAATGAAAATTGAAGATTCTCATTGTCTTTAGTGAAGGCTATGCTAAATATGAACCTTAATCAGTCTCTGTAAGAAGCTGTACCAATTTTTTTGAAGAACGCAAAGGTCTACATCACCTTAAGGGAGTGTATTCACCTAGTTGGAGATGAGACTATAATATTCCTCAAACATTCTTTCTCCATGCCACGATTACAATCAAGGATTTTAGTACTTCCATGCAAAAAGTGTTCAAATTATGGAATTCCCTTCAGGTTTGTAACTTTTCAATGTTTTGAAAAGGTGAAAACATGTATAAAGAACCTCCTAAATATTTCACACTTATATTTATACACAAATTGATGAAGAAATGGTCCTATTTGGATCCTTGAGTAAGTAACTGCTCTTTTACCCTAATTTAGGGTTTTGGAGAGAAATATTTATTATTTTCTCGAATGATATCCAACCATTTTGCTCAAAACTTTGCCGAAATATCTACTAGGGTATTTAGAAGAGCCTAAAAATTAATGGATGTAAATAATTTCGTGTGGTGAAATATTTTATTGAAAAACGTTTTAAAAACCGTATACAACCTATTGAGAACGAATGTTAAAGTAATTTTCTCAATGTAAAATAAATTTCTCAATGTCAAAGAAACTTTGTTGTCTAGTTCAAGATATGTATGATATGTTAAACTTATTGAAGGCATGAGTAAGTGTCCTTGAGATTGAATTGCCTTGTTGTAGTGGTTAAGTGATCCAAGGATCGTTTGAAGGCAATATGAACAATGAAGGCCTTTTTATTTGATTCTTTGATGTCTATGATGAACTATGATATGAGTGATCAAATTGAATGTCACTAGATGGTTCTCGCTTAGTTTTTAAACTTAAAAAAATTAGATGCATAAATTCTTGATAGTGAATTTCACAAGTTGGTTAATCTTAGAAGAAGTTGATCATGCAAAGCTCATTGAAGAAGCTCAAAAGACACAAATCTTGTCTCTTTGGATGGCCTTATCTCTTGGACTTGTCATGTAAGATGAAAAGTTTCTTCTTGAGTCTCTAAAGTGAAAATTCAGCTAGGACCTTGAAAGGTCATGCTTGGGGTAGTTACAATAAAGGTATCTCATCTTGAGGAGAAGATGAAAAGACAAAAGAGCTCAGTCTTTTTGTAACATCTTGACCATGGCGGTTACTATGATAACTTCTATTTTTGACACTGTAAATGTTGGAATGAGAATTGTCATGTGAAGGTGTATTCTTTAATCTTGAAAATCATGTTTGCAATGAGTAAGTATTACTGTTCTGAACTCTTGCATACTGTAACTCTGTTTACTTGGGACTGATGTCATTATAACTTGTGATTTGCAAAGTTGTGAACCTATAAAATTGCTTTTGTACTTGATGAACTCATATTTATGTTGACAACACACCTTGAATCAATTCCATTGATCCAAGGTATGCTTCAGCCTTCTTTATTTTCGTCTTGTCAATTGACTTTCCAAATAAAATGAAGTCTGGAACCAAGCTGGAGATTGTTGTAAATTTTAAAGAACCTGGTTATAGGTATACTTACTTGGCATCATGCTGCCAATGGTAAGGTTTGATTTCCTGGATACATATGAGTTGTAACGCTAGAAAGCGTAAGATAGAAAAAGGTTTGATACAAGGATATTAAGGCATATATTTAGCATTGGATGGAATGTCCTGCACTATATTGGTTTTAAACCTAAGGTGGTAAGATCTACTCGGAACCTATTATGGAATTACTAAGGGTTATGTTTTAACCTATGAAGTAATGTTTTATCCTACATGGATTTTAATATAAAGGTTTGTAAACTAACCTAAGGTGAATCCTAAGGACCTACGAGCTAGAAGGAAACCTAACTATTAAAATTGTGACCTAAACTATTGCTAATCCTAAGAGGGACCTATGGGATACATGTCAAGTGGGAGGATAAAGGGGAAGGTTTTAAACTTTAATGAAGGACTTAAATGTAGTCCTTGTAGTTTTAATTGCCAAGTTTGGCGGGAGCATGGGAAGTTAGAGGTACCTAACTAACAATGTTACTAGATTCAAATTACATGCAATTTTTTTAAAGTAGAACTCGCCAAGTTTGAATTGGCGGTGGCATGAGGAAAGAGAGGAAAAATGCATTCAATGGCATTGGGTTTGGCGTAAAGACCACCTAGGAAAAAGAAAAGAGGATTTTGTGGGATTATTGTTGTTCATTTGGCTTTCTGGTTTTGTTCTGCGTATGGTGTTTTTCGAACCTGCAAGTTCATTTTTTACCATTGTTTTATTTTCCACCTTAGGATGCTATTTCTGAGCCTATGGAAACGAGGAGGAAGTTGGGAGATTTTGTTGTTGACGTTGTTTGAAGAGAAGAAATTCTTGAGAAGCTCGGTTGTGACCTTCTACAAGCCAACAAGAAATTATACAAGCATGTTAGGCTCTTCCTATTAAACAACTATGCTTTTTATTAAACGTCTTCAATAAATGAACTCTGCCCTTAGAAATGAATGGATTTGTGGAAATGTTTTGGTGTACTCCTGTTGTGATCTTCTACTTGAGCTTGTCATTGGAAAAATATTATCAATGGGTATTTTTTTTTGGGATATATGTTTGAGTAACTCGTGTTTATTGATTTGAAAAAGGGTGTTGCTCAAATAGTATGAACTTCTGATTTTCTGTGCATAAGGGATTAGAAGAAATAAAAATCGATGATAAAGAATTGAAACAAGTTTATTCTTAATCTTAAAAATGAAATGTATAAATATTTTGTTTTTGTTGGAGCTTGTTACTCTGTTGAGTTAAGATGGAACGGTTGTTTTGGATTCTACGTTTTGTGGGTTCACAGTTGTTAAATGTAATAGAAACAATTTCCTTATTTCTGAGCCTTTCCGTTGGCTTGGTGAATTTTGTTAGTCTGCCTAGAAAGAAGATAATCCTTTCCTTCTTGAAGTCATTTCGGGTTATGTTAGTTCAGTTTGATCCTTCCCGGTTATGGTAGTGGGAACCCTCTGTTTATGGGATCGAACTTGTTAAAAATAACAAGTATGGAGTCTTACCTTTCGTTGTGATTGGTATGAATAACATTTGGGAATTATTGTGTATCGTTGATACATTCAGTGAAGTTCTTGTTGAGTTGGTTTCAAACTTCCAATTCTGAGGCTTTAACTCTTGTTGACCCTCCTTGTGATCGAACCAGGTAGGTTCTACCCCTCTTAGCAAACTGCTCTTTCATTAATTAGGGATCTGTGTCGAGTTGAATGTAACTTTGGTTGGCTCAACTGTAACTTGTAATCATTCTCTTGGGTGTATAATAGCCGCGGTAAATTTCTCTCTATTCGGGAATCGAGGGAACGTCTGGGTAAATGTTATCTAACTGAAATGAAATTAATGAATTGGTTGCTGAGTTTGTTGTTTTAAAAAAAAAAGGGTATCGGTTTTGTGCGGCGAAGTTGTTCTCTTTAGTTACTATGAAGTCTTCTCTTTCGGGCTCTACATTGCTAGTCTCAACTCTACATTCTATATCAAATTAATATCGATCGAGCTCTCTCTCTCTCTCTCTCTCTCAATCATTTTTTGAGTTAAGAAATTTTGCTGATAATTTCTTGGATTAGAGGGGAATTATATTCAGTTGTCTCCTCTTTCGCCCCCATCGCTTCTCAATATAGTAACCCTGAACGAGAACATTCCAGTTCGGTTTTACAATTCGACTGAAATGGTAGATTGTTTAATTGGCATGTATGTTTCATTTTATTCTTTCTCCCTAATACTGTAAGGGTTGTAACAAATTGTTGAATGACTACATTCTAGTGTATGAAATGGAAACCATGCTTTTCAAATCTATTTATGATAAACATGAGATTTAGGCTGGAGTTGGCTTAAAATTTGAATGAATGTGCTTGGTTCTTATTATAGTTAAGACAATACATTAATGATAACATAGGAGAAAATCAATTTTCGGAAGTGCCTCTATTAGTTGTAATTAATTAGAGTTAACACTTCTTTTGATTAGAATTGAAGGAATTAGGAAATGAACTATAGACATCTATAGTATGAAATAGATAAGTAATTTGGGTGTAATATTACTTATCTGCTGTAAATTTTCCTTTGGAAGTACTGATTGAAGAATGCTGATTTGATTTTGAGACTTACTTGATGTAATGTGATTACTTTTCAATTCTTTCCTTTATGATCCTTGTCTCTTATGTGATCTCTATCTGAACTACTTAATTGTTCATAAAAGTAGAGTTATTTTATTGAGACCGTTAATCAAGAGCACTTCATTTTAATAGTAAGTGCTTAACATGCTCAGTTCGATGAACTGACCCGTGCTAGCAATTCTTACAGATGGAGTTCGTAAGTGTTAGAAGAAGACATGTTATTTTATGATGTTTCTTTGTTTAACTAAAGGCTGGATCTTTTATGAGACTTTATTATTCTTCTCGAATGTAAATAAAAAAAAGAGGAAAGTTGTAGTCTTATTTGAGTTTATCAATGCTGATTGGCATGAATGAAGTCTACTATTTGGACTTGTAAAATGTGTAAATTTTACTTGAGGAGTGAGAAAAGGGAATGGGGTGATATTTTATTTGTTGTACCATTATTGAATTGTGAAAATAAAATTGTGAACTTATTCCTATTAGTTGAATTTGTACTTATATATATGATGGTTGTTAGATTTAAAAGGATATAATGAGGAAGAGGAATTGACACTCTACTCTTCTCTTGAATACAACTTTTAAGTTGAAATGTGCAATTGGTTAATACTTAGGTCAATATGGACTATTAATTGCCATTTGTAAAATATTAAAATACGTATGAATTCTTGTGAAAATAATATTCGAATTGGATTCTAAACTAATGAATATTAAGGAAAGGACAATTGAATTATGTATTCAGATTTCATTAATATTCTTTGGGGTGTCTTGCCCAAAGGATATTCGGAAGGAGGAAATCATATCTCCTCTTAACAAACCTTAAACTGAAGTAAGGTAATTGTAAATAAATGAATACATTTATATAGGAAATAGACCTCATTCAAATGAGGTCTAATGTAAAGGAAACCTGAATTTAAAATCAGTTGCGAATGAACTTGATTAAGCTTAGTAAGTTAATCTTACTTCGTTAAGTTGAAGTGGACTGTAAGTCTGAAGCTTTAATTAATGAACCAAGAAAGGAATATGCAATCCTTTGGTAAGGAGGAGTGATTGTATATTAAGCTTCAAGACAATTCAAGTCATTCCTAACTATGCAACTGTAATGAACAAAGAGGTTAGAGGATCAACAAGGTTGCTGAAACTTATTCTTAAAATAATAAAGATAAGAATCTAATCAAAATTTTAGCTGGATATGTAACCCTAGATGGGAGGATTCCGCAGGATGTTGGTACACGCCAGCTGCAATAAGGTGTCTTCATGAAGGTCGGGCCTTCATGATGACACAATGTTGCAGCTGACATGTTGCAACACCCTTCCGAATCGGATCATCTAGGTTTACATAAGCTTGGACTTGGCCTCAGTTTTACTTTGGACCAAGTTAGGAATATGACCTTGTATATGGAGTGACTCGTGAAGACTAAAGGTAACTAGACACACACAGTTGACTAGGGTCGATGAGGTATGTCTGCGTACCTTTAGTCATCATGAGTGCTTCTCTATACCCTTTCATATTGCTATCTTGGGTTAAAGTTCAACCTTGGACAAGAGGACTGACAGAAGTCATAAAATACCATTCTAGATAACTGGTGAAGTGAGGTGATGGACATATTCCATTGATGAGTATGCCATCTAGGAATATGATCATGCTAAGCATGTGAAAATCTTTGGCCAAAGTATCGCAAGTTGCTGGTTGCGTTGTCCTAAATCACCTAGTTTAAGAAGCAAGATTTCAGATGAATATCAGTAACAGATATTCAGATAGGCCTCTTAAATGGAAAACTTCAATAACCAAAAAGGTAAAGGGAACCAAGTATACTTAGTATACAATACATGGATTAACATGAAGGATCGGTAAGTAGTTGAGTCATGAAATGAGAGATCGATGAAACTCCAAGCCATGAAATGGGAGATTGGTAGTTCTTCGAGTCATTACTGACTACATATGGTTATCTGTTATATGATTGAATGGCATGGAATGTGTGTTCCATATTATGAATATGTGAACAGAGAACATTGGTCTAAAAATATTTGTGTTCTAAATTACGTCATTTAGAATAGAGAACAATTATTAAAACTTGAAACATGTGTTCTGAATTACGTAATTTAGAGCAGAGAATGTTATCTTTTTTTTCCCCCTTGTTCTAGTGTCTTAAAGTGGGAATGTTACATCTTGGTATCAAAGTGAAGGTTACTGTTGTTGGACCTAATGAGTCCATAATTTAATAAGGTTTACATTTTCTTGTTGAATAGAAAATGGTTAGAACAAGAGGAATCTTTGTGAACTAGCCGCTCTTGGGTGGAGAATCAGCTACTACCCAAAAAATAGATGAGATACTTGCCTCCTGCTAGATACAAGAGATCGTCTGATTGTTTTGGAACAATAAGTAATGGGAAATGAGGAGGAGGAAGAACATGTTGATATTAATGATCAACCACCTCCATTGGACAACACCAATGGAGGAAATCCAGGTGTTGATAATATTAATGTGAATGTTCCTAATCAACCTGAAAAATAAAAGGGCAAGATTAGTGGTTGAACTCACAAACGATATAAAACGAATAAGTCCTCCAAAGTTTGATAGAACTACACTTTGGGACGGGGCTGAAAATTGGCTCAGTGAAATGGAGAAGTACTTTGCAATAAGAAACTTCTCCGAGGAAACAAAAGCAATATGGGGAGCATATCAGCTTTCTCATGAAGCATCATCATGGTGGGACAACCTGTAAGGTTGAGTTAAACATTGTTGAAATAGACATAACTTGCGATCAATTTAAAAGTTACTTTAGGCAACGATGGCTACCTCAACTTTATTTTTATCAGAAAATGATTGAATTTCAGAACTTTTCTGAAGGAAAGCTGACTGTGACAAAATACTAGGAAGGGTTTACTAAAGTCCTTAAGTATGTACCTCGACATAGGTGACGAGAAGTGCAAGATATGAAAGTTCATAATGGGAATGAATCCCATAATTAGTGGCGAGATGGATGTCCACGGTCGACCACTATGGAAGGAGTTGTCAAAAAGGCAATAAGACAAGAATAGAAATTGAGAGCAATCTCTGCTCATAGGGAGGAGATTAGGAAGAAGATTCCCAACTCTTCTTCATCTCTTGCACCTAAAAAGGGACCCTGGAAGAGGTTTGGCATGAAAATTTTTTTGTTGTGGATAACAATAAGAAAATAGGGATGAAAACCCACATGCTATTATGCTTGAGAACAACTTTACCAAAAATAGTGGTAATGGACAAAAGTCCTATGGAAGCTAGAATGATAACTTCAAGGTTGGAAATAAATTTGAGCCTAGGAAGGGGCCTGTCGAGGTTGTTTTAACTATGGAAAGGACCATTACGTGAGTCACTATCCTTTGAAGAAGGATGATCCGATCGATAGCATAGGATACTATACGATGGAAAAGTGACAAGCGAGCATAGGAATCTACAAGTAACTCTTACTCGCACCCGACCTCCCGAGGTCGTCCGAGATGGCCGGTGGGGATGGAATATACATGGGATACAAACAAACTAATTGGGTAATCTTATGTCTTCGACACACACTAATGGAATATGTGAATCTAAGGCAAAGAAATCCCTCCTAACCTAAATTGGTGTGATAGATCGGTCAGCGAGGATGACTGCTCAAAGGCTCCAATCAATATCAAGCTCTGGCATAATCCGGTCTATAGGTTGTGGGATATGGGGAAAATGACCTAGAATTGTTTCATGTATATCTCTAGATAGGGTCATAAGGTAGATGATGGATATAGTGGACTCTACGGGTGATTCTCTGGTCTAGTCCAGAACTCCTTAGCTTCATCAGCTGCTACGTTTAACAAAGATAACTATGTGATAATGATTGGTGGAAGTGGAGTGGATCTAAATACTAATGTGCGTAAGCCAGTGTCAACATCGGATTGACCTGTGGACTCGTCAAGTTGTGGGATTTGTGGATCACAACCGTAGATTCTTGGTTGTTGTGGACCTACTATGGTCATACGAGGAATCAATCTCTAATCCCTAGTATCCAAGTAGTCGTATGCCTTTTCGGCCTCTATATTTAGAACTACAAGTTGTGTAATCTTCTCAGAGTACCTTACAGGTTTTCTAGCAACCTGAATTCTTAATCTAGTGTCTATGTCAGTGAGAATGTCTCCTACGTCTGGTTGTGGGACCAAAGGGTCACAACCGAACATTTTCTCTCTTTCAAGCCCTTCTACAGTCATGCAAATATTTATCTAGGGTAATCTGTAGTTTGGCTGATTTGACCAAAATGTGTGGGCTTGGTCATCTTTAATGTTTAACCCTCTTAAGCGTGGTGATCTGTTGTAAGTCTGCTATTGTTTGGAAGACTTGGATTCTAAGATTTTGATCTATATCAGTTATTGCCATAACAAGATTGGGTTGAGGCACGATTGGCTCGAATACGTATTCTCTGGGCTCTCTAGGTCCTGTGATTGTCATGCAAAAAGGAAATGATATAAGTCTAGCTAATGACAGAATAAATTAACCACACAAGATATATCTATGTATATCCCTGAATCTGATTTTATTGATAAACTACTGAACAAAATTTTAAAAGAGCAATTATCTAATATATCTAGAAATTGACAACTAAACTAAAGATGAAATTTAAAATAAACAAAGCAACCGAGTATGGCTACTTGCCTGTGCAGTTGTAAATATATTCTAAGTAACCAGATAAATGATCTAATCTATTTGAAAGAATCTTGATCCTACCTCAGAAGTGAGGAGTGAATCATAGTTTCTCAGAAACTATCAATCCCCATAGCTTCCTCAAAGAATATTGAAAGTGAGATTAAGCGAAATGAAATGATTGACTACTCTATTTGATATGTTTTAACTAGAACTTTGAAAAATGAACCTAGACTTTGCAGAACAGTGGCAAATTCGGTTGTGTATGGCTTTGTCCCCTCAGTTTGATCTCCTCGTTCCTTCGTGCTCACGTGAATCCGAGAAAAGCATGTGATGTTAGCATAAAAAAAAGTTGGTATCGAAATAATGGCCTCTTAGAATGCAGATCGAATACAATGCAAGTAGGAGAGGGATAGCGCAAGAGAATAGAGCTTGGCTTATGCAATTCCTAGCGGGATTTATTGCAAGTCATGCAACACAAAACATCCAGAACTTGAAACTATTCTTTTTGACAAACAAAACCTGTACTTTAATGGCTTCCTACTGAAATTTAAACTATCCTACTCTAATGAATTGCATGAAACAATAACAACACTAGCACAAGAAGATTATGTGGCTTCCTAACAGCTAGACAACACTAACTATGCATGCAACAAATGAAAACTATGAATCCTAAGCAAAATTGAAATACTAAGCTATTGCAGAATGAGAAATTGAGAGGAAAATTTGAGGGGGCTATTTGCTTGAGCACAAGCTAGGTATTTATAGAATCCAATCTACCCAAAGGTGAAAACCAATTTGATCTCTTTAACCATAAACAATGCAAAAACACTATTCCACGGAACTAGAATCATAAATACAAGCAGAGGTGGTGAAAAAAGCTGGTAAACGTTGAAATTTTACATGAGTCACGTTAAAAGGAACATTCTGGAAAATGCGTGAAGGGCTGCCACCGAAAGCGGGGCGGTGGTTACAGACCGCCACCACCGCTCGGGCGGTGGTTTCGAATCAAGACCAAAACGTAAAGAAAAAGAAGGGAGAAGAGAAAAACAAAGCACACAGGGGCTAATCGGGACATGCGGGATGTTAACGCATACTTGGAGAGATTTTTCGGATCCCGAACACCTTGCGAGGAGACCTGTATCATCATTGGGGCACATGTAACATTGTTTCGGCGGTGCAGTACCCTATAATTTTGGGTATGTACATATTGCCCCCTCGGAGAAGCGTTTTAGCCATGAAGAGGCGTAAAACGGTGGGTCCGAGTATGGCGGTCCCGAAATGGGAAGTAAGAAATTATACCTGACACGCCTGTGTGTTGAAACGACGCCATCCAAAATCCCCGCTACCTGCAAAATGAAAAGAGGACTCAAGTGCAGATAGACAAAATAAATCAAAAAATAAATACTAAAAGAATACAAAATGAGGATGTACCATTTGTGCGGGGATAAGAACTTACCTCCGTTGGTGCTCTAAACCTGTCAAAAGGGGCATTCAAAACAAGTTAGGATGCTATATATGTAAAAGTGGGCCCATTTTCCTATTCATTTGTGCATGTCGATTTGATTGATTTTGAGCTTTGGGACCCATGGTGATGGTTTATGATGAGAGTATATTAAAAACGTTCGGGATGAGATCGTGATCATGCCTCCACGAGCGGAACACCAACCCCTGAAATCACAGGTTAGTTTTCTCAATTTACCATTTTTGTCCCAAAAATGTTAAAATGGTGAAATCTTTGTCATGGGGGATTATTTTTGAAAAAGTCGGTTTTAATAGGGTCACTTAGGGGGACGCCTAATGGGTAGGTGTTGTTTTGGTCAAAATGGTCGTGTTTTTATGTTTTTAGGGCACATAACCCGTGTGGAATTTTGGGATACGACCGCCACCTTGAGCGGGGTGGTGGTTACATGACCGCCACCCTGATCAGGGTGGTGGTTACAAGACCACCACCTTTAAGGTGGCGACATGAACCGTCGCCCCTGCTCGGGGCGGTGGTTGTTCACGAATACATAAATGATAATTATATGAATTCATTTTTGCATTTTTAGCATTCTTATATGTTTTAGTGATTTTTCCAATGTGATTTGAATACTAACTTACTCCTTTTTGTGTGTTTTTGGGTGTATGCAGGTGAAGGAGGAGTACATCGAGGTGGAGCCGAGAGGGAGAGTGTGACCGGCTTCCAACAAAAGATTGGATGCACTTTCTCAGGATGAGTAGGACACTCTTTAGAGGGCCGGTATATTATGCATATCATGGGTCCCGCATGTTGCACCTTCTAGTCACATACTTTGTGACTTGTTTTCATATTGGGATGTTGATCGAGAACACTTTCGATTACCAGGAGTAAGGGTGAGTGGACCATCACTTTGGAGGATGTTTACCACATCTTGGGGGTCCCGATCATCGGGAGACGACTCACACTTGAGACAAGCAGGTCACGGGCTCAGATAGCACAGTGGGCCTCATATATGGGAGACGCAGTTATCTCCACTGGTTTGAAGAAGGGGGTGAGGGTCTGATCTATTCCTAGCCTGCCTATCCCCTTGATTCGCCAAGCCATTATGGGGATCCTTGCCTCGAGATTGATCGAGGATAAGGGAGGAGACACTTTATTGTATTGCTGGTCCCCCATTATTGCATAGATTGAGGGAAATGGCTGGATTTATGCCTGGGGAGCTGACATTCTTGGGACCACCTATCATGATTTGTACAGGGTGGTGGTTCATTTATAGGGGCATTCATTGAGCCATTCGACCCTGGTTATGAGCTGGGTCTATGAGTGTTTCATCCCTTATGGGAGAGGTGTAGAGGTGGCAGATCCCGGAGCTATGAGGGCAGCCAGATGGACAGACATGTTGGTGCTTAGAGAACCTCACCAGCCAGTTGCCTCCTTGACCACTAATGACATGGAGGCCACACCCTATCAGGCCATGGTAGGGTTATGGGGCGAGGAGGCTCTTACTTTGATCTCTTGCTCCACCACAAGGTAGCTTGTGGACAGGATGGGGAGGGTGGAGATACATCCTTTTGGTCGAGTGCCTCAGTAGTTTGGCCTTCCTTATGTGGGTATGCTTCCCCCAGTGGTACCATTATACAGATCAGTTCGGGAGGCTAGAGGAGGTCCTAGAGGCCGGGGTTGGATAGTTGTTACTCTTGGTGTTCCTATTACAGCCAGGACGGGTGGTACATGCTCGAGGGAGAGTTGTTGCTCCTCGGGCACCCTTACTTCAGATTGCCACCGGTCCCGCCCACAGTAGTGATGACCCCATTGATATAGACTCTGAGTCTAAGGAGTTCACAGGGGAGAGATGGAGGAGGAGACCGAGGCTGAGGTCAGTGAGTCAAGTAGAGAGGAGGAAAGTGATCTTGAGTGGCATGACACTCAGGATATCTTACAGGCGGAGAGGGCGGAGTAGAGTGCAGAGAGGGTGACCCTAGCTTTAGAGGAGCCACTTTCTCAGGGCTTGGGCGGAGAGGATGAGTTCAGTAGTAGGACGTTATGTGGTCAGGTGCATAGGAGGAGCACACCGGTCGGTGGCGGCATTTATGGCGGGAGAGCGACCCTAGGGATCCATCTTGGAGGCCCAGAGATCCGAGTGAGTTATCATCCTTCTCTTTAATGTTTGTTTTTAACTATGATTGTCTTAGTTGTTATCTCTCCTTTTGTTTACTTTTGTTTCTATCTTTTGAGTACTTCTAATTCATTTTTCTTCTTTATTGGCAGAGGCTGGCTGATGAGTGGTGAGACCTGATTTGCCGGGTATGCACTGATACCCTGATGATCCCCATGGAGAAGACCCGTGTAGAGCTATCCATGGATGTAGGGGAGCCTTTAGCAACCGCTAGGCATACCAAAATTTTTTCCCCTATCTGGCATGTGGCCAGGATGGTGATTACCCTCCGCACCGAGTTGGCAGGATACAGGACAACAGAGTGCCTAATGAGGAGTCACTCTCATGGCGAGGCCACAACTGCTCCTCGGGATCATGAGCCTTCCATGCACTCAGATCGCTGGTGTATCCGGAGTCCTAGACATGGGTGTGCACCTTCAGAGGGATCTCATAGGGGTTGAGAGGCCACCTGGCTCTCATAGATTGTTTGTATGATGTATTTTGTATTTCCCGGGCTCCTTGAGCATTTTGACCATGCTTAGCGCATGATGGCATTGTACAGGAAATGTTGATATATATATTCTTTTTGGATCAGACTCTTGGTATCTATGTTTTTGTGATTCGTTTCCGCATGTAAATTATAATGTTGTTTTGATATGCTTTTCAGAATGTATGCAATGGAGAACAAATTATACAAATGCTTTCTTTCTTTTTGTATTTCATGATCTTTGATACATGATAATGTAAACATAATGTGATCTTGAACTTTGGTTTCTATAAGCAATTTTTGGTACTTCACACTTGTTTTGAAAAATGAGATGATAAATTGGTATGATGAGAACATGAACTTTCCCCCACACCTAACTCCATGTAACTAGTAAGATGCGAGGGCTCATCACCGAGAGCTAGAAAGGGCACAAGCTATGAAATTGTTGAATGGTGGTGATGAGAGATATACAAAGATTTGGTGGAACCAAATTAGGATACTACAAACCCACTCTACTCAAGTGACTCCATAGTTTAGAATGCTACTCACTTTGCGGTTTATCTAGACTTAGATCTGTAGATGGCCACATGGTAGTAGACAAAATTTAGTTTTCGGGGTTTTGAGCTCTCTTGGAACTCTAGACATCTGATTCATTCACTTTTGACTTGAGTTTGCAAAGGTTTACTTGAATCTGTTTGTTTATGACCTTCACCGTTTATTGTTAAGAAGACCCCCCACACCTTGCCCCATGCTACTAGTAAGAAGTGTGGGCTTATCACCATGGACAAGGTACAGGCGAGTAAGGGCATTCCCATCCTTTCCCAACCCTACGTCACTAGTAAGAGATGCAAGCTCATCACCAAAGGTTGGTAGGGCAAGGAAATGTGTAAAATAAAATTTTCTGTTTGATCTACATTTGACTTATTTATTTGAGAAAAATGTTAGTATGTTCTTATTTCCAAAGAGATGTACATACGGGATAGATGTGACACTATGAAGCTTCTAGAACAGACCATAGGCAAGACACCTATCCTAGGAAGAAACCAAAAGTGAGAACAAGCATGTAGATCTTGGTATGGTTACCGTTAAGACTTTGTCATATCTAGCTTTATTTGATGAAAAGATTCAAAACAAGGTGATGTGACTATGAAAGTGAAGAAGTATGATTTGAATGATTATGTCAATACCATCAGAAGTTTGTAATGAATTGCTTTGAGAATAAGTTCCTTGATCATGAAATTGTACGAAACAAGTGGACAAAATGAACCTAACTACATGAAGATTCAATGTAGATATAATTATACAAACTGTCTTTGGTTGCTTATGCATAGAATCATTTAAGGTGTAGGGAATTGACAGTTTCACCAAATTCCTCACCTTCTAATGTACATAAGAGATATGCACCATTTCCATAGTATTTTGTGACTCGGTATGGGCCCAACCATTTGGGCCGGAATTTCCTTCCTTCGCTGGCCTTTTTATGAATCAGGCTATCTAGTCTTGGAACTAGATCTCCTTCATATATATCTCATTCATAGACCTTTTTGTTATACTTCTGAAACATCCAGTCAGCATAGACTCTATGCCACTATTCAACGTCTAACTTGGCCTCATCTAGGATTTCTAGTTGGGAGAGACATGCTTCTCTATAAGTGTCTTCATCCAGAATCCCTTGTAATGAGATGCGGAGACTAGGTATTTCAACCTCAAGTGGGAGAACTGCTTTTGCTCCGAATACCAGTGAGAAAGGAGTTGCGCCTATTGGTGTTCTTATTGAGGTTCGGTGGGCCCACAAGCCAGTATAACTTTAAATGCCAATCTCATTTGTTTTCTTTCACCGTTTTAAGGAGAATAGCTTTTAATGTTTTGTTTGTTGCTTTAGCTTGTCCATTAGCTTGAGGGTAATATAGGGAGGCTGTATGATGGCTTATTTTAAATTTATTGCATAATTCACGAACCTCGTCATTCTTAAAAGAAGTCCCATTATCTGTGATAATGATTTGTGGGACACTGTACCTACAAATGATCTGGTTCAAAATGAACTTGGCGATCACGGAACTTGGTACAGTGGTGAGAGGCATAGCCTCTACCCATTTGGTAAAATACTTGGTGGCCATGATTATGAAGTTATGGCCATTTGTAGATGAGGGAGATAATTTCCCTATCAAATCTAGGCCCCACGTAGAAAAGGGCCATGGAGTAATGATTGGTTGTAGAGCTTGTCTTTGACATATGAATCTCGTGGGAAAATTCTTGGCCTTTATGATATCTGCGTACAAACTCTCACTGTGTCGTGTTCTAGAGTAGGCCAAAAATAGCCCATCCGATGTATTTTGCAAGCAGTGGCATGACCACCGAAGTGGCCTCCACATATTCCACTGTGAGATTCGTAGAGAATCTTATTGGATTCTTCTGTGTCAACACACCTTAGGAGCATTCCATCGAAAGCCTTACGATAGAGAACTTGTTCTATAATAACGTATTTAGCTACGATAATGCATAACCGCCTTCTTTGTTGTGGTGTAGCACCTTCTGGATACGTATGGTCCATGATATAATTAATAATATCGTATACCAAGGACATTCTAAGATGGGAGGTTTGGCTTCGATGTAGTATATGCATTCATCGTGAAAGTCAAGATCTACTAGATCACCTCTGTCTAATGGGTTATCAGCTACCCAATCTGCAATGATTTTTCCTTATGTGACTTTTAATTTACAAATGTTAATTCGAATTCACCCATTTAGGTTATAAAACGTCCAGCCTTTTTAGACAAGGACCCTTGCGTGAGGAAAGTTCGTAAATGGTCTATTTTTACAATGACCCTTGTTTCTTGATTTAGCATGTAATGTCTTAAGAGTTTAGTTGCGAAGACTATGGCGAGGAATTCTCATTCTACTTGCATATAACATGTCCCATAGTTGAGTAATGTTTGGTGATAAAATATATCACACGTTCTCATTTGTCATCATATTCTTAAGCCAACATACATGCTAGGAAGACATTGGTAGCTCGTGAATATAAGGTTAAAGGGCGTTCGGCTTAGGAGGCATTAGCATAGGTGGTGACAACAAGAAACACTTAACCAATTCGAAAGTGTCGTTGCAGTCTTTGGTCCAATTGATACCATAATATTTCTTGAGTAGATTGTTGATTGGGTGAATGGCAAAGCTTAAATCTGGGATGAATCTTGAATTACACCGAGTTTCCCAAGAAATGACTTGATTCCAGATTCATCCGATGGTGGGATCATTTCAAGGACAGCCCAGATTTTGGATGGGTCTACATCGATCCCTCGTGATGATATAATGTAACCTAAGAGCTTCCCTCTTGTCACACCAAAGACACATTTTTCTGGGTTTAGTGTGACTCGTATTCTATTAAATGTGAAAGAATGATGCAGAGCACTTTCGGGTGATCATAACGCTTCCTAGCTTTGGCCAACAAGTCATCTACGTAGGATTCCATGACTTTGTGAGTAAGATCATGAAATATATATGTCATTGCCCACTGGTATGTAGCGCCAATGTTCTTGAGACCGAATGACATAACAACGTAGCAATAAGTTCCCCAAGGAGTTATAAACGTGGTTTTGGCTTGGTCTTGTTCGGATATTCTGATTTGATTATATCCTAAGAATCCATCCATGAGAGACAAAATCTCAAATCTAGCTATTGTGTCAACGATGACATCTATGGATGGTAACGGGAAGTCGTCCTTAGGGCACGCCTTGTTAATGTCTCAGAAATCTATGCAAATGTGTATCTTCCCATTCTTTTTGAGAACGGGAACGATATTAGATACCCACTGAGAGTAATCGACCGGTTTGATGAATCCCACTTGGAGGAGTTTCATTACTTCTTCTTTCACCATGAGAGCTACCTTGGGTTTCATTGGTCTCAATTTTTGTTTAACTGGATTTGCATCTAATTTGGTGACAAGGTTATGTACCGTGATGTGTGGTGTAACCCCTATCATTTCTTTATAATTAAATGCAAAAGCCTTCTGATGTTCTTTGAGGATTCGAGTGTGTATTTCTATTTCTTCTAGAGTTAATGAAGATCCTAGTTTCAAGATCTTTGGTTCTTCCTCCGTTCCAATGTTAATATCGATCGTTTCTTCGATTAAAGAAGCGTTACCTTCTTCAAACTCAGGCGGAGTTGGAGGTAGTTCCAGATCATCTCCATTCTCTACCGTGTATATGCCGAGTTCCTTTTGTGGGGGAAGCTCTATCATGGGATTCCTGAAGTAGGAAGATGAATGTGGGATTAAGGAAAAATCTACCACATGATGGGTGAGATGTAATGATGCAAAGGTTTTAAGTAATAAAGAGTGGCTCTATCACTATCAACATGATCTAAGATAGTAGAGTTGTTCTCAGCTATGTTCGTTAAGAGAGGATTTGACATTTTATTTACTAATGGCTCAGTATGAAGGGATACTGTGAAACGGTATCCTCCAACTCACTGTTTGGAGTGAAGCGTGACGTTGAGGTTGCTATCGAATCTACAAGAAGATTTTGTTCTCGTGGGATTGCTTCAATGGATATGAAGTCAAATTCTTTGCTCAAATTTAATACTGCTATTTTGTAGAGTTGTAAGTGTTCAGCTCTGGTCTCATACACCTCAGAGACTTGGTTTTCTACTAATTGCGAGTCTCCTAATACTCTGATGTTGTCAACCCCGAACCTCTTAGCTATGATGAGACCAAGGAGGAGGGCTTCATACTCAGCGCCATTGTTTGTACATTCAAAGTTTAATTTAAAGGTGAATGGTAAGATCTTTCCTTGGTGAAGTAAAGATCACACCTGCCCTAGCCCCATAATGACATCTAGCTCTATTAAAATGGAGATTCCAATATTTAGTTGGGAAGATGGACGTTGGGACATTTTCTATGTCAATTTTTTTGGTTTCGGTTACTTCTACCATGCAGAGATCCTCTGCTAAAAGAGAGTCAACACCTAGGGTCTATCCCATGCCTACAAAATCAAATGGTAGGAAAATTGGTAGATCCCGTTCTAGCAATTTGAAAATATTTGCAGTAGTTCCTAATGATAATGTTTTGACAATGTTAGCCTCCTCTTTGAGGGCTGGGATATTCTTGATTAGGCTCATAGTTTGTAGTTCTATTGTAGGTACCAAATTTTCTTCTAGCTTCGCATCGGTTGGTTTATTAAGTTAGTTTGTTGGGAGTTCAAACTCAGAGTGAACGAGTCTTTTCTTTAAGTCAACTAGGTGTATATCGAATGGTTTTGGATTGCCTTTGGCTACGAATATCTTTCCTAAGTGCAAGAACCTTACTTCTTGAAATAACGTAGAAGGGATTGCCTTCATACGGTGTATCCATGGTCACCAAGGATCATATTATAGTTGGTTTCCGATCTATAATATAAAACTCAGTCAGGATTGTTTTGGGTCCTAATAGGACTGGTAGTATTATAGTTCCAATCGAAGTGGCCTTAAGGCTATCATAGCCTCTTAGTGTATTCCGAGTCGTGGAACAATTTGTTTCTCCATACCCTAGCTTTTGAAGGAAAGAGAAGGGGACTATGTTAACTGCTGCCCCATCGTCAACCATTGCATGTTTAATGTAATTGTTATAAACCCACACTTGCAAATGTAAGGCTAGATCACCTCTGCATGCAATCTCAACGTCTGTTGGCATTTTTTTATTTCAAATATAAACTCGATATCCCTATCCGGCTGCCTCGGAGGGTGGATATCAAAGTCTATATGGTTTACCTGTGTTTTGGGAGGTGGAGTGATGTTGATTAAATGACCTAAACCTAATGCCTCTAAAAGAGCAGCCCTGTGGGTAGGAGAGTTCTTCAACAAGTCCAAAAGGAGATGCGAGAGAATGTTTTGTTAGGTCATCAATTAAATCATAGGCACCTATGGAGTTTTACTAATATTTGTTGGATGTTTTCTATCTCTAGTTGGTAACTTGGATTTGGCTGAGAGGAATACTCTCGTGTCCTTGTTACGGCTTCCACGGGTAGTTCGGTGTCTAACTCCACTAAACCAACTATCTTGGGTCGTGGCTGACTTCTTAATTGTGGTGCAACTGGTGAGTTTAGTGAAGTTGAGGCTTCATGATCATTGTTTCCTGTCATTATGCCCTTGTTCGTCCCATTTGGATTTAATTTGTTGTTATTGTGAGTTGGGAGTGGATCGTTGAAGATCTTGAGGGGAGCATTTTGAGGAGAGACTGCTCTCGTGAAAGTATTTGGCACAGGTGATATAGGATCTACTAAGAACATATCTATGAAAATTTTTTGCATTATGACCTCTTTTAGAGAAAATCGGGTTTATCGGGTTGATTCTACAAAATTTTTGAAGTGACTTGACATAAGTTTTAACATGCTTTATGTCTTATGACCTCCGAAACCCGAAACCCGCCTTGCAATGAGAAAATCCTTTGTAATCGGGTTTTCGGAAATTCAACTCATCGGAACATACTTGAGTTAAAACATGCTTTGTGTCGCGTGACTTCCGAAACCCGAGACCCGCCTTGTGTTAAGACAATCCTTTGTATTCGGGTTTTCGGAACTCTAAAGCATCGGGACATTCATGTTCCAAAACATGTTTTATGCGCCATGTTCTCCGATTCCCGAAGTCCGCTCAATCCTTTGTAATCGGGTTTTCGGAAGTTCAATGCATCGGAACATTCATGATTCAAAACATGTTTTGTGCTCCATGTTTTCGAAGCCGAAACCGAAATGCACTAAATCTCCTCGTGTCGGGTTTTGGACTCCTCAACATCTTGGCGTGGCATTCATGCCAGAAGTGGTGGTGAGTTGCACGTCGTGCGAATTGAAGTGTATTTATTATTGATTTTCTTATAAATACGCGGATTTCCACGTCATTCTTACCGTTCATATTTTTAATTCGTGGATTTTTCGCATGCTCTTCGCTCCCAAAACCCATGAAAACTCGCGTTGCATTTGGATCGTTTGTTTCGATTTTACTGTCTCGAATTGAAGGTATTTTCGTTCCTTCTTTATTCTTGATTTTTACGGATACGGATCATTGCGTGTATTTTCTTTCCAATTTCTTGCCGGTTGTTGAGGTTTTCTTCCTTCTTCTTCTGTGTTGTTTTGGAAAGGGTTTTGGGTTTTTGGGTTTGTTTTCTTTGTAAGATTATCAATTGGTGCTGTTCTTCCAAAATTCCAGTTAATTGCATGATGTATGGAATCGAATATGAATAACAAGAAAAGAAAAGAGGTTGTGTATGTAGAAATGCAAAGGAAAGACTGTTTTTGTTTCCCGGATTTTGAAGGTTGTGTTGCGAGATTCAAAAGTCAGAAGAACATTGGAAGCTCGAAGTGACGGGGTTTCTCAACATCCGACCTCAACACTAAGTGTCGGGCATCTCCTAAGCTCCGTCATCGAAAGTGGGTGCGGGTTTTCTCTGTTTCCGCCATTGAAAGCAAGTGTCGGGTTTCGCCAAGATTCCGACATATCAGACCTGTCGGGTTCTCAAAGTTTTCCGATATCTTCTTTGCGTGTCGGGTTCTTCTCTTCTTAAGCGCATTGATCAATCAGGTTTTCGGTGTGCACGGCATCTCGGAGTTCGAGCCTTTCTCCTTCCAATATTCTTCATGTCGGATCTGGTTTCATCACGGGAGAAGGCCGAAAAATCTAGCAGGATGAAATACAAATTTAAGAAACCAGAATCCCCGTCATATATCGACTGTAATTATGATATCAGGGATACTGAAATGGGCAACATAGATATGGACGACTTTTGGAATAGGGTGAAGAGTTCTTCTCAAACCCCATGGATGGTGGCTTTAGCTAACAGTGGCTTGCCCCTTGCAGCGAGCTTCCCCATATGCTTGATGTCGAGTTTGTTTTGGCGTGTGCATCCAGCTACGACTCAGCTTCTCGTTCCGTAAGGAATCAGGCTGGTGAAGTAGTTATCAAACTAGATGGAGCTTATTTTGATGATCTCCTGAAACTACCAAATTTTGAAGAGTATGGGGCCCTAGACATCAAGTCGGCTCAGAAGGCCTGGGACAGTAACCAGGAAAATTGCATTAGGGATGTCAATAAGAAGTTCTTGGTCAAGGCAAAACCAGTAATATCTAGATTTCCAAGAACTATCCCTAGATCGGATTTCATACAAGAAATCAACGATATTATCACCCTACTGAGCCGGGTTTTTGGCTTGCCGGAATCAAATTTATTTCATGGATGGATGTACCAATTTATGGTCACCATCAAGAAGAACAAGCAAGGGATTGACTGGGGGACCCTTATCAGTGATGAAATTGATTCCCAGATGAGCGGCAGTCTGTCGGCCAGGAAAGTTTTATATGTTCTCATATGTGGCCTATCGGCGTGGGATGAGGAGCTATCCATTTGGAGACTAAAGGAAGCAGAACGACAAATCCAGTCTATAAGTATTATCCTCAAATAACGAAGAAGGGGTCCAAGGATCATTTTAGGAGGGTAAATGACGCCTTTTTCTACGAGAACATCTGCCAGCTGAACCCAGGGCTGAGAAAGACAAGGGTCTCAGACGAGGCATGGGCTGAAGTATCTAAATGGGGATGTATCTTCTTACAGTTCAAGAAGTTTACCTACCTTGACGGTCATGTACTCGGGAGAGCCTTTAAAATCTGCCTCGCTATCAGGGGATAGATTGATATTAATAGAATTGGTCGGGGGGCAACTATTGGATTTTCACAAATTCCAACAGAGCAAGCATAAAAGCGTGTATCCTTCCCAATTTCTATTGGGAGATATACTTGCTCAATGTGAGTGTGCAAAGGCAAAAATGTTGAATGTGAACTCGGGAGAAATTAAAGAAGCATATGAAGTCTCGGGATGGTTTTGACATCAGGAGTACTTAGAACCTATGGAGCCCTACATGCTGCACGGGCCGACATTGAGGATATACGGGTGGATCTGCGTGCGAAGTTGCGGTTCGAGAAAAAGATAATAGTAGGTTAACTATTAATGAGATTGAGAGCTAGAGCTTTCGATTTGCGGATGGCTGGCCCGACATGATGAAAGTGTGTTGGATATGTCCTATGATGGGCTTAATGAAGATCGATACGTTTTCCCGCCTATTGATTGGTCGGCGTGAAAAAGCCTCTATCATCGAGATAGGTCGGCTCTCATTCTTGCTCGCACAAAAAATGGCTCTCTTCTTGGGGCATGAATTTTAAGGATGACAAGTTTCCAAAGTTGGTGAAACGGAGGTGGGGCCCTCCAAAAAGAAAAGGACAAAGAATCTTACGGGGGTCTATAAAAATCGGGATTCCCGAAGAAGAAAGAAAGACAAATCTCTTGATTGTGTCTCTCCGGCTCAAGCGGTGGTTGTGCGAGAATCACCAACACCACCGAGAAATAGGGAGATTAATTTAGAAGAAGGAGGAAGCCGACTCTTGACTTCACCATTTGCTGATTGCTCAATTGGAGAGACCTTATCTCTTGCATTCAAGGCTTTGGAAGGCCCGAATCATGCCTCCCCCTCAGCAACCACTTGAGCCTCCTCATTCCCCATCCACTTCTTCAAGCATGGCCAATATTTTCTCGGGCTCTCACCCCTCTCTGCTGGAACCCAAGTGATCACCAACACTCCCCCACTGACTTTGTGCCTCTATTCATTGCACCTCTACCACGTTGACTCTTTGTTCCCCCTCGATAGTAGAATCTGCTCCCCTTGAGAGTAGAATACCGATTCTCTACAACATTGGCGGTTTCTACGATACACCACAATGGCTACTCGAGCAAACTCGAGGAAGAGGAAAGTGATTGTACCCCTACCGGCCTTTGATTTCAGCTCACTCAAGGCTTCTCTGCGAGATCAGCCAAGAAACCCAAAAGCAGTTTCAAGGGTTTTGGTGGATGCTTCGAGGAGATAAGTTCGCGAGAGATTGCCACTCCCTCGGTGACAAAACTAGAGATGATGTAACATTTTGCTGATTACCGAGGTAACCGGGGTGGCTCTAGGAAAGTACTGTGACAAAAAGGGCGCAGCAAGATGCGAAAAGGATTCCATAGGCGTCTGTGCCAAAAGTTGAAAGAAACAAAGGACGGCGAGAAATGAGCTTAAGGAAAAAGTGGAAGCGATTGTGAGAGGTTTTGATTAAACTCTCAACACCCCTGGAATCCATACCACCTTCTTACCATACCTGCCGTAGGATTTGATTTCTCATCGGTGCCTACGATTGAGAAGATTACTAAAAAAGGAAGAGTGGTTGATGAATGGATCAAAAGTTGCTCCAACGAGGAAGGAAGTAATTGAGGCGTGGTGAAAGTTCATCGGTCCTTGGCGAGAGATTCGAAGGAAGGAGAGAAGATGGATGAGGAATTCTTTGAAGAACTTGGACGACTTGATTTGACTTGTGAAGCTCTCCAGTGCTAAAGCAAATACCAGCACATCTCTTGGTAGAAGAAGGCGTTCTTCCACATACGAGATAAACACTTTCGGCTGATCAAGGCCATCAAGTTGAGTAAAGATTCTCAGCGAAGCTGCGGCAAGTTGAGAGAATCGAGGATAAATTGATCGATGGGAAAAGTGATGCGGAAGAAGAATTGCTAAAGATTTGTCCAAAGGTGTCGGTTGGGAACTCAAGTGCCCTATCGTTGAGATGATCTCTTCAAACAAGTTCAAAGAAGCATTCGGCATGAACTGTAGATGGATTCGACCTTGAAGTCATTGGTCAGTTTGTGAGGATTGAACATACGTTGGAGGCCTTAAGAAAGCTCAGCAAAAGGTTGAAAAAGCTTCCCGGCAGTGCCAGTGATATCCATGAGACCTGCGAAATGTGGAATGATCATTCCACTGCTCCTGAGAAAATGAAATGCAAGGCATTATTCGGAAGTTCCAGGAGTTCCGGAACAAACAGTCTCAGCT
Organism: Taxus wallichiana var. yunnanensis; assembly: GCA_018340775.1. NCBI lineage: Eukaryota > Viridiplantae > Streptophyta > Pinopsida > Cupressales > Taxaceae > Taxus > Taxus wallichiana. The sequence continues at coordinate 669,667,605 of CM031239.1, forward strand.
GGAGGAAGAGAAAGAAGAAGAATCAAAAGATGATGACTCGGATTAAGTTCCAACGTCCCATGACATTTCTATTTTTAGAATGACATATCTTTTATTTCCGTTTTGTCATTATTTTTAATTCATACTTTGACTTGATCTCCTGCGTGAGAATCATGCAAAGCTGAACTCTAGTTAGCATGCTACTTTTCAGGATCTGTCCTGTTTTATCTCTAGCTTCTTTTGTTATAAATAAAGGGATGCTTGTGCATTCTAAAGGGTCGAAATTTTGAAGCATTAAGAGGCTATTGGAAAGGAGAAAAACTTTGTGTTTTCTTTCAATCATTTTGAAGAATAGAAGTTGATATTGTTTTCTGAGACTTTGTGTTGTGAAATATATCTTATTTAAAATGAGTGTTCTTATGTTCATGATCTTAAAGCTATTCTTTGCATAGAATCTCAGTGTTTCTAATTATCTCGGACACTATATCTGTGATCTAAAACTCGTATGATTATTTCGTGCTCTGTGTTTACTCGAAAGAAAATACGTTTCTCCCATTTCTTTTCTACAGTGCTTCTTTCTTTATGTGAGTTTCTAACCTATTTCACTTTACGAAAGCAATATCCTTGAATCGTGTGAATGTGGATTTCGGGATTTCATCCCAACCCCCAATGGTTAGATTAGTGTGAATATTGTATATATTATTTCTTTGTGTTTTAGATTAGCAATAAGCAGGCAGCCTCACCTGTCTTTGAGGAGGGATTTAATCCCATGTCTTGTGGTTGAACCTCATATTTTGGTTTGACAAAATATCCAACCAACATGATTTTGGCGACTCATTTGGGAAATACGGATCAATAGTATAAAGCTTATCCTCTCGGTGTCGGCGACTCCATATTTGCCTTATTTTTAATAAGATCTCCTTTCGATTCAAGTGGCGGGAGGATCTTCACTCGGTCTCGCCGAGCTCAAGGTGAAATTGATCCACTCTTGAGTTCTTTGCAGTGCATAATTTCAGCCTTTCTCCCAACAGCGTTGTCTCTAGCGAGCAGAAGTTCTTCACTGTTCGGAGAAATCGGATCCACGAAGAGCGGGAAGCATCTGCTGACTTGTCGTGCACTACTCTTGTCGATACCGGATCACTGTCGCACTCTTTTCGAGAAGGATGGCGGTTGACTTTGTGCCTTGGGGTGCGATCATTGGTCCTCTTACTTTGACTCCTCCATTGCATGAGTTACCACGTGGATCACGTAAAAACATTCCCAAGTTGAATGGGGATGGGAAGCGACATCATCACGATGAGCATATTGCGTCTTTCTTTGTTGCATGCGGTGTCCTCGGAGTAGCCCACGAAGATGTCTCTGTTCGACTCTTCGTTGAAACATTGCGAGGGGAGTAGCGGTGAATGGTTTTATCACCTCCCGAATGCATGCATTCAGTTGGGCTACCATGCGGACCAAGTTTGAGGCACGTTTCAAACCAGCCGAAGATTCTCATGCATTGTTAGCTCGGCTTACTCATATGAAGAAGGAATCGCATGAACCTATGCGGGAATTCGTGGCTAAGTTCAATAAGCTGATCGGAAAATTCCGAGTTATATTTGTACCAACTTTGGAAAACCAAAAGTGCTTCTTCATCAATGCTCAACCTCGATATAAGTTTTTTTATTACGAAGGTCGGTTATCCCGAGATCAGCTCTTTGCTCGGTCAGCGACTCTCTTGAAATAGAGGATGATCTCATCTTAGTAGGAAGGATCAAGAAAGATATACCCAAAATCAAAAATCAAGGTTCTTCTCAAGGTATCTTGACCCTATGTTTCAAAAAATGGCTAATGATTTGATTGCTTTAAAAAGCAAGTGTCTCGGTGGGGAGCAATGTTAAAATGCAAGGGATATCCCTAGGCGGAATTTTAATAACAATGGTGCACTACGAGAGATAGGCCACGGTTAGCTCTGCTCAGCCGAGATTAGCAATTGAAGCTCCGCTTTGTTAATGCGGCGGTGGAAATAATTGAAGAAGATGATGAACCGAGAAGAACAAGATTCCGTGAGGATTTGAAGCTTCGGGATATCTTTGATGAGTCTTATGATGAGTCATTTGGCGACTCCAGCATTGGTTATTTGGAATATGATGAAGATGAATGTGAGCGGATGGTCGATCATTTCTTTGTTTTCACTCGGTCCCAATCTCGAGTTCCCAGAAAGCCTCTGGAAAATACTAAGGAGAAGAATAAGGAACCTCCTGTATCCATAGTCAAAAGGGTACCCCTATTGGGCGTATGGCTGAAAAGAGGTTACTAAAAAAGGCAGCTGCTCCTTATTCTCCTTCTCTAAGGTCGGTGCTTGACACAAGCTCATATAATTAGAAGGCTGAGCCTACTATCATTCCTTCTTACACTGCTTTCGATATTATTGATCATGCAAAGAGAACCAAAATTCAAATGTCAGAAGCAGAATACCTTCAGTCGAATCCTGAACAATTTGAAAAGCTGGCCAAGTTCATCAGAAGTAAAGCGGCCGTTCCATCACCTGCTAAAGGTCTCCTTTCAAATCCTACTCAACCCACACCTCAGAATAATCTGACTTCTGCTTCTTCCTCAGGAAAGATTGAACCATTTTATTTGTCTCTACTTATAAATGGGTTTAAACTCATTGCAATTGCATTATTGATTCGGGGCCTACGATAATGTTATGCCCAAAGTGGCCCATGCCCTTGGGCTTACTTTGACTAAGTCATATGGGCGGTGCTATTCCATGGAAACTAAACAAGTCCCTCTCGATTGGTCAAATTAAGGGCCTTATGATTCGCATTTGTTGCTTTTCACTGAGAAGAGAGTGAAAATGACTATCCTAGTTCTTTGATATTCTGCTGGCTTATGGTATTCTCTTGGGTAGAGGATTTTGTAAAGATGTCGGAGGAGAGATTAGTATGGATTGGACCAAAGCCAAGATCCCGGTCAAAGGGTTGTGGGTTCTTCATCTGAACCGCATGGCGAAGTATTTGGTGACTAAATCGAGATGATCTAAGGCTCGAGATTCTTTTCGAAGATGCTAGCTTCGGGAATTATTTCATGGCATCAGAGATACCCATTGTAGATGTGGAAGAGGAAGATCCCAATGCAATTTGGATGCTCGAATTTGATGGTAGCTGCTCAACCTCTGGATCAGGCGCTGGTGTTGTTCTCATATCTCCTAGCTCCGAGATTTTCCCATCAGCTTATAAGTTGCAATTTGATAATACTAACAACACGGCCGAATATGAAGCCCTGTTATTAGGATTAGAATTGGCCAGACAGAAGGGAATCAGGAATCTCAAGGTTCAGGGAGATGCGGAGCTGATTGTTAATCAGGTCAGGGGTATATATCAGGTGAAAAATGATCGGTTGAGGCATTACAGGAACAAAGTTTGGGATAGTATAGAATGCTTTGATGCATTTTCTATTAAGGCAGTTTTAAGAGATTATAATGACAAGGCTGATTCTTTGGCCGTATCTGCATCTCTTCTTCTTCCTCATCCTCAGTTCAAGCAAGACACATACTCTATCGAGATTGTGTACCGCCCTAGCGTCCCAGATAATGCAACTCACTGGCAGGTATTCAATGATGATCAACAAGTGTTGGCTTTTCTAGAAAAGGCTGACAATTTCAGTGAGCTATATTTTGAAGGTTCGGAATCAGCCTTTCGTGAAACTATTTCAGATCCATATCAAGAGGTTGATGGTGAATTTATCCAGCTGAAAGGCAACAAGATACCAAAAGGTCTGGTTTCCCTGGAGGGTGTATTTGACAAACATGATCGCTTTATCCAAAACAAAAGGCAAGTTGAAGGAGCTTCTTCCTCTGAAGTGGATCAAATCAATCTAGGTTCATCTGATCAACCTCGGATGGTGAATATCGGTAAATGTTGTTCTCCTGAAGAGAAGGTAAGATTCACTTCGCTTTTGAAGAAATACATCGATGTGTTGGCCTGGTCTTATGCAGATTTGAAATCTTTCAAGCCCAAAGATGTTCAGCACAGTATTCCTTTGAAGCCTGATGTGAAGCCGTATAGACAGAAGCAAAGACATTACAATCCGAAGATTTCAGGGACTATCCTGGCAGAAATTCAGAAGATGTTAGATGCTAGAATTATTTTCCCAATCCATCACTCCACTTGGATTGCTAACATTGTTCCTGTCAGGAAGAAGAATGGCGAGATCCGGATTTGTGTTGACTTAGAAACTTGAATCGAGTCCTCGTTGAAGGATAACTATCCCTTGCCGATCATGGATCGGGTATTACAAGCTATGCTTGGATCGAATGTTATCCATGCTCCATGCTCGGCGGGTTTTGAGGATATAATCAAGTCGAAGTAACCACGAGAGGATCAACACAAGGCGGCTTTCACGACCCCATGGGGTACCTTTGCTTACTGAGGAGGATGCCATTCGGCTGATGATCGCGAGGAGCTACTTTTGAGAGGGCTATGGACCTAGCATTCGGAGATCGATGGGTAAGGTCATAGTCGTGTATTTGGATGACTTATTTGTCTTTTCTAAAAAGCGAAGTGATCATTATGGTCATTTAGAGCAGTACTTGAGAGATGCGAGGCGTCACGGAATTTCATTGAATCCTAAGAAATCCATGTTCGGGGTATGAAGGAAAATTTCTTTGGGTCATATTGTGACTAGAGAAGGAACTAAAATTGACCCGAGAAAGGGTAAAGGCTATTGAGCCTTACCTTGCCCCTGAAGTAAAGCAGGAGTTCATTCTTTCTTCGGAAAGGTTAATTTCTTGAGAAGATTTGTACCGATTTTTTGACAAGACCAAGGATATCCTTGGAATGATGAAAAGTAAAAGTTCCATTCGGATGGAGTACGAAGGAAACTTGGCATTTGAAGAAATAAAAAAGCGATTCTAGCGCTCTGTTTTAGTATGTCAGACTTGAGAAAGATTTCATCATGTATAGCTATGCTTACGCCCACACGTGAGTGTCGGCGATCACGATGGGAAAATGGAGAAGGCATTGAAGCTCTATCGCATTCATGTTTGTCCGTTGAAAGAGCATGAATTGAAGATGTCGCAGATTGAAAAACATGCTTATGCGGTGGTGCGAGCGGTGAAGCATTTCAGGTACTATGTGCTGAATTCTCATACTCGTGTTCTCGTTCCTGATACTGCTGTTAAATCCATTCTAACTCAACAAGAGTTGGGAAGCCAACGAGGTACTTGGATTGCTAAGGTTCAGGAGTATGACTTGGACATCAAACCTACCAAGTTGGTACGAGGAAGAGGCCTGTGTCAATTGATTGCAGAGAATCATGCTGAAGCAGAGTGTGAGAAGAATCAAGATACTTCTTCCGAGCTGCCTATGGTGCTTTTTGTGAGTACGACCGATGAATGGTACACGGACATTGCTTTCTTCTTAACTTATGGTGAATGCCCTCCGCATTTAAATCAAAAAGAGAAGAGGACCGTCAAGTTGAGATCTGCGAAATACCTTTTGTGGAATAATGCAATATACAAGAAAGGTATTGATGGTGTCTTCTTGCGTTGTGTTGATAAATCACAACAGGAAAAGTTATTAGAATCCTTTCATAGCCTAGCATGCGGAGGACATTTTTCGTCCTCTGTAACAGCATATAAGATCTTACGGGCTAGGTATTATTGGCCTACTCTTTTAGGGACTCGGTGAGAATGGGTGTCTAAATGTGAAGCTTGTCAACATTTCGTTGGTCGTCCCAAGCTAGCAGCTCTTCCTTTGAAGCCTGTGGTGATTGAAGAACCTTTTCGCCAATGGGGGATTGATTTTATCGGAACATTGAATCCTGCTTCGGTCTTTGGACACAACTATGTGCTAAGCTGCTCTGATTATTTTACCAAGTGGGTAGAATTTGTACCCGATCAAGCAAGCGACCACAAGATTTGTTTGCAAGTTCTGAAAAGAAAACATAATCGTCAGATTTGGTGTGCCTCATAAGATCGTAGCGGATAATGCCTCTAACTTCTCGTCACATGAATTAACAGAATTCTGCTATGGATTCGGCATTACTCTGGCTCATTCATCTGACTATTATCCCGAGGGGTAATGGGCAAGTGAGTCAATGATAAGAATCAGTTCTATAATCGGGAAATTAGTAGACGAAAATCAGAGGAATTGGCACAAAGCATTGTATGATGCGTTGTGGGCTGATCGGATCACTCCAAAGCGAGCCATAGGGATGTCCCCTTTTCAGTTGCTATATGGGATTGATGCTGAAATTCCTATCTCAGTAGAATTGCCGGCCTTGCAGTTGGCGAAAGCGGTTGAAGATGTAGCTTTTCAGAATTCTATCGAAAAGAGGGTTATGTACCTAACCAGGCTAGAAGAAGAGCGAATTAAGGTGGTTGATCGTATAGCAGATCATCAGAGCAGGGTGAAGAAGATTTTTGATAAAAAATCAAAGCAGCGTGACTTCCAGATTGGAGACCTGGTGTTGCTTTGGGATAAAAGAAGAGAACAGAAAGGAATGCATGGAAAGTTTGATTCTTTATGGAAAGGACCTTTCAAGATCCACGAGTTGAATGGTGAAAATAGTTTCCTTCTATCATATCTGGATGGAGGGTTACTCCCTTTGCCTTTCAGTGGACAACATCTAAAGCTGTTCCACCATTAATGCAAGATGCTCTCTTGCATTGTACATATTTTGCTTTTGTTGTGTGTTTGCTTTTGGTTTTCTTTCTTTCTTTCTTCGTTTTGTTTTGTTTTGGTTTTCTCCTTGACCCCGTAGCCCAATGAGCGAGACCAGAGACTCTGAGTTCTCTTCCTTTGGTATTACAAAGAAAGTCCCCAAGCTGGGCATTTGTTATCCCGTTTTGAGTTCTGGCGAAGCGATCGGATAACCCCTACAAAATTTTGAAGTGATTTTGCATTATGACCTCTTTTAGAGAAAATCGGGTTTTCGGGTGTTCTTACTATGACTTGACATAAGTTTTAACATGCTTTATGTCTTATGACCTCCGAAACCCGAAACCCGCCTTGCAATGAGAAAATCCTTTGTAATCGGGTTTTCGGAAATTCAACTCATCGGAACATACTTGAGTTAAAACATGCTTTGTGTCGCGTGACTTCCGAAACCCGAGACCCGCCTTGTGTTAAGACAATCCTTTGTATTCGGGTTTTCGGAACTCTAAAGCATCGGGACATTCATGTTCCAAAACATGTTTATGCGCCATGTTCTCCGATTCGAGAAGTCGCTCAATCCTTTGTAATCGGGTTTTCTTTGTAATCGGGGAAGTTCAATGCATCGGAACATTCATGATTCAAAACATGTTTTGTGCTCCATGTTTTCGAAGCGAAACCGAAATGCACTAAATCTCCTCGTGTGGGTTTTCGGACTCCTCAACATCTTGGCGTGGCATTCATGCGAGTGGTGGTGAGTTGGCACGTCTTGAAAGTTGAAGTGTATTTATTACTGATTTTCTTATAAATACGCGGATTTCCACGTCATTCTTACCGTTCATATTTTTAATTCGTGGATTTTTCGCATGCTCTTCCGCTCCCAAAACCCATGAACTCGCGTTGCAGTGGATCGTTTGTTTTCGATTTTACCTGTCTCGAATTGAAGGTATTTTTCGTTCCTTCTTTATTCTTGATTTTTCTGGATCGACTGCGTGTATTTTCTTTCCAATTTCTTGCCAGTTGTTGAGGGTTTTTCTTCCTTCTTCTTTCTGTGTTGTTTTGGAAAGGGTTTTGGGTTTTTAGGGTTTATTTTCTTTTTGAGACTATCGATTGGTGCTGTTCCTTCCAAATTTCAATTACTTGCATGATGTATGGAATATGAATAACAAAAAAGAAAGGAAGTTGTGTATGTAGAAATTCAAAGGAAAGACTCTGTTTTTGTTTCCCGGATTTTGAAGGTTGTGTTGCAGATTCAAAAGTCCGAAGAACATTGGAAGCTCGAAGTGACGGGGTTTCTCAACATTCCGACCTCAACACTAAGTGCCGGGCATCTCCTAAGTTCCGTCATCGAAAGTGGGTGCCGGGTTTTCTCCTGTTTCCGCCATTGAAAGCAAGTGTCGGGTTTCGCCAAGATTCCGACATATCAGACCTGTCGGGTTCTCAAAGTTTTCCGATATCTTCTTCTGCGTGTCGGGTTCTTCTCTTCTTAGCGCATTGATCAATCGGGTTTTCGGTGTGCCTGCTGACATCTCGGAGTTAGAGCCTTTCTCCTTCAATATTCTTCATGTCGGATCTGGTTCATCACGGGAGAAGGCCGAAAAATCTAGCGAGGATGAAATACAAATTTAAGAAACCAGAATCCCGTCATATATATTTGTAATTATGATATCGGGGATCTTTGAAATGGGCAACATAGATATGGACGACTTTTGGAATAGGGTGAAGAGTTCTTCTCAAACCCCATGGATGGTGGCTTTAGCTAACGGTGGCTTGCCCCTTGCGGCGAGCTTCCCCATATGCACTTGATGTCAGAGTTTGTTTTGGCGTGTGCATCCGGCTACGACTCGGCTTCTCGTTAAAGTAAGGAATCGGGTGAGTGAAGTAGTTATCAAACTAGATGGAGCTTATTTTGATGATCTCTGAAACTACCAAATTTTGAAGAGTATGGGGCCCTAGACATCAAGTCGGCTCGAGAAGGCTGGGACAGTAACGGGAAAATTGCATTAGGGATGTCAATAAGAAGTTCTTGGTCGAGGCAAAACCAGTAATATCTAGATTTCCAAGAACTATCCTAGATCGGATTTCATAGAAATCAACGATATTATCACCCTCTTGAGCCGGGTTTTGGCTTGCTTAGGAATCAAATTTATTTCATGGATGGATGTACCAATTTATGGTCACCATCAAGAAGAACAAGCAAAGGATTAGGGGACCCTTATCGGTGATGAAATTGATTCCCGGATAGCGGCAGTCTGTCGGCCAGGAAAGTTTTATATGTTCTCATATGGCCTATCGGCCAATTTGGATGAGGAGCTATCATTTGGAGACTAAAGGAAGCGAGCGACAAATCCAGTCTATAAGTATTATCCTCAAATAACAAAGAAGGGGTCAAGGATCATTTTAGGAGGGTAAATGACGCCTTTTTCTACGAGAACATCTGCCGGTGAACCCGGGGTGAGAAAGACAAGGGTCTCGAGGCGAGGCATGGGGTGAAGTATCTAAATGGGGATGTATCTTCTTACGGTTCAAGAAGTTTACCTACCTTGACGGTCATGTACTCGGGAGAGCCTTTAAATCGCCTCGCTATCAGGGGATAGATTGATATTGCTAGAATTGGTCGGACAACTATTGGATTTTCACAAATTCCAGCGAGAGCAAGCATAAGGCGTGTATCCTTCCCAATTTCTATTGGGAGATATACTTGCTCAACTTGATGGCAAAGGCAAAAATGTTGAATGTGAACTCGGGGAGAAATTAAAGAAGCATATGAAGTCTCGGGATGGTTTTGACATCAGGAGTACTTAGAACCTATGGAGCCCTACATCACGCACGAGGCCGACATTGAGGATATCGGGTGGATCTGCATGTGAGTTGCGGTTCGCGAGAAAAAGATAATAGTAGGTTAACTATTAATGAGATTGAGGCGCTAGAGCTTTCGATTTGCGGATAGCACTGTTGACAATGAAAGTGTGTTGGATATGTCCTATGATGGGCTTAATGAAGATCGATACGTTTTCCGCCTATTGATTGATTGGTCGGCGGTGAAAAAGCCTCTATCACGATAGGTCGGCCCTAATTCAGCTCGCTCGCACAAAAAATGGCTCTCTCTTGGGGCATGAATTTTAAGGATGACAAGTTTCCAAAGTTGGGTGAAAGCGGAGGTGGGGCCCTCCCGAAAAGAAAAGGACAAAGAATCTTACGGGGGGTCTATAAAAATCGGGATTCCCAAGAAGAAGAAAGAAAGACAAATCTCTTGATTGTCTCTCCGGCTCAAGCGGTGGTTGTGCAGAATCACCAACACCACCGAGAAATAGGGAGATTAATTTAGAAGAAGGAGGAAGCCGACTCTTGACTTCACCATTTTTGATTGCTCAATTGGAGAGACCTTATCTCTTGCATTCAAGGCTTTGGAAGGCGAATCTGTGCCTCCCCCTCAACAACCACTTGAGCCTCCTCATTCCCCATCCACTTCTTCAAGCATGGCCAATATTTTCTCGGGCTCTCACCCCTCTCTGGGAACCCAAGTGATCACCAACACTCCCCTGACACTGTGCCTCTATTCATTGCACCTCTTACCACGTTGGCTCTTGTTCCCCCTCGATAGTAGAATCTGCTCCCCTTGAGAGTAGAATACCGATTCTACAACATTGGCGGTTTCCTCGATACACACCACAATGGCTACTCGAGCAAACTCGAGGAAGAGGAAAGTGATTGTACCCCTACCTGAGCCTTTGATTTCAGCTCACTTAAGGCCTCTCTGCGAGATCAGCCAAGAAACCCAAAACAGTTTCAAGGGTTTTGGTGGATGCTTCAGGAGATAAGTTCGCAGAGATTGCCACTCCCTCAGCTGACAAAACTAGAGATGATGTAACAGCTGCTGATTACCAGGTAACCAGGGTGTCTCTAGGGAAAGTGACAAAGGGCGCTGACAAGATGCAAAGGATTCCATAGGCGTCTGTGCCAAAAGTTGAAAGAAACAAAGGACAGCAGAAATGAGCTTAAGGAAAAAGTGGAGCAGTTGACAGAGGTTTTGATTAAACTCTCAACACCCCTGGAATCCATACCACCTTCTTCTGTACCTTCTGCTTCTGCGGATTTGATTTCTCATCGGTGCCTACGATTGAGAAGATTACCAAAAAAGGAAGAGTGGTTGATGAATGGATCAAAAGTTGCTCCAACAAGGGAAGGAAGTAATTGAGGCGTGGTGAAAGTTCATCGAGTCCTTGGCGAGAGATTCGAGAAGGAAGGAGAGAAGATGGATGAGGAATTCTTTGAAGAACTTGGACGACTTGATTTGACTTGTGAAGCTCTCAAGTGCTAAAGCAAATACCAGCACATCTCTTGGTAGAAGAAGGCGTTCTTCCACATACGAGATAAACACTTTCAGCTGATCAAGGCCATCAAGTTGAGTAAAGATCCTCAGCGAAAACTGCGGCAAGTTGAGAGAATCGAGGATAAATTGATCGATGGGAAAAGTGATGCGGAAGAAGAATTGCTAAAGATTTGTCAAAGGTGTCGTTGGGAACTCAAGTGCCCTATCGTGAGATGATCTCTTCAAACAAGTTCAAGAAGCATTCGGCATGAACTTTGTAGATGGATTCGACCTTGAAGTCATTGGTCAGTTTGTGAGGATTGAACATACGTTGGAGGCCTTAAGAAAGCTCAGCAAAAGGTTGAAAAAGCTTCCCGGCAGTGCCAGTGATATCCATGAGACCTGCGAAATGTGGAATGATCATTCCACTGCACCTGAGGAAAATGAAATGCAAGGCATTATTCGGAAGTTCGGGAGTTCGAGAACAAGCGATCTCGGTGGAGGAGAGAAAGAAGAAGAATCAAAAGATGATGACTCGGATTAAGTTCCAACGTCCCATGACATTTCTATTTTTAGAATGACATATCTTTTATTTCCGTTTTGTCATTATTTTTAATTCATACTTTGACTTGATCTCCTGCGTGAGAATCATGCAAAGCTGAACTCTAGTTAGCATGCTACTTTTAGGATCATCTGTTTTATCTCTAGCTTCTTTTGTTATAAATAAGGGATGCTTGTGCATTCTAAAGGGTCGAGAATTTTTGAAGCATTAAGAGGCTATTGGAAAGGAGAAAAACTTTGTGTTTTCTTTCAATCATTTTGAAGAATAGAAGTTGATATTGTTTTGCAGACTTTGTGTTGTGAAATATATCTTATTTAAGACAGTGTTCTTATGTTCATGATCTTAAAGCTATTCTTTGCATAGAATCTCAGTGTTTCTAATTATCTCGGACACTATATCTGTGATCTAAAACTCGTATGATTATTTCGTGCTCTGTGTTTACTCGAAAGAAAATACGTTTCTCCCATTTCTTTTCTCTAATCGTGTGCTTCTTTCAACATGTGATTTCTAACCTATTTCACTTACGAAAGCAATATCCTTGAATCGTGTGAATGTGGATTTGGGATTTCATCCCACCCCCAATGGTTAGATTAGTGTGAATATTGTATATATTATTTAGAATTTTCTTTGACTTCTTCCTTCCCCTCTCAGGATTTGAGAGAATGAAGGAATAAGTCACATAGTTCCATCTCGATCCATGTTTGGAGCACTTGCTATTATGAAGAATAAAGTGGACTTCTTCCTTACACCATCTTTGGATGAAGTGAGATTCATTGTGTTCTTGCTTAATGTGCAAGAATCCCTAATTCATATTCTCAATAGTTTGTTCATGTCGAACACCTTAATGAACTCTGAAACGAGTTGCTTAAATGAATGGATGGAAGCTTTAGGTATTCTATAATACCAATCGAGGGCGATGCCCTCTAAGGTTTTGGGGAATATTTTGGCAACAACCCCATCCAAAGGGAACAGTTCTCGAATGGTTGTGGCATAGGCCTTGATATGTGCGTTCGAGTATCCCTCCTTTTGTATTTGGGAAAATCAGGAAGAGGTCTTGGAAGCATGATGCTTCATATGGTGAAGTCTAAGGGCTCTTTCAAATATTCTGAATAAGTCCCTATCGCATAGGTTTCGACCATTGATGGTGCCTTCTGAGGGGGTGGAGGTGGAATGGGTTGTTGATATGGCGTAGCGTATGCATTTGCAAGGGTATAAGGAAATCCTTGTGGTTGAGAAAACATTTTGAGAGAGGAGAACATATCTCCTTGTGGTGATTTGGAATACATGTTTACGTATGGAGGAGTATTACCTAGGAATGGATTATTTTGTACTAGACCGGGAGGTATCATATTTTCCATTGGAATGGTGTTAGAAACGATGATTCTAGTTGGCATTTGTTGTGAATACTGTGGAGGCATGCCCAATGTGCCTATTCCTGTGAGGAGGTCTACTTGGCTAGGATGATGTGGAGGATTGGAAATTCCTTCTGCATGAATTGAGAATTGTGATTTTCTTGAGCAAGTTCTAACCCTCTAACTTTTTCTACTAAAGTCGAAATGACTTCATTTGGTGAAGTCACGGTATTTTGCCTTAGTGGCGTTTGTTGTATATTCTGAGGTTGTATAGGCATGTGATACCCCACTATGAACTGATTGTTTCCCTGCCAAGTTTCCCGAGGGAATTTCCTATACATAGTGGCATGGAGGTGTTTTCGTGAAACGAGACCTCGGGTTGTGTTTGTAAACTTCCTATAAGTAGGTACATACTCTAAGAGCATTGTTCATTCTTGGCATAACGTGCTAAATGTTCATCATCTATGAACATGTATGGATCTTATTGTTTATTGATTTGCTGGTCTGAGCAATACATGAGGAGATGAACCAGAGTCTCCAGTGAGCGTCATGTTATTCGAGCTTGAAGGCTCTGGTTGTGGTGTTTGAGTGAGCTGATCCAACTCCCCCATTTGGAAAGAAGAACTATATCTAGTCCTTTGAGGTGGAGTTTGTATTGACAACCGGTTAGTTAAATAGTTGTCACCCCATTCGAGAGCGAGGGTGATGGCTATCTATTCGAGTTGATCGTAGTATGCTTCAAGACCTAGGAGAGGTCTGCCATATGCATCAAATCCTGACATATTCGGGGGGTATATGAATACCAGAATAATGGGAAAGAGCGAAGGTGGATGAAAGAAGATGAAACACTAAAAGGGAAAAGGTGAGAGTGAAGCAACTGTTCCTTTCACGTCAGGTTCACCAATTTTGTTGGTGAAGTTGATGTGAAGGCTAATGAGGTGGAAAAGATGAAAATGTTGTTTGTTTCATGTTGGGTTCACCAATTTTGTACGATGGAAAAGTGACAAGCAAGCATGGGAATCTACAAGTAACTCTTCCTCGCACCCGACCTCCCAAGGTCATGCCAAGACAGCCGGTGGGGATGGAATATACGTGGGATACGAACAAACTAATTGGGTAATCTTATGTCTTTGACATGCACTAATGGAATATGTGAATCTAAGGCAAAGAAATCCCTCCTAACCTGAACTGGTGTGATAGATTGGTCGGTGAGGATGACTACTTGAAGGCTCCAATCAATATCGAGCTCTGGCGTAATCCAGTCTATAGGTTGTGTGATACGGGAAAATGACCTGGAATTGTTTCGTGTATAACTCCAGATAGGGTCATAAGGCAGATGATGGATATAGTGGACTCTATGGGAAATTCTCTAGTCTAGTCCGAGAACTCCTTAGTTTCATCGGCTACTACGTTTAACAAAGATAAGCTGTGTGATAATGATTGGTGGAAGCGGAGTGGATCTAAATACTAATGTGTGTAAGCCAGTGTCAATGTCGGATTGACCTGTGGACTCATCGGGTTGTGGGATTTGTGGATCACAACCGTAGATTCTTGGTTGTTGTGGACCTGCTATGGTCATATGAGGAATCAATCTCTAATACATAGTATCCAATTGTCGTATGCCTTTTTGGCCTCTATATTTAGAACTACAAGTTGTGCAATCTTCTCAGAGTACCTTATAGGCATTCTAGCAACCTGAATTCTTAAGCTAGTGTCTATGTCAGTGAGAATGTCTCCTGCGTCTAGCTATGGGACCAAAGGGTCACAACCGAACGTTTTCTCTCTTTCAAGCCCTTCTACAGTCATGTGGATATTTATCTAGGGTAATCTATAGTTTGGCTGATTTTACCAAAATGTGTGTGCTTGGTCATCTTCAATGTTTAACCCTCTTAACTGTGAACTGATCTGTTGTAATTTTTTTGTTGTTTGGAAGACTTGGATTCTAAGATTATGATCTATATCAGTTATTTCCGTAACAAGATTGGGTTGAGGCATGATTGGCTCGAATACGTATTCTCTGGGCTCTCTAGGTCCTATGATTGTCATGCAAAAAGGAAATGATATAAGTATAACTAATGACAGAATAAATTAACTACGCAAGATATATCTATGTATATTCCTGAATATGATTTTATTGATAAACTATCGAACATAATTTTAAAAGAGCAATTATCTAATATATCTAGAAATTGATAACTAAACTAAAGACAAAATTTAAAACAAACAAAGCAGCGAGTATTGCTACTTGCATGCGAGTTGTAAATATATTCTAAGTAACTGGATAACTGATCTAATCTATTTGAAAGACTCTTGATCCTACCTTAGAAGTGAGGAGTGAATCATAGTTTCTTAGAAACTATCAATCCCCACAGTTTCCCTGGTAATATTAAAAGTGAGATTAACTGAAATGAAATGATTGACTACTCTATTTGATATGTTTTAACTAGAACTTTGAAAAATGAACCGGAATTTGCGTAAGCAGTGGCGAATCCAGTTGTGTATGGCTTTTTCCCCTCAGTGTGATCTCCTCGTTCCTTCATGCTCACGTGAATCTAGAAAATCATGTGATGTTAGCATCAACAGAAGTTGGTATCGAAATAACGGTAGCTTAGGATGCAGATTGAATACAATGCGAGTAGGAGAGGGATAGTGCAAGAGAACAGAGCTTGGCTTATGCAATTCCTAGCGGGATTTATTGTGAGTCATGCAACACAAAACATCTAGAACCTGAAACTATTCTTTTTGACGAACAAAACCCACAAATTTAATGGATTCCTACTGAAATTTAAACTGTCCTACTCCAATGAATTGCATGAAACAAGAATAACACTAGCACAAGAAGATTATGTGGCTTCCCCAATGCAAGTCAACACTAACTATGCATACAACAAATGAAAACTATGAATCCTACACAAAAGTGAAAGACTAAGCTATTGCAATGAGAAATTGAGAGGAAAATTTGAGGGGGCTATTTGCTTGAGCACAAGCTAGGTATTTATAGAATCCAATCTACCCAAAGGTGAAAACCAATTTAATCTCTTTAACCATAAACAATGCAAAAACACTATTCTAGGGAACCAAAATCATAAATACAAGCAGAGGCGATGAAAAAAGTTGGTAAACATTGAAATTTTACATGAGTCACGTTAAAAGGAACATTCTGGAAAATGCGTGAAGGATCACCGCCCGCTTGCACAGGCGGTGGTCACGAGTCCGCCACCTGTAGTGTGGCGGTTTCAGAATCGAAGACCAAAACGCAAAGAAAAAGAGGGAAGAGAAAAACAAAGCACGCAGGGCTCAAAGAGGACATGCGGGATGTTAATGCATATGTGGAGATATTTTCTAGATCCGGAACACCTTACGAGGAGACTGTATCATCATTGGGGCATGTGTAATGTTGTGTTGGCGGTGCAAGGTACCCTCTACAATTTTGGGTATGTATAGATACACAATGCGGTGGCTAACAAACAAGCTGAAAAGTAAGTCACACGCATAGAAGTTCCGGGTAAGTTATTCGATATACGTGGTTATACTTTTTGATACTAGAGCTACTAAATGTTTTATATCTACTAAGTTAGCTTTGAAATTAAAAAGAAAAGAGGAAACAATGGATAAGACATGGATGGTACATTACGGAAATAATGTTGTCCGTACAGTTAATATGTGTCTTTTTGGGGCACGCCTTGACTTGCCTAGTTTCTCCACAGAGGTTGACCTTTATGTTACCCCTTTGGGGTCATATGATGTAATTATAGGTGTTAATTGTTTGGCAGAAGATAAGGCGAAGGTTGACTGTTATGAAAAATAGATTTGTTGTTTTGATGACTTGCAAGAAAATAGCAGTCATTCAGGGTGTAAAACGTGGAATTGTAGTTAGGAAACTAACGACTATGCAACTAAACAGGGCTAAAAATAAAGGCTGCACTTTGTATGCCGTAAAAATGATAGAAATTTCCAAAGAAGATAAAGATTTTATGGAAAAATATTTGTTGTTGAGAGATTTCTGGAAGAATTACCAGGTCTTCCACCCAAACGGGAGTTTGACTTTGCAATTGAGATCAAACCAGAAACCAAGCCCACATCCAAGGCACCCTATAAAATGACCACCATTGAGTTGGTGGAACTTAAGGCTCAGTTACAGGAACTTTTGACCAAAGGGTTGATAAGACCGAGTATCTCACCATGGGGAGCACTGGTAATTTTTGTAAAGAAGAAAGATGACACACTTAGATTGTGCATTGATTACATAATGTTGAATAAGGAAACTATACGTACCCAAAATTGTAAGGTCTTCAGATCGCTGAAATGCAGTGTAACAAGTTCCCAATGATGATACAGTCTCCTTGCAAGGTGTTCGGGATCTGGAAAATCCCTGAGCATGCATTAACATCCCGCATGCCCCGCTTAGCCCCTGCGTCCTTTGTTTTCCCCTCTTTCCCTCTTTTCTTTACCTTTTGATCTTCAGTGAAGAAACCACCACCCCTTTCGAGCGGCGGTCCGCATGCGTTTTCGTAAAGCGTTTTGACGCGACTCACGTAAAATATCAACGTTTCACTAGCTTTCCTTGCCGACTTGGGCATGCATTTATGTTTTTGGTCCCCTGGAATAGTGTTTGGCCATTGTTTATGGTTTTTAGAGTTCAGTTTGGTTTTGATCTTTGGGTGAATGAAAGCTATAAATAAATGGTTTGTGCACAAACAAAAGGCCGAAGTTTGTCTCTGAATTTCTCTTTGCATTAGATTTAGCTATAATTTTGCTTAGAGTACTTGTTTTAGTTCATTTGCATGCTTGGTTAGCCTTATTCAGCTGTTGGTAAGCCACATATCCAGCTTGTGCAAGCAGTGTTGTTGTTTTATCCATTTCATTGGAGTAGAATAGCTTAGGAAGACATTAAAGTTGCAGGTTTTTCTCCTCAAATAGGATAGTTTCAGGTTCTAGTCGCTTTACGTTGCATGACTCGCAATAAAATCCCGCTAGGAATTGCATAAGCCAAGCTCTGTACTCTTGCGCTATCCCTCTCCTACTCACATTTTTCAGTCTGCATTCTGAGCTGTCCTTGTCCCAATATCTATTCCTGTTAATGCTAGCATTACACGCTTTTCTGGATCCACGTGAACACGAAAGAACGAGGAGATCACTGCGAGGGGACAAGATCACACACACCATCGGATTCGCCAGCATGCTCGCGGTATCCGGGTTCTAGCTTTCAAAGTTCTAGTTAAAATCATACAAAATAGAATAGTTAATTACTTTATTTTGGTAGAATTTCTATTCTCGATATTGCCAGGGAAGCTGTGAGGATTGATAGTTTCTGAGAAACTATGATTCACTCCTCACTTCTGAGGTAGGATCGAGAATCTTGCAAGTAGATTAGGAAAGTTATTGCATTATTTAGAATAAATCTACAAATTACACTGACAAATAAATACACTCGGTTATTTTGTTTGTTTTAAATTGTTATTTAGTTGTTATTTCTAGATATACTTAAATAGCTCCTTTTCTTCTCATAAAGTTAAAATGCAAAGATAGAAGTTATATATGTTTTAGTTTTACTCCACGTAGTTAGAATTTGCTTTATTACAGTTAGATTTACATTTTATTTTGTATGACAATCACGGGACCTCGGGAGCCCAGGGAATACATATTTGAGCCAATCATGCCTCAACCAAACCTCGTCACAGCAATAGTTGACATAGACCAAAATCTCAGAATACAAGTCTTCCAAACAACAACAGATTTACAACTGATCAGTTCTCAATTGAGAGGGTTAAATATAGAAGACGACCAAGCACACACGTTTTGGTCAAACCAACCAAACTACAAATTACCCTAGGCAAACATTCGCATGACTGTAGAAGGGTTCGAAAGAGAACAAACCTTTGGTTGTGATCCTTTGGTCCCATAGCCAGGTGCAGGAGACACTCTCACAGACATAGATACTAGTTTAAGGATCTAGGTTGCACGAACGCCTGTGAGATATTCTGAGAAAATCACGCAGTTGTTGGTCCTAAACATAGAAGCTGAGAAAGCATATGATTACTGGATACTAGGAATCAGGACTTGATTTCGTATATGACCATAACAGACCGCAACAACCAAGAGTCTATGGTTGTGACCCACAAGTCCATGACCTAATGCATCCATAAGTCAATCAGATATAAACAACGGCCTACGCACACTAGTATTCCAATCCACTCCACTTCCACCCATCATCGTCGAACAATTGTCCTTACTAGATATAGCGGCAAGCAACGAAGCTAGAGAATTCGGACTAGGCGAGAATCATCCGTAAGTCGATTTTTCCACCATCCACCATATGACCTTGTCTGGGGACGTACACGAAACTATCCCAGGTCATTTTCCACGTATTCCACAACCCATAGATCGAATCACGCCAGAGCTCGATATTGATTGGAGCCTTCGAGCAGTCATCCTTGTTGATCGATCTATTACACTAGTCCAAGTTAGAAGGGCTTTCTTCACCTTAGATTCACAAATTCCATTAGTGCGTGTCAAAGACACTAGACTACCTAACTAGTTTGTCTGCATCCCACGCATATTCCATCCCCACCGGCTGTCTCGGCACGACCTCGGGAGGTCGGGTACGCGGAAGAGTTACTTGTAGATTCCCATGCTCGCTTGTCACTTTTCTGGCGTACAAAATTGGTGAACCCGACGTGAAACAAACAAAATTAGTGAAGCTGACGTAAACTTCCTACTTTCTCGTTCGGAGTCATAGTATCACGTGTTCTTTCACAAATCACCTTCACTCCTTCCCATTATTCTGCAGGTATTCATATACCCCCCGAATATGTCGGGATTCGATGCATATGGCAGACCCCTCTTGGGTCTTGAGGCATACTACGCCCAGCCAGTAATGCAGACAATCATCACCCTCGCTCTCATTATGGGGCGACAACTATTCAACTAATCAGTTGTCAACACAAACCCCAAGAATCAGATATAATTCATCTTTTCAAACTGAGGAGTTAGATCAACCCCCTCGAACGCAACAAACAGAGCCTTCAGGTTCGAACAATATGACGTTTACCGGAGAATCTGGTTTGTCTCCTCAGATACTACTTAGACCACAAATTAGTAGACAATCGACCCATACCGGTATTAGATGATGGACATCAATACGTTATCCTAGGAGTGAACAAAATTCTCGGGGTATGTACCCACCTATAGGAGGTTTACAAATACAACCCGAGATCTCTTTTCAAGAAAATACCTCTATACCACTGCATATAGGAAATACTCTCGGAGAAACTTGGCAAGATAGTGATCGGTTCATGAGGATATCACATGCCTATACAACACCAATGTATACAACAAACGCCGCTCAGTAAAGCACTGTGACTTCACCAAATGAAGTCATCTCAACGTTAGTAGAAAAAGTGAGAGGGTTAGAACTTGCTCAAGCAAGTCAAAATTCTCTGTTCATGCAAGTAGGAAGTTCCAATCCTCCATACCACCCTGGCCAAGTAGATCTCCTCACAGGAGTAGGCATGTTAGGCATGCCTCCTCAATATCCACAACAAATGCCAACAAGGCCCATCATCTCTAACACTATTCCTCCCGGTCTAGTATCAAACAATCCATTACTAGATAATACCCCGTCATACTTAAACATGTACTCCAAATCACCACAAGGAGATATGTTCTCCTCTCCTGGCATGTTTGCTCAAACACAGGGACTTCCCTATGCCCCTGCCAACGCATACGCTGCACCATATCAACAACCCATCCCACCACCACTCCCTCAGCAACCACCATCAATGGTTGAAACATATGTGATAGGGACTTACTCAGAATATTTAAAAGAGCCCTTAGATTTCGCCATACGAAGCGTCATGCTTCCAAGACCCCTTCCCGATTTACCCAAGTTCAAAGGTGAGGGAGATCCAAATGCACATATCAAGGCTTACGCTACAGCCATACGAGAATTACTCCCTTGGGATGGGGTTGTTGCTAAAATATTCCCAAAGACCTTGGAAGGCATTGCTCTCGATTGGTATTATAGAATACCTGAGGCTTCTATACACTCATTCAAACAACTCGTGTCAGAGTTCATCAAAGCCTTCGACATGAACAAACTATTAAGAACAGGAATCAGGGAGTTCTTACACATTAAACAAGAACACAACGAATCTGTCGCCCATTTCATCCAAAGGTGGCGTACAGTCCTTTATTCCTCGGCAAGTGCTCCAAATATGGATCAGATGGAACTATGTGATTTATTCCTTCATTCTCTCAGCAGAGAGGTGAAGGAAGAAGTCCAAAAGTTCCCACTAAGAACTTACGATGAAGTACTTGAGAGTGCTCTTCGAATAGATCAAGCAGCGATAGATAGTGGTCGCAAGACATATGGAGCAAACGGGAGGTTAATCACCCCCAATCAGAACACTACAAATTATCCCACTACCACAAACGTCAATCAAGGACCTAAAATCCTTAACAAAAATCGTGGTGTAACAACAGATGGAGTAACTGATCAACCTAAGAAGGTAAATGTTGTCAATACTCCATCACAAACAAACAACCAACGAAACAACAACTTTACCCGACAATCAATACAGTGGATTTTAACCATCCACAACAACAACAACAACGGTGAAATCCTATACAAGGGCCAAGCCAAAACTCATTTGGTTATCAAAACCAAAGCCAAAAACAACAAATGCAAAATTTTAATCCTAATAGGCAACAGTTTGATCAGAATTTTAGGCCACAATATACACCAAACCAACAAAACAGGAATTACAATCCCAATTCTTATTGTGGTTTCCACAAAATTCAGGGTCATGATACTAGAACGTGCCGTGACTACAATAAATTCATGCAACGTTTACCAGAAGAACAAAGACAGCTTCTTCACGATTTGTTTTTAGCAGATCCGTGTCATCACCACCAAACACGCTAGCGAGCAAGTTTCCCCTCGAGAATGCTCCCTCAAGATCTTTAACGATCCAGTCCCAAATCATGATAATAACATGATCGAATCCAACTGGGACAAACAAGGGTGCGATACTGGAAACAATGATCACGAAGCCTCAACTTCACTAAATCCATCGGTTGCGCCACGGTTAGGAAGTGAACCAAGACACAAGATAGTCGGTTTGGTAGAATTAGACATTGAGCTACCTATCAAACCTATAACAAGAACACGAGAGTATCTCTCTCAACCAAGCCCAAGTCATCTACCAGAAACAGATAAGATTCAGCAGATAGTAGAAAAACCCATCGGTGCCTATGATTTAATTAGTGACCTAACAAAGACTTTCTCACACATTTCATTTTTAGATTTGCTAAAGAACTCTCCTCCTCACAGAGCTGCTCTTTTAGAAGCATTAGGTCTAGGTCATCTGATTAACATCACTCCACCTCCTGAAACACAAGTAAATCACGTAGATTTTGACATCCACCCTTCGGGGCAGCCGGACAAGGATGTCAAATTCATATTCGAAATAGGTAAAATGCCCACAGATGCTGAGATCGCACGCCGAGGTGATCCAGCCTTACACTTACAAGTATGGGTTTATAATAACTATGTAAAATGGGCAATGGTTGACGATGGGGCCATAGTTAACATAGTCCCTTTCTCTTTCCTCCAAAAACTAGGATATGGGGAAATAAACTGTTCCACCACTCGAAATACGTTGAGAGGCTATGATAGCCTTAAAGCCACTTCAATAGGAACCATAATATTACTAGTCACCTTAGGACCCAAAACAATCTCGAGTGAGTTTTATATTATAGATCGAAACTAATTATAATATGATACTCGACCAACTATGGATACACCGAATGAAGGCAATCCCTTCTACGTTATTCCAAGAAGTAAGATTCTTGCATCTAGGAAAGGTATTTGTAGCCAAAGGCGATCCAAAACCTTTCGATTTGCACCTAGCTGATTTAAAGAAAATACCAGGTGTGCATTCGGAATTTGAACTTCCAACCAACCAACTTAATAAACCCACCGACCTAAAACCAGAGGAGAAGTTGGTACCTACAACGGATCTTAAAACTATCAAAGATAGCCAAAACAACCCCAACCCCTAACGATAAAGCTAAAAAAATGGTATCATTAGGGACTACTACAAAAATCGTTGAGTTAATAGAACAAGATTCACCAATGTTCTTACCATTTGATTCAAAGTAGGCATAGGGTATTCCCTAGGTGTTGGTTCCCTTCCACAGAGGACCTCTGCATGGTAGAAGTAGAGTGTGTAAATGCAGCAGATGCCCCAACATCTATACTCCCGACTAAGTATTGGACTCTCCATTTCGACGGAGCTAAATGCCGTTATGGAGCGGGGGCAGGTATAATTCTTACTTCGCCGAGGAGAAAGTCCTCCCATTCTCCTTTAAGTTAAACTTTGAATGCATGAACAATGGTGTTGAGTACGAAGCCATCCTCCTTGGCCTCACCCTAGCCAAAAGAATTGGTATTGATAACATCAGAGTCTTAGGAGACTCGCAATTAGTGGCAAATCAAGTTTCTGAAGTATATGAAACTAAAGCCGAACACTTGCAGCTTTACAAAGAAGTCAGTATTAAATTTAAGCAAGGCATTTAACTTCATATCCATTGAAGCAATCCCGCGAGAGAAAAATCTTCTCGCCGATTCAATAAGCAACTTGACATCACGTTTTACTCCAAGAAATGAGTTAGAAGATACCGATTCACAGTGTCCATTCGTGATGAACCATTGATAAATATAATGACAAATCCTCTTTGTTTGAAGTGAATCTACCATCTAGGTCGTATTGATAGTGATGCGGCTACTTTGGATTATTTAAATGCCTATGCAACACTACATCTCTCCTATCATATGCTAGATTTATCCTTAATTCCACATTCGTCTTCCTATTTTGGAAATCCCATGATGGATCTCCCCTCACAAATAGAACCTAGCATATACGCAGTAGAAAATGGGGATGATTTGGATTTACCTCCAACACCACCTGAGTTCGAAGAGGGTAACGCCTCTTTGATCGAAGAGACAATCGATGTCAAAATCGGGACAGATGACGAACCAAAAATCTTGAAATTAGGATCATCCTTAACCCCAGAAGAAGTGGAAATACATACGCAGATCCTCAAAGAACATCAGAAGGTGTTTGCATTTAATTATAAGGAGATGACAGGATTTACACCCCACATTGCAGTTCACAACCTCGTCACTAAATCAGATGCAAATCCAATTAAACAAAAATCAAGACCCATGAAGCCCAAAGTAGCTCTCATGGTAAAGGAGGAGGTAATAAAACTCCTTCAGGTAGGATTCATCAAGCCAGTCGACTACTCCCAATGGGTATCTAACATCATTCCCATTCTCAAGAAGAATGGAAAGATACGCATCTGCATAGATTTTTGAGATATCAACAAAGTATGTCCTAAGGATGACTTCCCATTACCATCCATAGATGTTATTGTTGATGCAACAGCTAGTTTTGAACTTTTGTCTCTCATGGATGGATTCTCGGGATACAATCAAATCAGAATATCTGAGCAAGATCAAGCTAAAACCACGTTTATAACTCCTTGGGGAACCTATTGCTACGTTGTTATGCCATTCGGTCTCAAGAACGCCGGTGCTACGTACCAGCGGGCCATGACATACATATTTCATGATCTAATTCATAAAATCATGGAATCTTACGTAGATGACTTATTGGCTAAAGCCAAGAAGCGTTGTGACCATCCCGAAGTACTCCGCGTCATTCTTTCACGTCTAATAGAATACGGAGTCACACTAAACCCAGAGAAATGCGTCTTTGGTGTAACGGGAGGGAAGCTCCTAGGTTATATCATATCGTCACGAGGGATAGATGTCGACCCAACCAAAATTCGAGGCTGTCCTCGAAATGGTTCCACCTTCGGATGAATCTGGAATCAGATCATTCCTCGGAAAGCTGGGTGCAATCCGAAGATTCATCCCGGACTTAAGCTTCGCCGTTCATCCAATCAACAATTTACTCAAGAAAGACTATAGCATTGATTGGACCAAAGACTGCAATGAAGCCTTTGATGCAGTTAAGCGCTTCCTTTTATCACCACCTACGCTAATGCCACCTAAGCTAGATCACCCGTTAATTCTATATTCACGAGCTACCAATGTCTCGCTGGCCTGTATGTTGGCCCAAGAAGACGATAACAAGAGAGAATGCGTGATTTATTTCATCAGCCGAATGCTGCTCGACTATGAAACACGCTATACATAGGCAGAACGAGAATGCCTTGCCATAGTCTTTGCTACTAAACACCTAAGACATTATATGTTGAATCAAGAAACGAGGGTCATGGTAAAAACGGACCATTTACGGACTTTCCTCACACAAGGGTCATTGTCTAAAAAGGCTGGACGTTTTATAACCTTAATGGGAGAATTCGAATTAACATTTGTAAATCAGAAGTCGGTTAAAGGACAAATCATCGCAGATTGGT
Source organism: Taxus wallichiana var. yunnanensis (assembly GCA_018340775.1). Lineage (NCBI taxonomy): Eukaryota > Viridiplantae > Streptophyta > Pinopsida > Cupressales > Taxaceae > Taxus > Taxus wallichiana. The sequence goes on from CM031239.1 coordinate 669,692,901, forward strand.
TAGCTAACAACCCATTAGACGGAGGCGATTTGGTAGATTTAGAATTTCCAGATGAATGCGTATACTACATCGAAACCCGACCCTCTATCTCTGAGTGTCCTTGGTACACTGATATCATTAATTATATCATAAACCATACGTACCCAGAAGGAGTTACACCGCAACAAAGAAGGCGGTTACGCATAATCGTAGCTAAATACGTCATTATAGAGCAGGTGCTCTATCGAAAAGCATTCGATGGAATGCTCCTAAGGTGTGTCGACATAGAGGAATCCAAGAAGATTCTCCATGAATCTCACAATGGAATATGTGGAGGCCACTTTGGTGGCCATGCCACTGCTCGAAAAATACACCGAATGGGCTATTTCTGGCCCACTCTAGAACACGACGCGATAGAGTTTGTACGCAGGTGTCATAAGTGCCAAGAATTCTCCCATGAGATCCACATGCCAGCACAAGCTCTACAACCAATCGCTACTCCATGGCCCTTTTCTACATGGGGTCTAGAATTAATAGAGAAATTCTCTCCCTCATCCACTTTGTGACCATAATTTTATAATCACGGCCATTGAATATTTTACCAAATGGGTGGAGGCCATGCCTCTCACTCACCATGCACTGGTTATGTGATCACCAAGTTCATTTTGAACCAAATCATTTGCAGGTACGGTATCCCACAAATCATTAACTCTGATAATGGAACTTCTTTTAAGAATGAAGAGGTTCACGAACTATGCAATAAATTTAAGATAAGCCATCATATGGCTTCCTTGTATTATCCCTAAGCCAACGGACAGGCTGAAGCAACAAACAAGACACTGAAAGCCATTCTCCTTAAAACGGTGAAAGAAAACAAACGAGATTGGCATTTGAAGTTATATCCGGCCTTGTGGGCCCACCAAACCTCAATAAGAACACCAACGGGAGCAACTCCTTTCTCGGCTGGTATTCGGCGGGCGGGAGCGCTTTCCCGCTTGAGGTCGAACTACCGATCTCCGCATTTCACTACAAGAGGATTACGGATGAAGACGCTTACAAAGAAGCACGTCTTTCCCAACTAGAAAGCCTAGATGAAACTAGGTTAGATCTTTGAACAACGGCATAGAGCTTATGCTTTGACCAAATGTGGCGGCAGTATAAAAAGAAGGTCTATGAACGCAACATATACGAAGGTGATCTAGTTCTAAGGCTAGGACAGCCGGATCGACAAGAAGACCAGCGAAGGAAGGAAATTTCGGCCCAAATGGTTGGGTCCATACCAAGTCATGGAGGACTACGGAAATGGTGCTTACCTCTTATGTAAGATAGAAGGTGAGGAATTTGGCGAAACTTGATCAATTCATTGCACCTCAAGCGGTTCTATGCATAAGCTACTAGCACTACTTACATAATTATCTACATTACATTTTCATATAGATTAAGATCATTTTGTCCAGTTATTTCTTACATAAATTGTGATCAAGGAATCTATTCTCAAAGCAATTCATTACAAACTCATGATGTTGTTGGCATAAAGCTCTTTAATCATACCTCTCCATCTTCATATATCAACGAATCATCTAGGAATCTTTTATCAAATAAAATCAAACATGACAAAGTCTTAACGGTAGCCATACGAAGATCTACAAGTTTATTCTCATTTGATTTCTTCTTAGGATAGGTGTCTTGCCTATGGTTTGTTCTAGAAGCTTCATGGTGTCACATCTATCCCATATATATATCTTTTTGGAAATAAGCACATACTGACATTTTACTCAAGAAAACAAGTCAACAAGTGATTAAACAAAAAATTTTAATTTCACACATTTCCTTGCCCCACCAACCTCTGGTGATGAGCTTGCATCTCTTACTAGTGACATAGGGTTGGGAAAGGATGGAAATGCCCTTACTCGCCTATACCTTGCCCACGGAGATAAACCCATGCTTCTTACTAAGTAGCATGGGGCAAAGTACTGAGGGTCCTCTTGACAAAACAAACGTTAAAGGTCATAAACAAACAATTCAAACTTTGAGTCAAAAACGAATGAATCAGATGTTCAAAATTCCAAAAGAATTAAAATCCTAAAAACCCAGATCTTGTCTACTATGTGGCCATCTACGGGTCTAAGTCTGGATAAACCGCAAAGCAAGTGCATTCTAAACTATGAAGTCATTCGGGTAGAGTAAGCTTGTAGCTTCCAATTTGGTTCCGCCAAAGCTTTGTCTATCTTTCATCACTATCGTTTCACCACATTTCATAACTTGCGCCCTTCTTAACTCTCGGTGATGAGCCCTCTCATCTTACTAGTTGTGTGGAGTTAGGAATGGGGCAAGTTAATCTATTCATCGTACTGGTTATATTCATCACTTTGCAAAACAAACATGAGGTATCCAAATTGCTCACAGAAGCTAAGATTCAAAATCACAATATATCTGCAATATCATGTATCAACATCATGAAACACAAAAAGAAAGCAAACATTTGCATCATCTGTTCTCCATTGCATACATTCTAAAAAGCATGTAAACATACATCGTAGTATACACAAGGAAACTAGACATAGAAAGGAAAACATGGGTGCCAAGCTTCGATCCAAAAATGAATGCATATATATAAATAATCAATGTTTATATACAATGCCATCATGCTCTAAGCATGGTCAAAACGCTCAAAGAGCCCGTGATATACAAATAATATATAATACAAAGTACACGAGGGCCAAGAGGCCTCTCAGTCCCTACGCGACCCCTCCAAAGGTGCACGCCCACGCCTAGGACTCTGGCTACGCCGGCGCTCTGAATGTATGGAGGGCTCAGGGTCCCGAGGGGCAGCCATGGTCTCACCATGAGAATGGCTCCTCATGAGGCGCTCAGCCATCCTATAGCCCGCTAACTCTGTGCGGAGGGTCGACACCATCCTGGCCACATGCCAAACGGGAGCGAAGACATCGGTATGTCTACCGGATGCTGAGGGCTCCCCGGCATCTATGGACAGCTCCGCGTGGGTCCTATCCATGGGGATCATCGGGGAATCCAGACATACCCTACGGATTAAATCCCGCCGATCATCAACGAAAGTGTCTGCCAAATAAAGGAGAAAAATGAAAAGCAAGAGGCTAAAAGATACAACAATAACAACTAAGGAGAGCCTACATATAAACATTAAAAGGAGAAATGGTAACTTACTCGGATCCCTGAGGCCTCCAAGATGGGTCGCTGGGACCGGAACTGCCGTGGATGCCGCTGAGGCCGAGGGCTGCTCCTATGGCGAAGCAACATGTCACCCTGCAGCAGACTCATCCTCTCCACCATGGCCCCGAGAGAGTGGCTCCTCTGAAATTAGAGTGTCCTCTCTGCGCTCCGCTCGGCCCTCTCTGCTGCAGATAATATCACGAGTGTCATGCCACTCGGGATCTACTCGGAGTCAATATCTATGGGGTCAT